>CM072816.1:94406287-94783787 GCA_036937905.1 Salvia rosmarinus
TTTTTTTGTTAATTGATAAAAAAAAGAAGCTAGAGACCAATGAGTAGTTCCGACGCAAACGAATCACGTTCGCTCGAGCTGATTTAGAGCCCAGAACATTCTAGAATGTTATATGCATTAGTTACTGAAGTTGAAAAGGTGATACAAAAACCATGCTTAGATTAGAAGTTGTTTGAAACGAGAGACAGTTTTTGGCCTAAAATAACTGTCTCTCGCTTCAAACAGTTTATAACGGATTCAAGCTTTTAACAGCTTCGTTGAGAACTTACAAGACATGGTTCGTGTAATATTCGTATTGTTGTAAGAACTCAGTGTATTTTATACTTCAATGGCAAATATTGTGGAAATTAGAATTCGAAATAGAAAAGTCAGATGGGATGTTGGGTGACTCTATTTCTGTGCAACTGGGTAGACATGGAAATAGTAGACTGCAGATAATGAGAACATCAAATAAATAAATGGGATACACTCTATATGTATTATTTGGTTCTCGATTTCGTTTGGTAGTTTAAACCTAATCTTAATCTTGACTCCCAGTTCAATAAAATTGGTAGAAACAAAGTTTCCATTCCAATTAGACAAAAACTTGGGTGAGCTCACCGTGAGCTCACCCTTGTTTTTTGTTAAAATAATTATATATTAGTTATGATGAGTAAGGATAATTAGATTTTGTTAATTTATAATTAAATTTATTAATTTTAATTATAATTTTTAATTCAAAATTAGAATTTATTAATTCATTAAGGTTTATTAATTCATAATTAGGCTTTATTGATTCAAAATTATGGTTTATTAATTCATAATTAGGGTTTATTATTCAAAATTAGGATTTATTATTTTCAATTAGGGTTTATTATTCAAAATTAAGGTTTATTAATTCCAAATAGGATTTATTAATTCAAAATTAGGATTTATTATTCAAAATTGAGATTTATTAATTCAAAATTAGAGTTTATTAATTCAAAATTAAGATATATTAATTCAAAATTATTATTTATTAATTTAAAATTAAAGTTTATTAAACTAACTAATTTTAATTAGAATTAATTTAATTAATTAATTAATTAATTATGGATGGTCTCACTACGTGCGCAGAGGAGACCACCCCGGGGCTAGAAATTCTCTACGGAGGCTAGGTGCAACTTTCCACAATTGTGTGGTCTACGACAAATGAGATTTTTTTGTTATACTTGTTACGTTAAAGAGAATAGTTAGGGGTGAGGGACAGTGCCAACCCTTTAAATACAAATTATATTTTCTTATCTAAAAATGTATTTCACTATTTGTATACCTAATTTTATTCTTTTACGTCCTTCCATTCATTTGTCCCCTCCCCTCCCTCTTCATATGAAAACATTCTAAATACAGTTTTTGTTTTATTGAAATATGAGATCTCAAGGTCAAATTTATATTTATTGGGATCAATAACTGATTTCAACTAATATATTACTGATTATACAACTTAAATATTTGTAGCTATATATTTCTATTTAATATAACTATTTTTTCTTAACTAAGAAGCTAATATACAGATTTTGATATCAAATAATTTAGAAAAAGAATCCAAATTTTAACTCTTTTCTGCACGAATATTATATATTTTGTGTATATAGATAAATTAATCTTTAAAATTGAGTAAAAATATATAGTGGGTGTAATTTATGTTGGAAAAATACATAAGTTGCTAAGATTTAATCTATCTTAACTGTGTGTTTTGATTACATCCTAAAACCTTTTGATGATTTCCTTATTGATATAACTAATGCTACTGACTTGTTTTGGAATTAGACGTTTTTGTTACAGGTATCAACAGTATAACTCCCAGCTTGGATATATCCAAGACTGAAGAAGTTCGAGCGATCTTGAAGCGGTCATTCGATAGGAGTATCGATGTCAAGAATCAATATGAACTCAGCTTAAGGTTCGCGTACCACGGACATCATCAAAGCTTGTGGAGAAGATGACCCATAGAAGTGGAGGAGCTTTGGTGATATTGATTTGTAAAACTTGAAGACAATTTTAATCTGCAAGAAAGCAAATATGCCATCAGGAGTGCTCACTCATAAATCTTTAAGTATCATACAGAGAAATTGTTTGTTTGGAAAATGGATTGATTGTTTACAGGATAATCCCAATAGCCATCAATATAGATTTGCTTATAAGATATATAAACAAACCTGATTGACCTCCATCTGAAAGATAAGCTTCCCCATTCTCTGAAGAAAATATGAAATAAATGGATGCTGATTTTTATCATGTTGATCACTGGCATCAGAGATATAAGATTGAAAGGTTCTCAGCTTTCTCCGTCGGAATCTCCGTCCCCGTCCACCGACGCGGTTTATATTACCACAACTGCGTTAGAGTAATTTTCTACGCCTCCCGTTTTCCAAATCCTCTTTTTTTTTCTAAGGGGGTGTTTCATGTTTGGCTAACCTTATTTTAGAAAGCTTATAAGCTCTTGGAGCTTATAAGATGTTTCAAGAGCTTATAAGAGGCAATGTCTCAAATAATTATAAGTTGTTAAAGTGTTTGGATAATTGATCTTATAAGCTAGAAAAAAAATCGTGAATTAAAGAGAGAAAATCATAGTTAGAGATAAAATTGATGAGAGGTGAAGTTGATAGTGTATGTGTAGGAAATAACGAACTATAATAAAGTTATTTTGGTAAATTCATAATTGCTTATAAGTTTATGAAAAAATAAGTTAGAGTTGACCAACTTAATTTTAGGGGAGCTTATAAGCTGTTGGAGCTTATTTTCACAGCTTATAAGCTATTTAGGAGCTTATTTTGCCAAACACTTTGCAACAACTTATAAGCTGTTTTAAAGAGCTTATAAGCTCAATCAAACACCCTCTAAAACGAATTTCTTTTCTGGGGCTGTGCTGCTGTATTCTAGCTTATCGTATGTGTTTAATCAGTTGATTGGGTTTAATGAAGAGATGGCGCGTTCAAATATAAGAAACATGTAATATCATACCTTGAGCCTGAAGAATATTAATAGAATAGTCTTCGGTTTAGAAATGATTTGATACTTATTCATTCTACCTTTGATAAGTTCTCAAAAAAGAGTTGCATTGATGCCCTACGGAACTAGCAAAGTTGATTAAGAGATAGTAGATTTTATATGCATGAGTTATTAAGCCGAATGTTGTTATCTACAACTCTCTATTGGATATTTAGAAGCCTTATTTGTTTATTTCTTACTTCATATTTTTTGGCTTCCACAAATATGTGTGCATCACACTAGTTGATATAAAGCTGCTTGGAATCTTAACTTCCTCACTAGAATTATTCATTCCAAGGCAACATGTCATAACTTTGGCTGTAATTTGTATTTATGTTTGGTATGTTGTTTAGGAGTGGTCAACTGATTGCAACTACATCTGCATGTACAATTCCAACTGCAATCTTTTCCATGTGAAACATCAAATTGTCAAGCATGTAGACTTCTTTTCCAGTAATTGCTGTATCTCACATCATAAATTTGTATAAGTTTCCTTGGTCTAGTTTTTCCTATGACAAGGGTAAAGTTGAATTTTATTAACTACTAGTTTTTGCGCTTTGACTATGAACTGTTGAACCCTTACCTTGGGTTAATATACAGGTCCACGTAAAAAGAAATTAAATACTAGTGTGCGTGTGTTGACCTGGTGGTTGAGTGGTTAATATCCGAGGTTAGAGATCTCGGGTTCGAGTTTACCGTGATGTAACCTTTAAAATTTCTGTATTAAATTGACAAAAATAAAATAAAATTAAATACTATAAAAATATTAACAACTACTCTTTCTCTTTCTCTTTCTCTTTCTCTTTCACTATTGTTTTAAATATAAAAATTCCCACGTCCCTGGTCACCACCGTCTTATTCAGTGTGTAATGCCATCTGCCAAAATGGTGGCCTCGCTATCTGTGCTTTGGGACAGATGAGTTGATGAAGGAGAATATGGTTAGTGTAGTTTGGTCAGAATTAATAGAATTTTATGTTTTAAATTGGCAAGTATATTTTGTCTTTCACTATTGAAAATGGGTAAAGGTTGTTTTGCCACCATTTATATTTGGATCTATGAAAACCTTAATTATATATTTGAATCGTATCAAAACACGGTTATATCAAGTATAGTATAATAATACTACTATTACTTTATCGAGTGTTTGATTTAATTGATAAAATAATTATACTATATCACATATTTGGTTTGCACGATTAAGCCAATGATGGATAATTTGGTTCGTATTCCAATCATCCATTTGTGTGATAATTTATCACCCCAAATTTGAGTTGATTTTTAATCTTACTCCACTCTATAATGCAAAAATTTCAAAACACCATCACCAAAATCAAAATTCCAAAAATATTATTACCAAAATTATTTTTAGTCATCTTTACCCCAGTCTTTTGCATTTTTGCTTTGCCACAAGGAAATTTCAGTATCATACTATATTTTAGTCATAGTCCTTCAATTTATCTTACATCACTACCAATCAATTCAAATACAAGAATAAATAATCTAAATAATCTCATCATACTCTATCATATCAATTTTATCTATCACATCTACTAACTCAAACGCCTCCCTACTGTATAGTATCATGCTGTACATATTGAATTATTAAAGGCACACTTTTAAAATATAAATACTATCTAAGTGGAGAACATTGTATGATATATATTATGTAAAAACATAAAGTAATTATGTTTAGTGCGTAGGATCGTGGTTGTGGTAGCTAGACGAGTCATAAATGAGCTGTGTCTATAAATCGATGACAATTGTGTGGACGCAGTTCCACATAATTCATGTACGTCCAATTTGTTTGTTTGGATGCATGACAATTTTCACGCCAAAGTCCACACTACTTTCACATTACTCAACCTAATTTTCGTAATCGCCGCTAACAGTCATTTTCCTCCTTTTTTAATTTCTCTTGTCCTCTTCATCTTTTTAATTCATTTTCGTTACTTCATCTATTTTGTTAAAAAGGACAGGGAACTAAAAGATGTTTTTTGTGTTCATTTGCTTATTTCTTTGTCGATTTTAACTCTCGCCCTCTCCCATAAGATAAGGATGGTGGGTTTGTATTCTGGGAAAACTGATAATAATTTAGATATGAAATATGATCTCGTTTCAATTAACTGAAGAAGTTAATTATATATTTATCGGTATACGTGGTATGTGAGTGATTGGATGATATGACTAATAACTATGATTGGTGAATATTAATATATATTTGGTATGACTTTTGCAATAACTAATTATAACATCGTGGATTTGTGTCATGGACCTATTTAAATAATTGCATACAACAATAAAGTGATATCGGTAGTTGAATATAAAATAGTACTTCCGTCGTCCCATTCAAGATAACTTTTATATTTTTTGGATTATCCTATTTAAGATGATCTGTTTCCTTTTAAAAATAATTATCTCTTCAAAAGTTGTAGGATCTACTTAATAATTATCTCTTCTCTTAAATAATCGTATCGAGGATCTACTCTGACTTTTATCATATTTAATTATATATATATATATATTCTCTTAAATAATCGTTCATCGAAAGTTGATGAATCCGTTGAAAAGTTAATGAATTCGAATTTTTCACCGGTTCGAATCCCATGGAAAAATTATTTTTTGGATGGAGTATTAACTTTTACTTTTATATATATATAATTTCATTGCAATTTTATTTGTTTGGAAATGAAACTTTTTATAGTTTAGAGCGAAGGAAATTTTTATCTTACTATAAATTTAAAAAGATTAAATACAAAAGGTTATTTCGCAAATATATATAACTTATGTATATTTATATGTGTGTATAAATATACAATAAATTACTTAATTTACCTAAAATTTTAAATACTATATCAAAATTTGTACATTATACACGCTTTTATAATAGTAATACACACACAAATTTCTCAAACTTCATCTATTTTTTTCTTTTTTCTTTTCGAAATCCTCTAGACTCCATCTTTAACCGCACTTAGCTTTGGTAAAACAACGGTTCTTGAATGTTAAACTAAAAGGTTTAGTCGTAAAAATGAATAATTTTAAGTATAGTAACCTATTTAATTTTCCCTCAAAATCTTCAATATATACAAGAAGGAACGGGTTAGGTTGATCCTTCCCCGCGCGTAAATATCTTAATTAAAATATTCATGCAATGTGTGCTTGAACGCCTTATCAATTATATTAAAACCACCATGCAACTATCTATTTTTTTTTTGAAAAACCACGCAACAACTTCTTTTTATCAATTAATATATAAATTTTAAAGATCGTGTCATGATGGACTCGAACTCGAGATTTTTGATCTCAAGTATTAACCATGAGCGAATACACGAAAAAAATGCAACAATCTTGATATGGTTTAATCTTACTAAACGTTTAAATTGACTCAAACTTCATAAATATAGCTCACCCTCCAAATTTTTTAAGGTAGTTTAATTAAAATGAAATCTTGAACATTGATATACAAATGTAAACTCACATTTCTCTACAAATACTTATCGAGAATAAACGGATTAGATTTATGAGAGAAGACATACCTAAATGGGGTGAAATTAATGAAAATAAAAAGGGTTATTGGCATATAAATACACTAACTTTGGGATAATTTTGGTTTTTTCCACGAACTTTAAAATACACAAACTTAATGATTTTATTGATTTTATCACGATTTCAAATTTAAGTCAACAAATTTGATTTGACATCTCAAAAATTTACCATAGACAAAACGGTCAGTGATATAAACGATATCGTAGAGAGAGGATATCGATTGTTTTGATCCCAACTAAAACTAGACGATAAAACAAATGAGAAGACTTGATTTTGTAATAAGGGTTGACGCGATAAATCATAGAAATCAAAAATCAAATTTATTTTGATGTAACGACGATGTTTTATGTCTTCTCTCTATGATGTCATTTATATCACTAACCTTTAGTCTATAAATTTCTAAGATGTCAAGTCACATTTAATTTGGTCTGAATTTGAAATCGTTGTGAAAATAATAAAATCATTATATTTATATATTTTGTAATAATTTTTAAAGTTCATAAAAAAATCGAAATTGATCCAAATTTAATGTACCAATAACCCAAATAAAAATGAAAAGTGAAAACGGGAAAGCAATGAAAGAAACAAAAACCATAAATGCTGGAAATAGAGAGAGTGGTGGAAAAAGAATGTGAAAAATAGTGAAAATAATGTAGTAATCATCAGGGAATCGTGATAGTGTGGGTAGACGTGGAAGCTGTAAAGAGACAGTAATAGATTTTTGGCACCACGTGTGTGGTGGCTCAGCTGTGTCCAGCCCACTGCTCCGCCGTCCCCACCGCCGTCCCTATCACGTGCTTTGGCCGGCACCGCCACTTTTTGACACGAGACCAACACCATCCCCCCACACCCACATTTCTTTTATTCCAGTAAAATATCAAATATAAATCCAGATATCCAAATCAAATGCCGGATTTTTCCTTTGTAAAACAAAAGGTTTCGATCGAGATCAATTATCATAATTATCCCCTTTCTTAATTCAAAATAAATGAATATTATCAAATAAAATTATATGCAAAATGATTTTTAATGCTCAGCTAGGGATATGTAAATAACTGTATTTCACTAATGTTTTATAAGCTAAGTCTGCTGTGCATCATTTCTTAGTATATTTTACTTCTCATGTAAGATCTACTACAAACTATACTATAAATGAACATAGAAAAGTACATATAATGTTTTTATGTCTATTTGCATGATTCATAAGTACTTTTTTTAAACATCTTTACTTCTTCTTTTTTTAAAAACATCTTTACTTTTATGAGATGGAACAAGTATATGTCGTTGTTATGGATCGCCTTGTTTTTTTCAAAAGGAGTAATTACTTTTATACTTCAATTAATTGAGCAATTGAAGAAAAATTATGTTGTAATTAATTGAGATGAAAATACTTTAAAAATTAAGCAATAATACCGGCCAAAATGTTATTAGTTATAATTTTTAAATTTTTTTACAGTTTAATCAATCAATAACATAATAATTTTATATTTGAAAAAAATGTCCCGCAGTCCGAAATTTGTATGTCACCATGTCTAATTTTGGTACCGTCGTAATTGAAATAATCCATTAAGGGGGTATTCGTATTATATAATTAGGTTGGATAAATAAAATTAATATAATTTAATTAAGTATTTACTTTTAAAGATTAATATTCAATGATATTCCAAAGCCTAGAATTATTTTAATCCTTTGAATTATTCTCCATTAATTTTAATCTAACCAATATAGGTTGAATTGAAATAATCATCCAACCAAAGAGATAATTATTTATCTCAATTTTAATCCTCTACTAATCCTTTTATAGTAAACAAAATATTGATAAATAAAAATTATCTTATTATATATGTAATTCATCAAATACTCAATCATTCAAAATAATAATCATGAAAAATAAACGCTTCTCAGGGATGTACGAAATCGTTCTTTGAAGTCTTCTCCAAAGTAAAATTCAAATTTAATTAAACCCTAAACTAGACCTTGCAGAATTGCACAAATAATCAGATGCGAACTTGAACGCTATATGTTTTCTCCAAATCTATTAGTACTGCTGCCGATATTGAATTCCGTACAGCGGCAAGATAATCGTTATATTCAATTTTATTAAAAATATATATTTAATTTAGGATAAATATCACTTAAGATCTCAAACTACACCGTTTTATTAAAAATATCTCAAATTATTAAAAATATTTGTTTAAATTGTAAATTACCAATTTTGAATAAAAAGTGTCCCGCATCCGTTTTCAATCCCAGAAAGTTAACGTGGCTCATAGAATGCTCCGGTAATCTTAAATTATTATTTTTTAAATAATATCACATAAAACGAAGTTTTTTCTGAAAGTGTTAGTATTTCAAGGTTTCTTTTAATTCTAGAACGGATTTGTTTCAATTAGTAGGGCACACACGAAATCATTTTGTGTCATGTCAATTAAAAGCTAATAATTAGAAATACATTTTGGTATTTGGCAAATCATGTTAATATTTTGGGGCAACAAAAATTTGAAGCAGAACATTTTTTATACAAAATTAATAATTTATAATTAAAATAAATATTTCTAATAATTCAAAATATTTTTGATGTAATGTGCATAATTTGAAATTAAAGTTATATTTACCTGTAAATTTAATATGTTTACTAAAATACGGGAAAAAATATATATGGCCTAAATGTTTGTCTTTGAATTGATTGCGTCTGACAAAAGAATTTGTGTGAGATAGAGCCAAGGTCTCTGACAACATTTGGCCACTTTTTATAATTGTTAATTGTATTAATTGGCGACAGACAAGTTAGCCTACTAGATATTAATCAAGTTCCTAAAAGGAAACTCTCATTCTAGAGCTCCACATCAAAATTTTATAAGAATATGAGAAGGTGAATCACGATCACTCAACGATTAAAAAGTTAAGAGAATTTTACTTAGTATCTATAAGGAGTCACTTTAAAGAAAATGAAATTCACATACTGCGACTGATAGAATTCGATTCTTGATCCTTATTCTAAATATACAGCTCTTAACCAACTGAGCTACATCCGTGGAGGCCCTACTAAAGATTAATCCGAAACTAGATAAACATCTATGCCATAGGTCGAACTGGACGACTATGGACTTCTGTTGAAAAATTGATATCAAACTTTGAGTTCATATGATGGCATCATATATAATGATATATCAAACTTTGAAATATATGATTTATTCTAATGGAATATATTGAATTTCACGCAAAATATTGTATTAAAAATTCTGTATTGTAAGAATTAAAAGAGATATAAAAGAAGCGAGAAAAATACTTCCAAGAGCAATAAACAAATACAGTGATCTCCTATACAGATATTCATATCATGAAATTGACTTTTTTCTTAAGTACAAATGATATTTTTCTTTAATATAAATATCACTTCTAATTACAGCGTAAAAACTTTTGGATGTCGTACGTTGCTTGACGTTAGCATAAGATTTTATATATATATATATATATATATATATATATATATATATATATATATAATTGAGATTTTTTCAAGACAAATGATATTTTCTTCAATATATATTTTCTAATTACAATATAAATATCACTTTCTAATTCTGACATAAAATTAAAATTAATATTTTGAATGTCGTATGTTAAATTACATCCAATTTTACAAGAGTTTTGTGTGTGTCGATCATATATATACTCATATATGATGGATCGATGGATAGGAATGTTTTTTGTAAGAAATAAAAATAAGTATAAATCATTGATTTTAGTAAATCAATTGACAAGATTTATTTTCGTTGTGATATAAATTATAACTATATGTGTTATGAATTTTTTTTGTGTTTATGCAAAAGGTTAAATAATTAATTTTATCTTTTAAGAATCACTTTTTTTCCTTAATTTAAGGGAAAACAGGATTTTATACATATTTTTAGGATTTGTTGTAACTTATCCTTTAAATAATTAACTGTAACATTATTTCAGTTTCAATACTCAATATATACAAAATTATTTGTGATTCAAGCTAGCAAATCCATGAAAATTTAGTTAAAATAATATAGTGTTAATGTATGTAAGTAACCAAAACAATAGGAATGAGAGTTTTATAGCCTATATGATAAAAGCATGAGTTTTATAATGATTTTGAGCAAAAAAGACAAAATTGTCCTTGGGAAAAGAAAAAAAACGTTGAATGAATATTCTCTCTCTCTCTCTCTCTCTCTCTCTCTCTCTATATATATATATATATGCCTATATGCCTCTCTCTCTCTCTCATCACACAACAAACCCACTTCTCTCTCTCACTCACTCCCAGAGCAGTGGTGCACAACCCACGGTGCCCGGTAGAGAACAGTAGTGCTCATCAGAAACAGTGACTCACTCTCTCTCTCACGACTCACTCGACTCACTCTCTCTCTCACGACTCACTCACCGTAATGAAAGCCACAACCGGAAAACCACCGACTCCACACTCCTCCGGAAAACCCACGACTCACGACACTCTCACGACTCACGCAAAACCCACAACATGAGTGATACGGATACGGATCCACGGTACTCCCGGATGCGGCCGAGCAGCGGCGGCGAAGAAAACTCCTCCACAGCGGAAGAAGCTTCTGCGGGCGATCCACCGCCAGCGCACACAAGCACGCCGTCGACCATCTGCTTCGGGTCGACGAACTTCCGGCACCGATTTAGGAGCACCACAGCCTCCGGTGAGTAATCGTGCATTTAAAATTGGTTTTTACTATGCACACGATAGTTTTCATGTTTGACACGATAATTTTCATGTATGACACGATAGTGATGAAATTTCGATAGTTTGTGTGTTTAGAAACTTATAAATTAAATCAGATTGCTATGTTGTTGAAATTACATTAAAATTAGATTGGTTCGTAAAACACGGTTCTACTGTGTCTTGAAGATCATGCACGGTAGTAGCAGGTGTCACGACCAACCGTGCGCGGTTGTTACGCAGACACGCACTAATCGTGTACGGATCTTGATCTACAGTTAGCAGTGTCTTGAAGAAACGATTGCGGTTGGTCGAACACGGTGCTAACCGTGCGGTTCTTCGATTACGGTGCTAACCGTGTCGCGATTCGATCTGATTAGCACCGTGTCTTGAAGAACCGTCTGCAGTTCGATCTGCTAGCACCGTGTCTGATTTGAATCATGTATTCTGTTGTTAGAACTTCGTTTAGTGTATCTTGATTAATCTTGTGCATTCTGACCTCGTTATAGGTGGTTACGACCGCATATGCAAGGCTACGCCGGACGCGTCAACCAATACATCCGAATTGATGTATTAGCGAGGTGAGGATATGTCAGAAGCGGCGGATGTATCGGCGTATTTAGACGAGGCGCTTTGGGCATCTTCTTCGTCTCGGGAGAGGAAAGCGCTAATAATCTATTGCACAATCGATGGCCCGACAGTTGTGGATCCTAGTTTTGCGGAGTTCGAGATTTGGTTTCACGTATGTGGAACCGATATCTGATTGGGATGATTGAGTTTGCCACGGTCTCCGGATTGCGCTTTGGGCGTCTTCCTTTGATCCGAACTTGAGGCGAGATTCCCCCGACCAGCATGTTCCATAGGTTGTTTGAATTGGGAGGACTACTATTTGAGCTCATGACCGATTCATCAAACAACGGTGGGTGATGATGCCGCAGACTACTTGAAGGCGGCTTTCATATTAGTAGCTTACCTCGTCGTCCTTTGCGCGATAGGAAGCCATCGAGCCATGGGTTTGGGCGTTGGTGAGGATTTTGATATGTGGCGAGTTTTCCTTGGGGCTCCTATTTATTCGAGTCCTCTCATCACGGGAATGATGTCTTTGAAGAGGCACCGGCGAGTGGCGACTTGAGGAAGGCGTACCATTTCTATGGTCTGTTTGGGCCTTCTGATTTGGTCGTATGAGGCCATCCCGACTTAGGGCGCATGTGTGGATGCCGAGGGCAGGTGAGATCTGATTCGAGATGCTTGATGTGGACTACATGGAAGTCCCAGGCCAAATATCTTGGATTTTTGACGAGATAATTTTAATCTCATGTTTAGTATTTGCTATATATTTATTAAATACATTATAATCAATAATGTGTATGTGTTTTTGTAGCGTTTATGTCATCGTGTCTTTGGAGCCGCTCGAGACCGAGTTGTCGAGGCATACTACTTGAGCTATCTGAGGCGATCCGATGGCTGTCGGTTTGTGCTGCGGCGGCATGCGAGGCGCACATGACGAGCTGCACAGCCGCGGCGGTGCACGTGCGTGAGAGAGTGCCCAGCAGTGGCGTGAGCATGTCCCGATCATGCGGCGAGTGGCGGCGGTGGGAAGATGAAGTGCGGAGATACATCTCGGGTTTTGAGCGAGTCGACACAGCGCATCTCGATCGCGATCGAGCGTCGTGAACATGAGGCGCGAGCGGACCACGTGTCTGCGAACACGCCAGAGTGTTCGACTAGGCGAGGCCTCCATTTCTGCTGTGGCGAGGCGTCCGTCGTGCCATTGTGGACGGCGATTCGGAGAAGGGCCTCGTAGCTCGAGTGGCTCGGCGTGTGTTCGGCGATTGGCGGAGTTCTTGAGCGCAGATCTTGAGGCGTAGATCTCGTACCCTATCTGCACATGGGAGCTCTGCGGCTATTGAGCATATCGATCGAGGCGCTCGATCCCCGGCATGAGGAGGGGCCCGCACTAGCCACCGACGATGCGCTACACGGCGGTCGATCGGAGGTGCCCGCATTAGCCACCGCGATCGCTTCACGGTAGGTCGATCGGAGGAGGGCCGGCCTAGCCACCGACGATCGGGTCGTCGAGTCTAATCACGCCGGCCAGGCGGAGATCGGCGGCTCGAGAGCGATCGTGCACGAGGTGATGGATCGTCGATGGTGGGGATGATCTTTGCATCGGAGACCCGCGTATGCGGCTCCGTGAGTATGGTACCCACGGTAGCGACGAGGGCCTTGAGGTCTTTAAGCGGGCGGGCTCGAGATGTTTTGTCGTGGCTAATTTGAATCGGCATATCATGACTCAGCTGTTCGATCATATCACCGACCAGTTACGAGTTCACGGGCGGTACTTTATTACAACATTTATTAAATTTTTTATATATTTATAATTGATTAATGGTGTTCTTTTTTATGTGTGTTAGATTATGGGTTGTACACTTTGTATATACATTGGAAAATAATCAACCCACATCGTCCACAGCAATGTATTATTGCCCTCGATCAATAAAGCTCGATGCGTTGTAGCACCGATTGGATTTTATGTAAGTTTGAAATGTCCTTATCGGATGATCGACTAAATGTCCTTATGGGTTTGAAATGTCCTTAAATTATTCGACTAAATTTATTCATTTATGCGACAAGCGCTTTTGCGTGAGTTCACCGGCTTCATCGGATGATCCTATGGGCTATAGGGTGGTATCAAACACCACAT
Organism: Salvia rosmarinus; assembly: GCA_036937905.1. Taxonomy (NCBI): domain Eukaryota; kingdom Viridiplantae; phylum Streptophyta; class Magnoliopsida; order Lamiales; family Lamiaceae; genus Salvia; species Salvia rosmarinus. Next base: position 94,420,262 of record CM072816.1, read on the forward strand.
ATCCACGATGGCAAGTGCAGATGACTTGTTAGCGATGAGTGCGAGGAAGCGTCGAGCATAGTAGACCGTGGTTGTCTTGTTGTCTGATAAATTTATTACCTCATTTCTATTTTTTCTATCGATTGAATGTAAACTTTAAAATTATCAATGTTGCGGATACTAGCCATCATATAACGCGGAAATCAACGGGTCACAGTTCGCATATCTCTTGTTGAGTGGACTCTTGAGGTGTGCGACTCATTGTCGTACAACCACGACTCGAGCGTTGAGGCGTTACGGATGTTGCCCATTATTCGGCTTTTCCTCGATGATGAGGGTAGGCGGATTTTGGAACAACAATCCGTTGAGGCGCCACACAATGAGCATCGACATTGGCGGAGGTGCCCGTGATCAGCGATTCGGCGAGAAAGACTCGGTGAGTTGCGGTGTCTTTGCATGCCTCTATATGTATCGCCTCATCACGGTATACCTCGGAGGTTACATCATAGTCGGCGTTACATACAGATTCGATCTGATAGCTCGTAGGATATGGACATTGTCTCGTTTTGATTAGTTTCCTTGACTTTTTGTATTTATAACGGATATTGTAGAATTTTTATCTATGTTAGTGATATTTTGTTTGTATTGGAGGTGTGACCTCTATGTATATGTTGTGGAGGTGTGACCTCTTTGGCTATTAACTTGTTGTTGGCTATTTCTTTGAGTGCGGGTTGGCTTATCCATATTTTAGAGTTATCTTTGCCGTTTTTACATATATATATAGTTTGTAAGTTTAATAGTTTTGTCGAATTTGCAATTAACGAATAGGGGATTGAATTGGATTGATTAACCGAATTTGCAATTAACGAATTTGTTGGATTAGGGGATTGCGGGCGTGTCGATCGTGCATGGTACACTGATGTGTGCGATCGTGCAGGTGTGTACCCTCGTGCGGTACAGGCGTGCAGTACAGGCGTGCGGTACGCACGCCGTGCGCGATCGTGCGCGTCGTGCGCGACCGTGTCTTGTGCGCGATCGTGCGGCACACGCGATCGTGCACGATGCGATCGTGCCGCGACTTGCGATCGTGCGCGGGCGTGTACCGCCGTGCGCCCGTGTACCTCGTGCACGGGGTACACGCCCGTGCTGCGACCGTGTACCGTGCACGATCGTGCACTCCGTGTACCCCGTGCGCGCGTGTACCTGCGTGCGCCCGTGTACCTCGTGAATCGATTGAACCAACATAATCCAACAAAACCAACATAATCCAACAAAACCAACAACAATCCAACTGAATCCCCCTAATTCAACAAAAACCAACATAATCCAACAAAACCAACAACAATCCAATGAATCCCTAATTCAACAAAACCAACATAATCCACAAAAACCAACAAAACCAACAACAATCCAATGAATCCTCTAATTGACAAAACCAACATAATCCAACAAAACCAACAACAATCCAATGAATCCCTAATTGACAAAACCAACATAATCCAACAAAACCAACAACAATCCATTGAATCCCCTAATTCAACAAAACCAACATAATCGACAAAACCAACAACAATCCAATGAATCCCCAATTCACAAAACCAACATAATCCAACAAAACCAACAACAATCCAGTGAATCCCCTAATTGACAAAAACCAACATAATCGACAAAACCAACAACAATCCAACTGAATCCAACATAATTCAACAAAATCCAAAAACAACGAATATCACTGCATATAACAAATATCCTTACTCACGAGGCCGTTGAGGACACAAATTCCTTGTATGCTCTTCACTTCGACAAATACTACATTTTTCCTCGTCGTGTCCTTTCCACATGTTTCATCACTAATGGCGATAAATCTGCGTGCATGGCGTTTGTTGTGGCCTTGACCACTACAGCGTGTGCATATTTGTGACGTGATCTTGACGAACCCTCGACAACCGATTGCATCCTACTCAATCTAGGGCGCCCACTGACGTTTGATGATTGGAGGTCGAATAATGTAAGCGATCTGATGCAGTACAATCCATGCACTGGATGTGATACAAATCCAATTTGATAAGAATAAGTCGCCGCAAAAAGCAGTATCGATGTCTTGAGCCACAAAGTCGGTGACTTGTAAACCAAAGACGCCTAAAAAAAAGAAATTAATCACAAAATAAATTAACCACAACATATGAGTTGGACTTGGCGTTTAGATAAATACCGTACCTAATAGTAGCACAAGCGTGACAACAAGGATCTCGTCCAAATCGAACTCACGACATTCACATGTCCCGTTCGCAAATCAACCACGTATGATGTGTTTTCCTCTTGACTTTAAACATGTGTGTCGTCGTTGAGCGAACAACCAGCGGCGCACCGGCGGCGAGGCATGTAGCTTCGACGGCTACTTGATCGACTCATCGGACCTTCTGCTTCGCTGCACTGGCTCGTCGTCGTCGAACCATTTCTCCATAATAGATCGAAAAGTCTCGAAGCAGCGAGCAAGCGGTGGGCGTCGAGCCCACAACAACCGACTATTGAAACTCTCGCGCGTTGAAGTCATGAAACTATATCTTCGTGCGGACACTTCAACCTAAACCACCTATGCTCGCCAATGGAAAGTAGATGATGGTGGGTGTCGGTTTAGAACATCCAGCGAGAAAAAAATCTCTCGAAATCCTCGATCGATAGGCGTATGCGGTGACTTGATAAGCTGTACAAACATGCGATCCAAATCTCGCCATATTCTTACGCAAATGGTAAAAGCACAACACATATGCGGCGTTCGGATCTACGGACTCCACGGCTTTTCGATGCCCTTATGTTGATCGACACAACTAAGAGATCATCGGGATGACCAATGCACGAACGCGGCGAGATAAAAACCAAGTCCATGAATCTTCATCCTCAATCGGACCTAACCCAATAGCAATCGGGAAGATTCCTTCATTTCCATCCTTCGTAATGACAAAATAAATTCCTTTGTTCTTTCCTTAAGATGAGTCCGTCTACAACGACGACCGGCCGTAGGTAATCTTGAAAGCATACAAACATTGTCGAAGAGCAAGAAACAAATATCGAAATTCGCCATCATGAGCCGTCTCAATATCATATAGTGTCCGGGGTTTGATTCTCTCAACGGATGCAAATATGATGGAAGCAATTAATAGGACCGTTCGAAATCGCCATATGTCATCTCTATAGCGGCGTTTCTTGCTCGGAGAGCAAGGCGTAATCCATCTCAATGCCAAATTGTCGATGCATCTCTCCAATCATCTCTTTCGGCTTGATACCACACCTTCATCGACCAATTTCCGTGCAAAATACTTGCCAACAATCTTAGCGAGCACTGTCGTGGGCGGTGTGATTCAAATCAAGTGACAAGTATGATTGTTGTTCAACAATTACTCTCCATATCGTTGCCCTCCAGACGGCTCGTAGCTTAAAAGGACAACCGTTGCCATGCTTGCAAACATACCCCAAACGTGTTTTACTTGACCGATCGACCACGTACTCACATGATTCTCCAAGTGGTACAATCCCGGCTATCGCCAAGTCATCTTTCGTCTTAAATATCGAATCAACGCATAATTGGTCGGTATGGGGTCCACAGTTCAACCCAATCTAATGGCAATGCATCACAATCAAGTAATGGAATAAGCCGGTTTCGTAACTCATGCTACTGTATCATCATCTACGGTTCGTGAAGTTGTAGCATGAGCCTCGCCATCATCTTCTTTGTTCGGAGTGAAGTTATTGTTGTCAGATAACCTTATCAAGATGTCACGGTTGTCGAATCAAGCACCAAATTCATGCCAATGAATCAAATATATCTCTCGTCGGTTCGTGTCTTCCTCTTCATCTGAATACACCAGCTCGTCTTCCTCCTCATTCGAAGACAACGGCTCGTCTTCGTGTATAGGCGAACCGTACATCTTGCATTAGACTCGGGCAAGGCGTAGATCGTTGTGAACCATATAATACGGTGTCTCTGTGTGTACCGTGGTTGCGGGCTTTGCCTTTCAATCACATACACAATGGATCATCCTTTTGTTCCACAATCAATCGGAACAAATCGGTGTCGATTTCAACGATACTTTTATTCTTCTTCCATCACTAGCGCTCGTCGTATAGAAAAGCATATAATCCGATCCACCATTGTTGCCTACTTGCTCATGAATCTCTCTTAGCAAATTAGCACGTGAAATCATTCTCTGACCATGTATACGAGAACCTCGTCGCCGTCTATATACTACTCTTTCTGTCCCAACTACCACCATGACGTATAATAAGGCGTTGCAAGACATCTGTTGCAAAATAAGATATAAAGATAACGATCATATACATAGGATGTACGGGATACATAGGATGCCGGCCATGCATGCGTACACGGGATGCACGGCCATGCGCGGTGCGTGCACCGTGCAGATGGTGCTGTGTGCGTGCACATGCCGCGGTCATGCACCGCGCGTTCGTGCCGCGATCTGCGATGACTTTTGTGTACGGTTTGAAATTCATACATGCGATAGAGCGGTGTCTTGTGCTGCGGTTCGATGTTAGCATCTCATATTTTTAAATTTAACTTATTAAATGATCCTAAATATTAAATTAATCACTTTATTAACATAAAATCAACACAAATAACATATGTGACGCATAATACTTCTACAGTGTACAAGTGTACTCAAGAACGCATTTTTTTTCTTCAAAACATGAAATTTATCATTCCAAAGAACATAAAAGTATTAAAAAAAGCGTATTTAGGCTATAAATTATCAACCGTGTACTCAAGCGTGTAAAAAAATTCTATCTGGATTTAATTTACCTTAATCCATTAACAATGCTCGATTTCCGGTGTTCGATTGAAAAAAGCGCGGTAACAACTTGTTGTATTAATTATTTTTAGCGTTTCTTCCTCACTTTGAAGCGTAATGTTACAAATGAATTGTTTGTGATTTGAATTCAATATCTACCGATTTTTCAAATTAAATGCTTACCAAACTCTTTTACAATTAATGTTGAGGAACTTTAATTTAATTTTTGCGAAAGAGCATTTATTTTCGTGAGAGAGAGAGAGAGAAGAACATTCATTTATGTTACATTTTTAGGCGGAGAGAGAGAGAGAGAGAGAGAGAGAGAGAGAGAGAGAGAGAGAGAGAGTTATTATTTTAAATGGTGGACCCAGGATATTTATGTCTTTTTAATGAAATGGTATAAAACTCATGTTTTATGAGTGTGGATATAAAACTTATCCCACTATATCTTTTGGTTATATATAAAGTTCTCCCAATAATATATATATATATATATATATATATATATATATATATATATATAGAGATGGTTCGGTATGAAATGATAATTTGGTAGGAAATAGGAATGAATCTGGGCGTTTGATTTGCTATATCAATGGTTGAGATTTAATTTTCGGGTATGCTACAGTTTTGTATTTCGTTTGCTACGCGGATTACTGTGCAACACTAGAACCTTCATGTGCTACGTATAATGAAAGATGTGTTAAACTAATATGTTTAGCATATGTGCTACGAATGGATGAAATATGTGCTAAACTAACATGTGCAATATAGTAATTACGTTGTCTACACAAATATGAAAAATATGCTACTATTCCTATTTTCGACATTAAGGAGCTTTTCTTAACCAACTCATATATATATATATATATATATATATATATATATATATATATATTGATTCATACGTATGGTTCTATATAGCACAGTTATAACTGTTTCATAATATTTTTTTAATTATTCGTTGCACATACCACTAAAATCTAAAAAAATATTGTTAGTTTATTTTATATGTTGTTATGTATATATGTTGTGCTTATTTTTTTAATTTTTTGTTCTGTACATATATTATTGCAATAATAGAATATTTTTGTAGTATTTTTAGCGTATTCATTTTGCATATACGCAGGTAAAAACAAATTATATATTCATTCATACGTGTTTTTCAGTATTTATTGCAAATGTGAAATATTTTTGTAGAATTTTTTACTTATCCGTTGCACATAAGTTTTAATATCATCAAGACAATAATTTTCGAAGTTTTAGTGGTATATGCAACGAATAAGTAAAAAAATCTTATAAAATTGTTATACCACTGCTATATAGAACCACACATATGAATCATATATATATATATATATATATATATATATATATAGTGGTTCCTGTGAGAATGAAAATAAATGTAAGAAATAAGAATAAATTTAAATCATTGATTTTGGTAAATCAATGTACATGATTTATTTTCAATGTGCTACAAATAATAACTATATGTGCTATAAATTTTTACTTGCGTTTTCGACCAAGGTTATATAGTAATTTAATCTTATAAGAATCAGTTTTTTTCCCTTAATTTAAGGTAATATATGATTTTATTCTTATTTTTAGGGATTTTTTTATAATTTATCCTGTTTTGCATGTTTTTGTTTTGTTTGTCCTTGTTTGTTTTCGACGATTTGGTTCCTATTTGATTTATATTTGAATATCTTTTATTGGAATCATGTTCGTTTTTGTTTTGTATAGGGAATGATCGCGTTGAATCATTTTGTGCATATAAAGCGCACCCAAGCGCTGGAATCGGCGTAGCCGGCGCTAGGTGCGCATCGTGTCGCGAGAAGTGAAGTGAAGACCCGCGTCCGGCGCTGCAACGCGTCCAGCGCTGGGCGCCCAATGCATGAATCGTCCTGAGAATGCCCGCGTCCGTGTTGAGCAGCGTTCGACGCGCAAGTTTTGAAGACTCGAGACTCTGCGTCCGGCTCGCATCCCGTCCGAGAGCACGCAAGTTTTGAAGATCGTCCAGAGACTCCTTGCGTTCGTTGGCATTTTTCGAGTTTCGCATTGTCCGACGCTGCGATCGTCCGGCCACAGCGTATATTTTCGAGCGCTATATATATAATTTAAAACGCTGAAACCCTACCTCCTTTTTCATTCATTCAGTTTTTCTTTCGTTTTTGAGCGCTCTCTCACGCGATTTTCTCCATTCAAGTTTCCCTAAGTATTTCATTTGCGATTTGTGGTTCAAGATTATTGTAAGGATAATTATTATTATTGGATTTCTGTTCTGAAATACTTTAATTTCAATTCCATCGTTCGTTCTTGTTCGTAAGATTTCTTTATCGCTTTCTACCGTGTTCTCGTATTTCTTTGATGATGATTTCTATACTTTGGTGTTGATTAATATTGGTATTGATTTAATTATTCTTATCTTTTCTTTATTCTCTTCGAATTATGTCTAGGTTTTATCATGTTGATTATGTGTTCTTCAATCTAGGGTTTAATTCTTGTCTAGATAATTTATTTGCTTTGTCAATTTCCGCCTAGTTAATTCGTCTTTCTTTCCTTAGTAATTCATCGCCTAGGTAATCTACAGTTTTTAAGTGACGATCAAACGTCTCTTTGTGATTAGTATGTTTAAGAATTTAATTGCTTTCGTGTGGTAACTTAGTAGCATACATTAAGTTTTCCTTGAGAGACGACTCGGATTAGCTTGCTCGCTAGGACGACCTCGTTAGATTGCGAGGACTTTATTAGTGATCTTTTCAGTCCAACAAATTTTGGCGCCGTTGAAGGATACTCGCAAGCCAAGGAAACTGCAACTTCCTAGTGTGGCGGATTTTGATCACTCCGATTGTGATAGCTTCTGTGATGACAGTTCTCTCACTCTTGAAGGAGGATTCACTACCGTCGAGAATTTTTTGTTTGAAGAATCCCCACCCAGAACCATGGGTGACCGACAAAACAATAACCATGACAATGTGAACAACAATCATGGCACAAAAGCTGCCCCTCGCCTGATGGGGGATTACTTCCGCCCTAAGATAGGGGAGACTACAAACCCTATCGTGTTGTACCCCGCGGCATGTGGGTATGAGTTGAAGCCGAACCATTTCAATCTCATCCCTAATTTTCATGGCATGGCGAATGAGGATGCCTTAAGCTTCATCAGATATTACAATCAAGTGGTGCAATCGTTCCCTCTGTTTGGCCTAAATGAGGTACAGTTGAAGATGCGTTGTTTCTCTTATGCTCTTAAAGATAAAGCCAAGTCTTGGCTTATGAGCTTTCACTTGACTCTTTGGCAAATTAGAACAATGTGGTGGAGCAATTCATGTTGAGGTTCTATCCGCAGCAGAAGACCAAAGATCTTCGATCCAAGATTATGACGTTGGCGAGGCTGGATGAGCCGTTTCATGAAACAAGAGAAAGATTCAAAGAGCTTCAGAGGCAATGCCCACATCACTTCTTCCCGTTGGTTCTTTTGTGCCAATTCTTCTATGATGGGATCCTTAAATACGATCGGAAAAAAGCGACGACGCGCCAGGGGACAACATAGCTCATATCACAGTCGAGGCTCTTGACGAGATCTTTGATGTCATGACGAAACTCCTCCGAAGGCATCTAGTGCGCGCCCGGTCTTACATCAATTCCGTGGAGACAGGATCGAATTAACGAGGCGGATGGCGCGACTTATGAGAGATGAGCGAGATGAAAATGAAGCGGTGAGTTCCTTCACCACCCCAGAGTTCGCTCCTCCTTCGGAGTTCGTCGCACCTCCTCGTGATTTCTCTATGCATCCTTGTGGAATTTGCATGGAAATGGGACATCTGACGATATTTGTCCTAATATGGGAGAACCCGTCTATGAAGGCGGAGTAGAGGCCTATGATATGCAAGGTTTTCTGCCTCGGTAGCCTTATGAGCCGATGCCGACCTATGAGCAAAACCAGCCACAGTACAACTCGAGATGGAAGAATCAGAGCCAAGGTCAGGGTTCGGGTTCAAACCCACAGACTCGACGCCTCCCCGCATAGCATGCAGACGTACCGCCCGCAAGCAGCGGGTTTATGGTCAGCGATGACGGTATCCACAGCGAGTCATATCGACAGTCGTCATACCCCCAGTATCCTTACCAGCAGCAGCAACCTCAGTATCCTTACCCACAGCAGCCGCCTCGCGCGCGATACCTCGGCAGCCTTTACCAACCTCCACCGCGGCAACATGCTCCTCCGAAATCATCCATGGAGGATAGTTTGGCCGCATTTATGCAAGACAACAAGTTAGCAAGGGAAGCACAAGATGCGACCATTAAGCGTCTTGAGAGTACGATCGGGCAGATCTGCGTATCTGTCGGCGAAATGTAGCAACAACAATGACGGGAGGAGGATACGGACGGGGCTCCACCACACCAAGCTCAAGCAATAACTGTTCTCCGAAGCGGGAAGAAAGTAGATAATAAGGTGCAATTCCCAGAGATCGTGGATGAACAGATAGTGGAGGAGAGAGTGGTTGTGGAGAAATAGAGAATGGATGAGAAAGTGATCGAGGAGGAATAGCCGACAGTGCAGTTACACAAGACGGCAAACCCTTATAAGCATCCAGTGCCATTCCCGAGCCGGTTAAAAAATGAGAAACAAGAGCGGCAGTTCTCAGATTTCTACAAAATGCTTTCCAAGGTTAATGTGAATCTACCACTATTGGATGTGATCCGCAATGTTCCTGCCCATGTTAAGTTCTTCAAGGAACTTGCATTAATGAATCTGTTATGGTATCTGAGGTGGCCAGCTCCATTATGCAACAACCACTTCCGCCAAAACAACGAGATCCGGGTAGCTTCGTCATCACAATTGCTTTGGGAAATGGTAAGGAATTCACATGTATGCTTGATTTAGGAGCTGGTATTAATCTTATGCCTTACTCTATTTTCAAGCAATTAGAATTAGGAGAGTTGAAACCTACTAGTATGAGTCTCCAATTAGCCGATCTCTCTGTCCGCTACCCTAGGGGAATTGTAGAGGATATTCTTGTACGTGTCGGTGGCCTGATTGTACCTGTAGATTTCGTGGTGTTAGAGATAGGCGATGTGCACAAAATGGTCGAGACCATACACTGCTATTAGGGAGACCTTTTATGGACACTACTAATACCTTGATTGATGTGAAAAATGGAAACATTAGGATGACCGTCCTAGGGAAACAGTGTCATTTTCTGTGCATAATAACAAGGTCATGCCATCGATTAATTCAATTAAAACTGTTCTTATATAGACTCTATTGATGCATAGGTCGAGATTTCTTTTTGCAGGATCACAGTGTGGAAGAAGTCTATGAAGGATCAGCAGACCTAGAGGAATGACTCCTGTTGGAAGCCGACTATGCTAAGCCAACCAAGGGAAAAACAGAGATCATCCCTAAAAAGGAGCCTCAGACGATAGAATTGAAGGAACTTCCCAAGAACTTAAAGTACATCTTCCTTGAGGAATGTGGACAAAAGCCGTGATTATCTCTGCCAATCTTACTCATTCCCAGCAATCCCGGTTGGTTGCCGTTTTCAAGATACACAAGCTTGCTTTCGGGTGAAGTTTGGCAGATATCAAGGGAACTTGTACTGCTATGTGCATGCACAAAATCCAGCTTGAAGAAGGAGCACGCCCACAGCGAGATGGACAGAGAAGACTTAATCCAATACTAATGGAGGTGGTGAAGAACGAGATCCTCAAACTCCTAGCAGAAGAAATCATCTTTCCAATTGCTGACAGCGAATGGGTCAGTCCAGTTCATGTCGTGCCCAAAAAAGGAGGAATAACAGTGGTCCTTAACGAGAGAAAGGAGTTGGTGCCCACGAGACCCGTCACTGGATGACGGATGTGCATCGACTATCGTAAGCTTAATGCTTCCACCAAAAAGGATCATTTTCCCCTTCCTTTCATTTACCAAATGTTAGATAAGTTGGCTGATAATGAATTTTATTATTTTCTTGATGGCTTGTCAGGTTACTACCAGATTGCTATAGACCCGGCGGATCAAGCCAAGACTGCGCTCACGAGCCCATTTGGAACATATGCTTTTCGAAGAATGGGGACCCTTTTTCTTGTGTGATTTTCCATAAAAAAAAAAAAAAAAAGAAAAAGAAATCATTGTTGTGATGTTTGAAATAAGTGAGCTTAAAATTCGAATAAGGGGCTCTACCCCTCTTGCTTGTGTTATCTCTCGAATGGAGACTCTATGCGATGGGTATAGATATCTATGTTAGGATACTCGAGTGTACAACTTGAAGGTTTCACCTAACGATTATTGTCCTATAATCGGTTTTAAGTTCCACATGTTTTATTTATTTTTTATCTTTGGGATGTCTTACATGAAAGGGAACCATGTGAGTCGTATATTAATTTCTGAAATCATATTTGAGTCGAAGCAAAACTATTATATGATAAGTCACATGTTTGGATTGATGAATGAAGATCATTGTATTGAGAATTATATTGTTAAGACACATTGAAAGGATGAGAATACGTGATTGATTCTATTTGAAGTATTAATTCGATGTGTACCATTCTTTTCAAGAAACTAAAATTTGCTCGAGGACAAGCAAAGAGTTAAGTGTGGGTGTGTTGTTTTGCATGTTTTTGTTTTGTTTTTTCTTGTTTGTTTTCGACGATTTGGTTCCTATTTGATTTATATTTGAATATCTTTTATTGGAATCATGTTCGTTTTTGTTTTGTGTAGGGAATGATCGCGTTGAATCATTTTGTGCATATAAAGCGCACCCAAGCGCCGGACTCGGTAACGGGCGCTGGGTGCGCATCGCATCGCGAGGAGTGAAGTGAAGACCAGCATCCGGCGTTGCAACGCGTCCGACGCTGGGTTCCAGTCCAGAGAGCGCCCGCGTCCAACGCTGGAGTGCGTCCGGCGCTGGGCACCCAATGCATGAATCGTCCCGAGAGCGCCCACGTCCGGTGCTGGATGCTGAAGCCGAAGACTCCAGAGGGCTCCCGCGTCCGGTGCTGCATCGCGTCCGCGCAGCGCAAGTTTTGAAGATCGTCCAGAGACTCCTTGCGTCCGGCGCTGGCATGTGTCCGGCGTTGGCATCCCTTTCCGAGCGCGCGAGTCCGATGCTGCGATGCGTCCGACATTGGGCTGCTCGCGTTTCCTTGTTTCAGAACGCGTGCGTCGGTGCTGAGGTCGCGTCCGGCGCTACGCTTATATTTTCGAGCGCTATATATATAATTTAAAACGCTGAAACCTTACCTCATTTTTCATTCATTCAGTTTTTCTTTCGTTTTTGAGCCCTCTCTCACGCGATTTTCTTCATTCAAGTTTCCCTAAGTATTTCTTTGCGATTTGTGATTAAGATTATTGTAAGGATAATTATTATTGGATTTCTGTTCCGAAAGACTTTAATTTCAATTCCATCGTTCGTTCTTGTTCGTAAGATTTCTTTATCGCTTTCTACCGTTTTCTCGTATTTCTTTGATGATGATTTCTATGCTTTGGTGTTGATTAATATTGGTATTGATTTAATTATTCTTATCTTTTCTTTATTCTCTTCGAATTATGTCTAGGTTTTATCATGTTGATTATGTGTTCTTCAATCTATGGTTTAATTCTTGTCTAGATAATTTATTTGTTTTGTCAATTTTCGCCTAGTTAATTCGTCTTTCTTTCTTTAGTAATTCATCGCCTAGGTAATCTACAGTTTTTAAGTGACGATCAAACATCTCTTTGTGATTAGTATGTTTAGGAATTTAATTGCTTTTGTGTGGTAACTTAGTAACGCTCTGTTAAGTTTTTCTTGAGAGACGACTCGGATTAGCTTGCTCGCTAGGAAGACCTCGTTAGATTGCGAGGGACTTTATTAGTGATATTTTCAGTCCAACATATCCTTTAACTTATTATCTACATAATTATTTCAGTTTCAATACTTAATATATGTAGATTTGTTTATGATTCAAGCTAGCAAATTCATGAAAAATTCAAGTAAAATAATCTATATATTGATTAATACATGTGATTCGGACTATAGCACTCATGTAATATTTTCGTAGCATTTTTTTACTTATTCATTGCACATACTACTAAAATTTTGAAAATAATTATCAATTCATTTTATATGTTGTTCTGTACATATATAATATTATTGATGTATATATATATATATATATATATATATATATATATATGCAAAAAAAAAACTCAAATGTAACAAAAAATAAATAAACATAACATATTTACAAAACACAGTATCAAATTAACTAGCAATAATTTATGAAATTTTAGTATATGTGCACAATAAATAAACTAAATATGCTGCGAAAATATTCTATCAGTGCAATAAGTACTGAAAAGCAAGGATAAAAGAATACATAATTTTATTACCAGCTTATGTGCAAAATGAATAAGCTAAAAATGCTACAACAATATTCCACAAGTGCAATAGTTAAAAAACATGTATGAATCAATAATTTTTTGTTAATATGCATTTTTCATAGTTTTTGTAGCTTTGATCACAAATAAATTTTCATATATTAAGTATAGAAACTGAAATAATCTATATAAGATAATAAGTAAATGGATAAATAATAAGACATTTCTTAAAAATAGGTTAAAACCGTGTGTTACCTATATTTAAGGAAAAAATTAGTTTTAATAATAGTAAATTATTGATTTAACCTTGAAAATATCATGCGAAAAAATTATAGCACATATAGTTACAATTTGTAACACAACGAAAAAATATTGTCTATTGATTTACTATATTTCTTACTAAAAATCATTCCTACCGATCCATCATATATATATATATATATATATATATATATATATATATATATATATATATATATATAGGGGTGGGAAAGCAGTTCGGGTTCGATTAATCGCACCGATTTTTTCGATTAACCGAACCGAAATTTCCTAAATTTAATAACCAAAACCGAACCGTTTATTAAGTTCGGTTAACCAAAAACCGCATCGGTTAGTGCGGTTCGGTTTTCGGTTAATCGAAAAACCGAAAAATTGCTTGGAGATTACATGAATTTATAAGAAATGACATGTCATAAGATACAACTTTGCAATCGGATGTGTAAACTTTTCAAATTTTAATGTCCATAAAAAAACTCATCCAATATTCATCAATAATTCAAAATAAATCAAAGCAATCAACATCAATCTATCAACAAACTATCATGTTCATGCAATGATAATTTGATACATTAGAGTAATTTGATAATTTGATACATTAGAGTAATTTGATAATTTGATACATTAGAGTAATAGGGTTTAAATTTAATTAATATTAGTAATTAGTTTTATAGATTTATAAAAATTAAAATAATTAATAAAATAGAAAAGATTTTCGGTTTTAGGTTAATAACTGTTCGGTTCTCGATTAACCGAAACCGAAAAAATTAAAATATTATACCATAAACCGAACCGCAAACCGAATATGTGGTATACGGTTAACCGAACATAGCACAGTTTCGGTTCGGTTCGATATAACCGATAATCGAAAACCGTTTCCCAAATATATATATATATATATATATATATATATATATATATATATATATATATATATATATATAGTTGGATTCTCGTAGTATCCGATTCTCAGGTAGTATGTAGTATTCAATCTAGACCATACATTTTGAACATGTGGACATACCAAAATTTGACACGTGGTAGCCCATTTTTCGCTCAGGAGCAAAATGGGAAGACACCCAGTGGACATTGGGTAGGGGAGTCCGCGAGCGTTAGGGTATCTGCAGACGCTAGGTTTGGGGAGAGACACAACAAAACATAAATAATGCATATAAAATAACATAAAACTGTATTTAAAATAACATAATATTGCATCGCACCCAACCGACATTGGGTGCATGCCAACGCTGGGTAGGGACGTTGGATTTGGAAATAGTCACAATAAAACATAAATAATGTATATAAAATAACATAAACTGCATTTAAAATAACATAACACTGCATGACACCCAACCGGCGCTGAGTGCTCACGAGCAAACGTGAGAGTACTTTTCCAGCATGCATTAAAATTGAAACTCATATGCATGCTTGTGTTAAACTGAATGCATTTTTGTGTTCATTTAAATGCATAGTTCAGTTCAACTGTATGCATGGTTTGTTTTTGAAATCACATAACAAATCAAATTACTAATATACCCTCAATGTAGTGAAATCAATAAAAATAAGTTTAAAAATTGAAAAATCTCCACCATAAGATCGATAAGATGAGTGGATGAGATTGAGTACTACATACTACCTCATGTTCGGATATTATTTAATCTTTCTTCTATATATATATATATATATATATATATATATATATATATATATATATATATATAGGAGAGGTTAATGTGAGAACTATTTTTATCATGAGCGAGAACTAAAAATGATGAATTCATTGTAAAAATTGATGAATTCGTTGTGAAAGTTACTAAATCAATAAAATAAAATTTTCACCCTCATGAGATTTGAACCGAATGAAAATTTTAAAATTTTGAATCCATTAACTTTCTCAACGAATTCATCAACTTTCATCAAAATTCATTTGGTTCTTAGTTTTAGGATAAAAGTGGTTCTCATTTGAACATATATATATATATATATATATATATATATATATATATATATATGTGAGTTATTATAAAAACCTTTGTTATCCAACATACGTGAAAACAATGCATTCTACATGAAACTTATTGCACTAAATAAAAATATTTAAATTTTCGTTCCTCATGGGATTCGAACTCGGATGGTGCACAATGCATTCATCCAACAAAGTTATGCATCACCGTAGATTTTTGCGTTCTAGTGGCTGAAAATGATTCTCTCGTTTTCACTTTAACTAAGGTTTTTATTTAAACCTATATATATATATATATATATTTATATATATATATATATATGGATTGGGTTTCCGTAATCTTGGATTCCCCGATAGTATGTAGTATCCAATCTAGACCACACATTTTGAACAAGCGTACACACCACGGTGACACGTGGCAGTTCATTTTCTTTTCCTTTTTTTTTTAATTTTCGCAAGGGGCAAAATGGGAAGAAACAAATCAGCCTTCTTCTTCTCTCCTTGACGGCAGCGGACGGCGCCGGAGGCGACGACGGCGGCGTCGGAGACAGACGGCGCCGGTGGGAACACCGGCGAACAGCGGCAACAAGATACACAAACAACTACAAACAACAGATTTTGAAAAAAAGAAAAAATTTGAGAAACAAAATTGATGGATTTTGAGAAAAAATAAAAGATGAATTTGATAAATGATTGAAGAACCGAGAAAGATGGTGGTTATGACGGTGGTTCACGGCGAATTCGCTGATAATCAGTGAAAGAAACGACGAAATTGTTAAAGAATGATGGATAAGAGATTTGATGTCGAAAACCATAAAAATGCATTGAACAAAACATGAAACTGCATTGAACAAAACATAAAAATGCATGTTCCCACGAAACAGAAACATGCATTTAACTTAGCACGTTCATGCATTGATCAAAACATGTCCATGCATTTAACAAAACATGTTCATGCATTTAACAAAACGTAAAAATACAGGCCAACGGGCGCGGGAGCGACGCGCGAGCACGGGCACACACTGTGCGCGCCCGCGCGCTAGGCGCGAGCTTCCAATCATATGCATTATTCTCTTCAACTGCATGTATTTTTTATTCATTTGAATGCATTATCCAGTTTAACTAAATGAATTGTTTGTTTTTCGCAATCACATGACAAATCAAATTACTAATCTACCCTTAATGTAGCGAAAATCAGCGAAATTATAAGCTTAAAAAGTCCGAAAAAATCTGAACCATAGAATCTATGAGATGAGTGGATGAGATTGAGTACTACATATTACCTGGGCCTGGTCTATTTGATCCCTCCTCTCTATCTCTCTCTATATATATATATAAGCATGCATACTAAATCTCAATATATTTTAAAATTTACGCATTTTGCTTTAAAAATAAATAGAATTATAATGATAGAATAACTCATTTATCTCAACAAATTTTGCTTATTATATTATGCCTTTTACCCATATATAGCATGGATAGACCAAAAAGTAGTCTTTGATCGACAACATGTGAAGTTATCATTATTTTCTTAATTAAGAACCAACAGTGATATTATTTAATTCAGATATAGTCGAAGGTCACACCTAGCACATGATGCATTTTAGAAATCCATTTAAACCTCGACATGGTTATTAGCTTGAGTTGAAGCTGAGTTTCGCAATAATGTCAAAATAGAGGAGATAATTACAAGAAAAATTGAAGAAAAATATTTATTTTATTGCTGACCGCAACAATGATGAAACCATGACGAAGAACAAAATGCTAAAAATTATATGGATAGAATCAAACTCAAATGCATATCATATTTACCAAAATTAGCAGAAAACAAAAAATTGACCATATATACATCGTCGGAATCGAGTGACAAATTCTATATCTGAAAAGGAAAATAAAAGGTGGTGCATGATTAAGAAATTTCCAAAGGCGATGATGCCCTAGCAAAGAGGCAACCTAAGATGAAACCATAGCCCCAAGATTTGCGAGAAAGGAAAGCTCCTCGTTCTTGCATCTATGTATATGTTATCGCCATTCCACCATCATTTCATTAGGCGGCATAGCACCTCCTAATGAGGTTAAACAACATTAATGCCAAAAGTTTGATTTATAGAGACACCTACCCTAACCCCACTCCATCTTGATGAGACTTGTCTATATTACAGAAGAAGAAAAAAGAGAGTGCCGTACCGGGTGGTGCTCAACCGGACACTTGTACGGTGGAGATCGATTGGAGTGAACGGGATGAAGACTATTAGGGCTTCCGAGTATGCAAATAATTCAGTAGTCGATCCATAGTTCCTGAAGCAGGGGAAGCAAATATGGAAATAAACCCTGCCCCCTTTTATTCTCGGAAGCCTGGCTTCGCCACTATCCCGAAGAATATGTATATATATAATGCACATAAACTTATTGATTAATGTAATATATATATAAGAATATCATAGATGTATCAGAATTTGTAAAAAGTCTCTACACTAGTAATTTAACTATTTATCTATGAAATCGTTCTTTCCATAATCAATGTTTCTTGATTTCGTGAGCATTGAATGAGTTGTGCACTTGCTGTGCAAATGTACGGCTCTCAATAAATTGGCGAATCACTTGACTAAAACACGGTCTTAACAGTTGCCAATTTAGAGCATATGCTTTGGTCAAGATCCATGTTTCCAATGTGCTCGCATGATGAATTTTCTATTATAGTTTACTATGTAAGTACATATTATTTTATTTCTTTTTTAGTAATTGAGCGATCTAGTTTCTGTTTCAACTGAAAATATAATAATATATTTAATGACCTTTTCATATCAAAAGCAATGAAACGTAGAATTATTGATATACTTGAAAAAGAAAAGACATTACTTGGATCCATTCTTATTTATGAAAAAGAGAATACAAAACGATCTTATTAAATATTTAAAGGGTGATCTCCAAAACGATCTTATTAAATATTTAAAGGGTGATCTCGTGTGCGTACGTATAGTGAGACTCATCCCTAATTAATCTTTAATTAATTAATTATTACTAAATTAATTCTAATTAAAATTAATTAATTTAATAACCTTAATTATAAATTAATAAAACTTAATTATGAATTAATAAATAATAATTTTAAATTAATAAATCTTAATTTTAAATTAATAAACTTTAATTGTGAATTAATAAACTCTAATCGTGAATTAATAAATATTAATTTTGCATTAATAAACACTAATTAAAATTAATAAACCTTAATTTTGAATAATAAATCCTAATTTTGAATTAATAAACCCTAATTTTGAATTAATAAACCCTAATTAGAATTAATAAACCCTAATTTTGAATAATAAACCCTAATTTTGAATAATAAACCATAATTTTGAAGTAATAAACCCTAATTTTGAATTAATAAACTCTAATTTTGAATAATAAAATTTAATTATGAATTAATAAACTTTAATTTTAAATTAATAGGCCATAATTATAAATTATAATAAAAAATTAATAAACCTGAATTATGAATTAATAAAATCTAGTTATTCTTACTCATCATAATTAATATATAATTATTTTAACAAAAAATAAGGGTGAGCTCACGATGAAGCTCAGCTCACCCAAGTTTTTGTCATATTTAAAACCTTAGACATATACTAGATTTTCTAATATAAATTATGAAACCCCACACTTTAACTTATAAGCTTAAAAATAAAAAAATAAAAATTTAGAAGGGTTCATAACATGCTACCTACGTTATTTTCATAACACGCTGTGTTATCAATATACAAATAATCACATCCAAATATGTGTGTGGATATCTATTGCGATTCATAAGTTACACTCAGATTTGGGAAATTTTATCAACGTGGTAATCATTTCTATTATAAGAACGTGAGAATCAAAAAATGATGAATTCACTGTAAAAGTTGATGAATCCGTTGGAAAAATTACTGAATAAAAAAATATCCAATTAGGGAAATTTTATCAACGTGGTAATCATTTCTTTCGTCCCTCATGGGATTCGAATCCGGGTGAAAAATATCGAATTTTTGGATTCATTAACTTTCCCAGCAGATGCATCTAGGGGTATAATCGAACCGAGTTGAGCTGAACATCATCGTGCTCAAGCTTGGTTTGTTAGTATCGAACCGAGTCTCGAATTTTATGTATCGAATATTTCGAGCTCACGAGCTTATTCGAGCTTTAGTCGAACCCAAACAAACTTTCTAAATTTAGATATATGTTTATAATATTAATTATTTTATTTACAAAATTATTTATTTTATCAACAATAACACTATATTTATTAATTTCTTATAATAAATAAAAGTAGTTAAGAGATTTAAAACAATAATTATTAATTATAGAAAGAAAATAATTGTATCAAGTTAATAATTTTGTATTTTTAAGCTAAACCAGTTAACGAACTTGTTCATGAGTTAAAGAGCCGAATACTACCATGCTCAAGCTTGATTTGTTTAGCTAACGAGCTTCACTAAACAAACTCGAACGAACTTTTATCAAGTCGAGTTTCGAATAGCTTACGAATAGCTTGAATCATTTACAGATGCATCAACTTTTATAACGAATTTATTTTGTTCATAGCGAAATTTTGTGGTTGTTAGTTCTCATGTTAAAAATGTTTCTTATTTAAACATAACGTTATATATATATAATTTTATTTTAAAGAAAGTTAATATTTGTCCCCAGATTACTGGAAAATATGCCTTCCTCTGACTATGTTAATTAGTTTACTCTCAATAATGACGCATTCAAATATTTATAAGGTTTAAAATCTTTTCAATGCAATTAAGATAAGAGATCTAGTAACTTCGAAAGCTAATTACCCATTTTTAAGAAAAAGATATATTCGATAATTAAACCCCCACTTGGACCATAGAGCCTTGCGAAGCCAACACTTGGTTCCGTCATACCATTTATCCTATCTTTTGCATTTAATGTCTTGTAATTTTCATTTGTGGTCTTATTAATTATCTCAAAGTTTAGGGGCTCACATGCAACTTATCTCAAATTTCTCCATCGCCCCTTTCCCCTATATATTACATAAACCCTTCACATTTATGATTATATTTCAACAACTCCTCTCTCTCTCTCTAAATTTTTTGAACAACAAGTCAAGTTGTAAGTCCAACTGTTTCTCTCACCTGCATGATTACATGTCATCCCGAAAATCATGGAGTCAATTTGTTTATTCTGCCTCAAATTGTTAATTTATGCGTATAATTCGATTTTGCATGCAGAGTTGCTTAATTAATTTTTGATTTATTTACAGTAAGAAATGGAGAAGTCGACGAACGCGGCGACGAGTCTTTTACGGACGAAATCCGACCAGCTGGTGGAGACGATCGCTGCGGCGCTGGGCGCGATGAAGTCTCCGGTGTCGTCCGGCGGCGAAGCGGCGGGTGACAGCAGCGGCAACCTGTCGCGGATGTCGAGCCGGCGGCTGGCGGCGGCGTCACCGGGGCGGAGCAGCGGCAGCGTGGGGAGAAACACTCACATTCGCAAGTCGAGGAGCGCTCAGATGAAATTCGACGTCGAAGACTTGAACAGCGGCGCCGCCCTGAGCCGCGCCTCCAGCGCCAGCCTCGGCTTCTCCTTCTCTTTCACCGGCTTCACCGTCCCCGCCGACGAGATCGCCGATTCCAAGCCCTTTAGCGACGACGAAATCGGTAAGTAGTCATCTCTAATACATTGCAAATTTATGCAACTAATATAATATTTACTGTTATTTAGTATTTCACTAATAATATCCTAATAGAAATCTTGTATTTCATTTTATCAATATTTGGTTAACGAACTTGTGAGCAGCCACCAGAAAACATTAATTACACTTCTCTAAGATCCCAGTGCTTCCAAAATAGTGTATTCCCATACACTGGTTTTCCCTCTGCCAAAGGCAATTGGTTACAGCCAATGAAAAGAAAAACAGTTAAATCTAACTTTGTTGCCAATACTATTTTTTATCTGCCCGTACCTATGTTATACATATACTAATACTATTATTTTTGTAGTTAAAATTAAGTTTATCAATATTTTTATGATATGCAACCGAAATTAGAGCGTTTGTTTTCCTTTTCAAATGAATACTACTGGGTTGCGAAAAGGATAACCTAGAAAGACTAAAAGCAAGATCTCTTTTCCTGTGACTCTCTCTCTCTCTCTCCATATATATGCATGCATGAGTGAACACAGGTGCGAGGCCATGTATGTTCTATAAAGACAAAAGAGCAAAACACATGCATGAATCATGAATGTAGCCAAACCACTGATCACGTTAAATTTCAAATTTTTTGAGTCAGTCCTACAAAATAAAAATGGAGAACTGCTCCCTTAAACGCTTTCACAAAAAAGCACAATCCTGTTCTTTTTTCTCCAAGCAAAAAAAAAAAAAAACTTGCATGAAAATGAAACTATTTTATTCTGCCTTCCCCACCCCAAATTTCGGCAGTTTCCCATTATTCTAGCTCAAATTTCATCTTCAATTAATTCCTATTAATATCATTTTTTATAAATAAGTGGTTCTAATATATAACGAACAATTATTTTGATGTTGTTTGAGGCGGATGCAAGCTCTCGTACACGCAATTTTCATTAATTTAATTCTCTTGTTCATGATCATGAAAGACAATGATGGAGCGAAAATTCTAAATGATGGAACATATATGTACCTAGAGAAAAGGTGGTAGTCATAGTCATGGACTGTTAGTGTGTGTGTGTGTGTGACAAATGTTTTTGGAGGAATTAAAGCACAAGTTTTTGATTAAGAAATACAATAAAATTAGGTAGAGGAATATATGAGGATTGGGTGCGGGACACAAAATTCTCCACCAAATCAAATAATTGTACAACTGTCATCGCTGTTATCCTATATATCTCTGTACAATTGTAAGGTCCATAATGGTTTGGCGACCTCTCATGGGGTCCCTATGCTCTGCCAAGGGAAACTCGTCCATTTTATCCTCTATTTTCGTATTACACGTACATATCATGTGTACTCAACTTTTGAATTTAAATTTATATAAAAATTTATCAAAATAAATAGTGAAAACAACATAGCTTATGATAACAGATAAATGAAACTAGGAAGAAAACACTTGAGTAGTCCTTTCATCTATAAAACACATGCATATATTTTCCAATATATTTCGTTCGATAAAGCCTCTCTTACTTTGCCAATAATATTTCTGAGTTGTTTTAGCACCACTTTTTGTAGAGGTTGAGGCCAAACTTCTTCTAGTATACTTGCAAGATACCTTCTCTCAGTTTGTTTTTTTCTATTTATTATTATTTTTAAGTTGGGGGTGGAGAATAAAATTAATACTTGATCTATCATCCTTGCAAATTCGACGAATAATGATAAGCTTCAACTCTTGTTGTGCAAAATACCTTTTAAATTCTTCCTAAAGAACATGTCCTAGAAAAACAGACTTGTTATTCCCTTGAAGGCACAAATCTTAATTTTTGCTGTACACACGTAAATATAGGCAGGTTTAATTTGCTGCATCCCGTGCATGTCTAAATTATTTGGATAAATCAATAATAATAATAATAATAATAATAATAATAATAAAAAAAATAATAATAATAAATTGTAAACGATGCTATCAAATTATTAAAGTGCAATCAAGAAACTATTACAGCAGGATTTGTGTCCGAGATCTAGAACCCGACATATGCCGCCATAACAAATAACATGTTACCATTTTTAAAGATTTGGGTATGTCTCGACTTTTTTTCCGTCGAAATTGGAGAAGAACATGCCATTTGTGTATAAGAGTTGTGCGTTCTCATTGAAAACACCAAGATTGGGCTGTACTGTTTGGAATATTTGTACCATAAAACTCATTTTAAATTTCATTGTGCCATGTTAAGCTTATCGTTGCTACAACTGAATTAACTTATTCATAGCTCATAAAATCGTGAATGCATACATTCTCTGAATTTGTGGTTTGACAAAATGGTAGCAGCTGAAGATCTTGAGGCAGGCAGGCAAAAGAAGAGACTTCAAACAGAACCCACAATGCCAATCTACCTCAAGGTAACACACAAATACTCACTAGACCTCTTTCATTTCTCTTTCAAGATATATAGTACACGTGTAGAAACGTGATCGGTCGCAGCCTGGTACTTTCTAGAAGGAGCCACAGGTTGATGTGTTGTACCATCTCTTTGGACAGGGAGATTAAATGGATGGAGGTGTAATCTAGCTAGAGATCAATGCAATTGCAACTCAAATCATTATGCTATTATGTCATCAGGTTCAGTCTTGTACAGAATCTCATTTTTCATGGCATTTTTGTACAAGACTTTCCTAAAAACCTCTTATAAAACAAATCTAACAATGTAGATTAGTCACAAATAGAGTGATGCATTTATAGTTAGGTGAGCAGAGGTATATGCAGTAGTGTGTAGTTAGTCCCTAAAAATTTCTTGCAATGACCTTAAACAACATATCATAGTTGTCTCCTAAAATGTGCAGTTCACAGATTTAACTTATAAGGTGATCATAAAAGGCATGACGTCGACGGTCGAGAAAGATATTTTGTATGGGATCAATGGCTCTGTTGCTCCTGGGGAAGTTCTGGCCCTGATGGGACCTTCTGGAAGTGGAAAGACTTCTTTGCTGAGCCTACTGGGAGGGAGAGTGAGAGAACCGGCCCATGGTGGCTCAATCACATACAACGATCAACCATATTCGAAGTCCCTAAAGAGCAGGTATAACTATCTGTTTCGTCCCTTCGGAGACACCCAAGCAATTGACTTCCCTTTGCCTACCTCCAAAAAAAAAAACTTGAACTACTTTCATAAAGAATTCTTGGCATCACAGGATAGGGTTCGTGACTCAAGACGATGTTCTATTTCCTCATCTTACGGTGAGGGAGACGCTGACTTATGCAGCTCGGTTACGGCTTCCTAAGACGTTGACGAAAGAGGAAAAAGATCAAAGAGCATCGGATGTTATATACGAGCTGGGGCTAGAGAAGTAAGTAGCTAGCTAGCTAGTTTGTCAGCTATGAGCAGATTTTGTGAAATTTGACTGACCTTTCGGCAATGCATGTCACCAGCTGCCAAGACACCATGATAGGCGGCTCCTTCGTTCGAGGAGTCTCAGGTGGAGAGAGGAAGCGTGTGTGCATCGGAAATGAGATCATAATCAACCCGTCCCTCTTGTTCCTTGATGAACCCACCTCGGGCCTGGATTCTACGACTGCTTTGAGGATTGTGGACACACTGCACGATATAGCCGAGGTACAAATAGACAGCCATAGTTCTGTTTCAATTATTAGAATAAACAAGTTGTTCTCTGTGGTAATATACGTACATGGGCCAAAACATTGCAATTACAACACTACCTAATTATTTACAACATCCACAATTTTTCCAGCAATAAGACTACGTCGTTTTAAAGATAAATATCAGCCGAAGAGATATTGTAATTGCTAGAAATACGAAGTAATTTAGTATACTAAGATTAAGGACTTTATGAGTTACCTTGTGTCCAATTTGTCGCCATGGCAGGCTGGCAAAACAGTGGTAACCACAATTCACCAGCCATCAAGTCGACTCTTCCTTAAGTTCGACAAGCTGATTCTTCTCGGCAAAGGGAGTCTGCTTTACTTTGGAAAGGTGTCGGAAGCAATGGTTTACTTCTCATCCATAGGCTGTTCCCCTCTTATTGCAATGAATCCTGCAGAGTTCATGCTCGACCTCGCAAATGGAAACGTAACAGACATTTCTGTCCCCTCAGAATTGGAGGACAAAGTGCAAATGGGGAACTCCACAACCGAAACAAAGAGTGGAAAACCAGCTCCAGCAGTTGTGCATGAGGTAAATAAAGATATTCAGTCACCAAAAAGTTTTCCGATAACTGAACACCATAAACATAAAATATGACATGTAATCTTTCAGAAAGAACAAGCGTTATTGCTTTCTTCATACGTTACCATTCTTAAGCAGTATCTTGTGGAGGCCTATGAGACACGGGTAGCTGAAAGTGAGAAGAAGAAACTTAAAAACCCAACGCCCGTTGATGACGAGATTAAGGCCAAAGTATGTTCTGCAAAGAGAGAATGGGGAGCATGCTGGTTTGAACAGTACTCTATACTATTCTGCAGAGGACTTAAAGAGCGGAGGCACGACTATTTTAGCTGGCTGAGGGTAACTCAGGTCCTTGCAACTGCAACTATTTTGGGATTGCTATGGTGGCAATCTGGCAGCAATAACCCCAAAGAACTGCAAGATCAGGTAATGAAACATACTTTCATCTTCTAAACCTAAACTGATTCATAATTCCCACACTGGAATGACGTTAGCAACAATGAATCGTCTAAGCAAAACTGTGTCAGTAAATAAATCATGTAACAGCCTATCCACATTAATACATTGTTTATTCTGCAATATGGAGGCATAATGAAATAAATTGCTATAAGATAATACTTTTAAAGTGACCCAATCTGGTATAATTGTTAACAAGCTACAGAACAAAGAAATTAATCTAAATGAAAAAAACTTTTGCAGGCAGGGTTACTGTTCTTCATTGCTGTGTTTTGGGGATTTTTCCCAGTCTTCACAGCCATCTTTACGTTTCCCCAAGAGAGAGCCATGCTGAGCAAGGAACGAGCAGCTGACATGTACAGATTGAGTGCGTATTTTGTGGCAAGAACAACAAGCGACCTTCCACTCGACCTAATATTGCCAGTACTCTTCCTCGTGGTTGTATATTTCATGGCAGGGTTAAGAATGAATGCCGGTTCCTTTTTCCTTACTGTAGTGACAGTTTTTCTCTGCATTATAGCAGCTCAGGTATGCCCTCCATTCTCCATTTATGAGATTATTGTAGCAATTCAGATGCATAACATGAATCAGTAACATAGAATAAAAAATGAGGGCAGGGGCTGGGGCTAGCCATTGGCGCTACACTGATGGATTTAAAGAGGGCAACAACGCTGGCCTCGGTCACAGTAATGACCTTCATGTTGGCTGGAGGATACTTTGTGAAGGTAACCACAGAAATTATGAAGTAAATTATTTAATTAACATTTAATGGGGATAAAGTAGGAAAAATATGGAAACTATAACATAGAGTTTAATCATTTTGCAGAATGTTCCGGTGTTCATATCATGGCTTCGCTATCTCTCCTTCAATTACCACACCTACAAACTTCTCCTGAAAGTACAGTATGAGCACATAAGTGACACGATCAATGGGGTCAGAATAGACGACGGTTACAAGGAAGTTGGAGCGCTGGTAGCAATGGTCATAGGTTACAGACTACTAGCTTACCTATCTTTGCGAAGGATGAAGCTCCAGCCAGGCGCTTAGGTGTCCACAAAGCTATATAATTACCGGCTTTGTGAAAACACAGTTTTTAGCTAAGAAATCTTCTGGCCATAAGAGGTCGTACAACCACAATTTAGCTAAGATTTAGCATAAATATCATTGCATGGATTTCTCTCAAGATACTCGGCAGGATTCACTCAAAAGCGTGGTTTCCAGCAATTTCTGACAAGTTCAAGCAGTGCCATGAAAGTTTTTCACCCTCTTTTATAAGGCTATGTTTGGTTTTCGGATTGTATTGAGAAGAACACATAGGAAATTGTATTTTTCGCTAAGATGATTGCATATATTGTACTTAATGTTTGGCTACTTTCGCCATTCCCGACCAACACGGCAACACCCGAGATATAGAATCAAAATATTCCTCATTTGGGATTGGTCACAGTATGTCATCAATCTCCATTGTATAACTAATTTGGTATGGAACTTACAGCATCTATTCCAAAAGTAAACTACTTCAATAGTTTACTAAAACGAACTCAAGGTAAAGTACCTCAATCTGGTTTCTTCACCACTGTATCAACATAAGGAAAAAAGGTGTATAACAGCATTTGATGGCATCCTACTGTTCTTCATGAGTCTCGACGTTTTTGCTGACTTGTCAAAGCTTCTCATGCTAAAGTCCTGAACCAACCAAGTAGCTGAAGGAGAGCCGTATCAAGTACAGGGTTTTTCTTCTCAAATCCTGCATGAAGTGGCAAAAGAGTTCAAGAACACGAAACAGTTACAGTTAGATCGTTATTCACTCATATGAATTCATTGATAATTTGCTTAATGTCAGCCAATGGAGATCCACAAGAATGTAGCCTGATTTGGACAAGAAAGGTTATAGTACTTGACCAATTTTATTTTCTGTAAACTGCAAGTGGCAGTTCCTAAAGCAGAAAATTGTAGAAATGTTAAATTAGTATTTTTCTTTTTTCTGCTTTTCTTGTGCTGCCCCACTTGAGCATGCATATCGTTACAGGCAAGTTTCGTATTCACTTTCCATCCCCCTCATCAACCTAACAACTTTCCCATATAAAATCACTTTCACTTTGTATTTCCTTCTAATGCCTTTATTCCTCATAAGTATAATTTATTGTCTACCTCAAAGGGACAAATTTTCAGCTATATATATCACAACAAAAGGAGAAAAGGCAAAGCTTCTATGTATTAGAATCTTTAGTTCATCGATTAGTACAAAGAGAGATCATTTCAAGTATAAAAATAGCCTAGTTTAACAGAAACATAAGTACCAAAATTCAGTTTTTTTATCAGGGTCTTAAATTATCCAAGTCACAAAATTATTAAAGGGCAACTAGATATCAATAGCACCTCATTAACAAAAACTTTAGAAAGTACAAAAAAACAAATTTTAGAAAGTATAGGTTTACCACTATTGCAAAATTTTCATTAGTCATTTTACTAGTAAATTTTAGTACTTCTGCGTAGTGAAAACAATTTTCTTGGCAATATATGGAAAGGGTTTCCTTCTTTTCTGCTATATGATAGAAAATATCAGACTTAGATTTCTTCTCTGTTAACTATAAGGTTTCCTTATAATACCAATTACTACGTCTCATTCTGGTCCCCAAATAAAATTTTGATGATATAATTTAAGAATGGGGTGTATTTACTTCAGCATCTTGATAACAAACTTTCTTTTATAAGTTTCTGGTAATTTTCTTGAATATGATGAAACTTGTTAGTTAGGGTTAGAAAGAACTGTTCAAATTTAGAAGCAATAGTGACTCTTCCTGTGGGAAAGTATCTCATTCTCATTTTGCTTCCTTCAATTCAAGTATTGGTGTTTATCTCTTGTTTCTTCACAAGACTACTCTTGACTCTATCAGAGACATTGACAGAAAATAATTCGTTTCCATCTTTCATTCATATTTATGTATTATTTTTTGAATCAAGAAACTTATTTAATCGTTCCTAAAAATACTTCATCCACAATTTCTAAAAAACAGAACGAATGAATAGAAGAAAAAATTCTCAATAAATAACTGCATCAAATACAATCCACAATTTCTAAAAAACAGAATGAATGAATAGAAGAAAAAATTCTCAATAAACAACTGCATCAAATACAACTTGAATTTGATGCAGTTGTTTATTGAGAGTGAGATCTACCTTATGGGAATGTAGACCAATATTAGGTTTTTGAGGATATTGTACTAAATTATGAGAAACAATTTCAAAAAACTGACCTAAATCAGCTGCCACTCGATGTGCACACATAACTCCTGAAAAAGCTACAGCTATGACACCTTGCCCAGGAAAGCAACTATCTCCCACACAATACAAACCATTAATAGCCTGCAAACTCCATCACAAATGAACTAGATAAGTTGCAGAGGTAAAAACTGATAGAACATGCAAAAAATTTGCTGATTCATATTTGGTTAACATACCGTTGTGTTGAAGGGCATCCCCAATAAACCCTTCGGAATTTTGCGAGGCATCGGACCATAAGTGCCACTATCACGGGCCAAATATCGTCTGTGTGTCTTTGGTGTCCCCACCTGCCATATTTGGAAGCATCACTAGACATAACAACAACTTGTGTCTTGAACTGACAGGAACAAGGGATCGTAATATAATTTCGTTTACATTACCAGGCCACTGGTTGCCCAATGAAGAGGCAATTAGAATATAACTTTTTCCACATTCCCCTTGTCAGTCAGACAACTCAATTATTTATTAATATCCAGTGAAATACTATAAAAAGGAAGGTTCTTAGAGAGAGGAATTAAAAAAAATAGATCTTAATTTTCAGGAAAGGAAGGTTCTTAGAGAGAGGAATTAAAAAAAATTAGATCTTAATTTTCAGGAATTCATCACCGGACCAAAATATCAATCTAGAAGTTTCAATCAAAAACCTTAAGCATGTTTATACCTCTTGAAAAACTATAGATGACTTAAGTCCAGGGAATAATTTCTTCTCGAGCCTGTCAATTATTTCTCCAGCCACACGTTCCTTCTTTTCCTCATAATCTTTGCGCGATAGGCCCTGTAGAAAAATGGCCGTTTCAATTAAAACCTTGAAAACTTCAAAAAAATAGTTGTAAAAAAAACCAAAAAACTAATGCTTTTAATAGAATAAGAGACTAAAAGAAACCTCCCAGTCCTCAACAGAAGAAGTCGTGAAAATGTGAAGAATGTGGTTTCCTTCTGGAGCCAATGATTTATCAAGGACAGTCGGAATGCTCAGAAATATGCTTCCATAAGGGTCTTCCAGTTTTTTCCAATCATCCTAATTTTTATAATGTAAAACCATATTAAATGGTATGCGACACACTAATAAGTAAGGCACGTATTTACATAATCCAAAAACACACTATACCTCTAGGACGAAATGGTGACAATCAGTATCTGGTGGTAAAACATCAGCTTTAACCCCCATGTGAACAGAAAGAAATGATGGTGCTTTAACATACGCCTCCTGAAACCTTGTTTCTTCCTTGGGTAGATTTTCTTTTTTCAAGAGCTTGCCTACGCATATTGTTTTGACAGTTGCAAAGCTCACTACGAGAAAGAAAATAATGCAAGCAGTTCACGCAAGTTTAAACTGAGTTTCGGAAACTCACCAAAGGTATCCCATCTAGTGGCATTTGAAATTATGGTTTTAGCATAGAATTGTCTTCCATCTGATAGCTTCACCCCTACCTATAAAACGAGACAAGCGAACCCTGTCTTTTCTTTCTTAATGATCTCAGGGAAACACACCATGAAACACAAAGTTGATGGCAGTTGCAGGTGAACTTACGGCTTTTCCGTCTTCTATGATAATGCTGGTTGCATTTGCCTTATAGAGTATCTCACTCCCCTGATTAGTCAAACCCTTTGCTAATGACTTTGCAATTTCTCCAACTCCTCCGACTGGATAGTTGATTCCACCAAAATGTCTATCACATAAAACCTACCGGAAAGAGAGAAATCAGAAAGAACATGAATGAAAAATAGAAATGGGGAAAGAATTAAAATAGATTACCATGCTTGCATTGATCATAGGTGTCCGCATAGCATTAACTGTACTCACAATGAAACACTGAAAAGAAAGAAACCGATGGTAACACAAATTAATTAATTTTAGTCAAAAAGGTTTGGTTTATTCATAACTAAATAGGCTAGGATTTTGGTAAAACTGAGTGCAAGCAAACCTCAGCATCAATAAAAGATAACAACTCAGGATCCTTGATATACTTCCGAGCAATGTCGCCAGCATTTTGGGGCAGATAGTAGGCTGAGATGAATATGGAAAGCACCCATCAGCATAAGGAAGTATGCGCATTTTTGCAGCTTATAGCTTAGGAATTCATCGCTAAGATAAACTAGATTAGCAAGAGATATGGTTCAATGGAAAGCAGAATATTAACTGCATAAAACCATTACTTCTATACATCTAGTCTAGCACAGCCACTTTATGTAATCACTGTATAAACAAAAAGCCTTTTTCAAAATAACTTATTGTTTCTTCACTTTTATTATTGGGTAAAGACCTCCAAAAACAAGGAGAAGACAACCCAAGCAGAACAGATTACTTCAATCAAGAGATAGAAAAAGTAAAAAGTAAATATAAATATCCTCTTATCATGGTTTTTCATGTTGTGTTCATTAAGAGAGAAGAGTAAAATATATAAGCAAAGGACCAATCACCTAGAGTCAAGCATTCAAGAGGCTTCTTCAAAAACTGCCCAAAAAGGTAGATTGGCTCCTCCAGTGACTTCAACTCCAGTGAGTTCAGTGCATTGAAGATCTAAGTATATATCCAATAGAATGCCAGGTTAATTCAGACAAGGTAAACAACCTAGAGAAGTAAAAAATCACCTTAATCGGAACAAACCTTCCAGCAGACACCATAGAATTTGAGAATGCCTTCTTTTTCATGGGGAAATTTACTGATAAGTTCTGAAATGAACTTGCTATATTCTCTATCTACTTGGACAGAGAGGCCATTAGGTAAATGAAAATGAACAGTTGTGGGATCAGGTATTACTTGAAGCCTACATCCTACAGCTGCTAATGCTTGTGTGATCAAATTTAAATTTCCCTGCAAATAGAATGGGAGAATCGAGTTTAGTGAGTGATGATCACATCGATATATGACAGCAGGAAATTTGAACAACCAACAAGAAGAACAAAACAAAATAGAATCACATTGAGTAGACCACCATGTAACAAAGAAGCATAGTTCAACTAAACTCAATAATGAAATATTCTTGGTGCTTCTCCTTCTGTTGGGGGCCACTCCAAAGTTGATTGACCGAATAAAAAAACAACATGATGAAACCATCCACTCCAAGGAGATATAAGCTGCACTTTTCATTCTCTATGTTCTAAGAAAGTCCTACCTAGTAAAGAAGCCTAAACCATTTCATGATCATCAGGCATTTTTAATATCAAATCTACATTTCCAACAGACCTCTTGATTAGTCAAAAAAAGCATGAGAGCATATGTAAGTTGGCCAAAGAAGCTTGCACAAAATTCAAGGCCCCTCCAGTCCAGAGTTTGTCTGAAAAGGAGAAAAACACCACTTACAAGACCCTTTCCATTTCAGGTTTGAGTCTTTATGCTGATAATTAATTAGTTGATTGAATTTGTAGAAGAAGAGAGATCACTAGGACAAGTCCTAACATTGCAACTTTGAGATCCCGACCTCAGAGCTGTTTTTGTTTCGTATCTGTACAAACCTTCTATCAATTATTCTTTGAACATATCGAGCTTTTCATAGTTTTCCCCTACAAATTAATGAAGCAACACAGTTTGAAGCAAGACATACCGACTATGTCATTGGTTTTCTTTTCTATAGAGAGTCAAACTATACACAAATTTCCCTGCACAAACACTTCTTTAGCTCTCAAACCTTGGGCATTCTATGCAAATCACTTCATGTGTTTCTTTCTTCTCATTTCCCCAATAAACGATACAAGAACTCAATGCTTAACGTTCTCACGACTCCATATATCGGAATTCATGTAGTCGTATAACTAATATAAAGAGGTATACCGCATAAACGAAATGCAAAACAAGCTCACCTTATCGCTGAAACCAAACATGACCGATGATCCAACATCAAATTTGAATCCATCCCTCTCATAAAACCCAGAGCTTCCTCCAGGAATTACATACTTCTCCAGAACCAAAACCTTGGCGCCTTTTACTGCCAGCTGCGTCGCCGCCACCAGCCCCCCAATCCCAGAACCTATAACAATGGCATCATAGAAGCAGCTATCCCTCTCACCTGTACCAGAACTCTCCACTACTTCGCCAACATCAACAGCTGATTTCAACCTATAAAGACTGGCCCTTTTCTTATCCCTGCCCCCGCTGACCCCAAATTCCAAGCCATTATTACTCAAATTCGGGGATTTCAAATGGTTTGAACAGCTAATTCTCTGACTTTGGTTTCTGGGGTTTCGGTTGCTCGGAGCCTCAGGCTTGAAGTTACTAACAATTGACTGATGGAAAGAAACCCCACAACTCACGATGCTCATTTTTTAAAATATTGATTGTTATTTAAAAACAACAAGAAAAGAAAAAAAAGGAACAACCCTTGATAGCTAAGAATCAAGAATCAGGAACCTCTGCTAGTGAGACAAGAAACCATCTAACTTCTGAGATTGTCAAGAAAGTGATTCTTGCAAGACCCTTATTCCAATTCACTGAATCAGCTTTTTAAAAACGAAAAGGAAATAGTTTGGCGGAAAAGGTTTGAGCTTCTCTGGTGTGTGATTGAGTTAGGTTGGGTTTAGTAGGGGCGGCGTTTGGGTTTAATGAGAGGTGAATTGCACCAAATGCTGGTTTGGGAGTATTTGGAGGGAAATTGAAGCAAGAGTGGAAAGGATCTGTGGATGAATTGGCATCATTTCGGATGATGATTCCATTTACAGATCGATTCCTCTTCAACATGAGACAAACCTCCGATTGTCGTCCACTGAAATACAGATTTTTTTAATATTAATGAGCTTTGTATCGACTGTTTCAGCAGAAACAAGATACTGCAGTTAATCCTCCCCCGCCCCCCAAACCCCCAACCCCGCGCCCCCAAAAAAACAAACACACACAATGATGATAATAGTATTAATAAATATAAAATAAAACCCAGTTTCTAATAAGAGTCTTACAATTTATATATGTTTATATTTACACAAAATTTATTGTAAATCCATTTACACGGTACGTACGGATAAAAGTATTATTTGTTATAATAAAAGTATCATTTATATTGAAGAAAAATATCATTTATTTTTTTATATTATAATTAAAAAGTATCATTTATATTGAAGAAATATATCATTTGTACTAAAAAATATCATTATCTGTATATAAATACGTACGTACAGAGACGTATATCCGCATAAGAGATCACCTTTTATATTTATACATATATTGGTGGATTTGAGGCTTAACATTCCACCTGAAACAATTGTAAAGGCATTGAAATCTGTGTTTCGTATCAACAACGCTGTTGTGTAGTAACCGATACATGAATTAGTATGACACACTATAAAAAATATTATTAATATTACTATTATCGTTATTATTTTTTCAATTTAATTTTCCTATTATATTATGATGCAGCATTTCATGAATTCAAAATTCTAAAACATGTTTATAATTCATGAAATTTATGAAAATTGAACTATCATATACTTTGGACATTTTATTGAAGTATTATGAGTCCATAAAATTTTAAATTATTAACAATATAGATACAATAGGTCAGTGCAGACAATACAAAAATATTTATAACTTTTAGTGGACTAGTAGTTAGTAGTTAGTAGTTAGTAGTTAATAGTTGATGAATGTAGCAATATAATATAGATAGTTGATTTAGGAGACATAAAAAAAGTATATTGGTAAACAGTGGAGATAGTCAATTGTAAAATCAAGATAATGATAGTTATTAGGTACATGACAGGAGATTTATTATTATTGAGGACGGGGCATTGTTCATCAGTATGTGTAAATATTTTCTTACATTTTGTGACGGTTATATAGATGGACACTCCTTTTCTATTTCATTGTTTTTCTTACTGGATTTTCATTTGAAAAATCTTAATGAGGTCCCATGTTAAAGTGTTCGGCTTGTGGGCTTTGGGTCGTAGATTTTTTGGTGGGGGGGGGGGGGAGGTTTAATTAATAAATAAATATAAAAACTACATTTGAATCTGAAATTTTTGATCTCATCTATTAATTACTTTATCGTTAGGTCAACATTTCTACATAATTTTTTATTCTTTATTCTTTCGATAATTCCGCTTTTCACTCATTGAGAGTGTACAATTAGTGAGAGTTAAAAAAACTTCCAATCTATATAAACTCTACCAAGTTTTAGAGTGAAGGAAACGAATTACGCTTTAGTCAAATTTTTAAATATTAT
Source organism: Salvia rosmarinus (assembly GCA_036937905.1). Taxonomy (NCBI): domain Eukaryota; kingdom Viridiplantae; phylum Streptophyta; class Magnoliopsida; order Lamiales; family Lamiaceae; genus Salvia; species Salvia rosmarinus. Next base: position 94,455,348 of record CM072816.1, read on the forward strand.
GCATCATTTTTGAATTTTTTTACTAGAATTGTGATTGTTTTTTTTTTAAATAAATGCTGCGTAAAAATTATTCCAATTCTTTTTAATGATTGATAAGCATTTTGATAATAGTGTAAGAAGTATTCCAATTCTTTTTTATGATTGATAAGCATTTTGATAATAGTGGGTACAGACGTACAGTTTATATATATATATATATATATATATAACTAAAAAAACTTATTTTTGGAAAAACCTAAAAACCAATCCACTTATGTGTAAAGTTACTGCACTCCAAATATTGATGAATAATATTGTCTTTTACCAGAACTCAATGGTGCATTAGTTTTATACATAAAATGCATTAACTTTATACGTAAATTGCATTGGTTTTATGTTTTTACGAAAAAATAGATTTGTATTATAACTCGACCCTTAGGGAAGAGTTCAAATAAAAAACAATTTGTCACGGACGCATACTCATCGCTTTACTCATGCATCATCGTGAGGTTTTTCCCATGCTTGGGACAATCGTGGCAACAACTGGTTTCGCTCTGCCATGGCTCATCAGGGGAATGACATCAACACCCAACCAACTTGTCTGACACCTTCGATACTTGTCTTGCTCAATGTCTTCTCATCTTCTCAAGATTAGCAGAACCATGTTGGTGCCCAACATTAGAATCGCTCATGTATGCGCCCCGTGAGTCCACACTCGTCATTCACTCTGGATCCTCGCCACGACTTGCCCCTTCTCAGCAACGGGTCGTGCGAGCCGTGAATTATCAAACAGGCGACGTGTGACATCCTCCTTTACTTGATTCGTGGACGTCCCCGGACACGACGTGCTTCCCAAGAAGGTTTCCTCCCTTCCTTTTGTCGGGATTCAACTCGATTTGGAGGATTTTTCCTCCTTCTCGCTGAGCGTCAAATGCACCAGCCCGTCCACAGCCCGCAAGCAAACAAAGCGAGGCGTTCTGCCTCCAACACTTGAGTCCACGAGCCCAGGGCTTTCCCGTGGAGGGACTCGAGAGGAACAAACTTTGTCCAGAAACCGCATGATGGGTGGCTTCCCATTCCACCCATACAAAATGGCCCTCTCGTCGGTCTGCTCTGATATCACTTTGTCACGGACGCATACTTTTCACTTTTCTCACGCATCGTCGTGAGGTTTTTCCAACGCTTGGGACAATCAGGGCAACAACTGGTTTTGCCCTGCCAGAGCTCATCGGGGAACGGCATCAGCACCCAACAAGCTTGTCCAACACCTTTGGACACTTGTCTTGCTCAATGCCTTCCCACCTTCTCAAGATTGACAGAACCATGTTGGTGCCCAACATCAGAGTAAGTTCATGTATGCGCCCGTGAGTCCACACTCGCCATTCATTTTGGATCATAGGAAGAGTTCAAATAAAAACCTAAAAACCAATGCACTTTACATACAAAGTTAATGCACTTTATGTATAAAGTTACTGGCACTACGAAATATTGATGAATAGTATTGTCTTTTACCAAAACTCAATGGTGTATTAGTTTTATACATAAAATGCATTAACTTTATAAGTAAAGTGCATTGATTTTTAGGTTTTTATCATAACTCGACCCTATATATATATATATATATATATATATAATTAGTCGTGAAAGTTGATGAATCCGTCGGGAAAGTTACTAAATCCAAAAAAATAGAATTTTCTCCCCTCATGGAATTCGAACCCAGGTGAAAATTTCAGAATTTTTTGATTCAGTAACTTTCCCAACCGATTCATCAACTTTCATAACTAATTCATTCCTTTCTTAATTTTAGGATAAAATGATTCTCATTTGAACCTAAGTATATATATATATATATATATATATATATATATATATATAGAGGTTAAAGTAAAAATCAATTTTCTCGTAAGAACCAGAGATGTACATCAATCGAACTATACTGAAAACCCGACTAAATCGATAATTTTTGGTCAGTTTGGTTCGATTTTTAAGAAAGTCGATTTTCGGTTCTATTCAAAATTTTAACTAAAAATCGATTTTTGGTTCGGTCCTCGGTTTTGTATTTTATGTTCGATCAGTAACCTAACCGAACCAAGTAAATTTCTTTATATATTTATATAATTTATATAATAATTAAGCGATATCTTAATTAAATAATTAGAATAAAAATATAATTATTTAGAAAAATTATATGTTTCGGTCGATTTTTTGGTCCGACCGAAATCGATCGGTTTCTTCTATTCAATTTTTGGTCGGTCCGAAACTTTAAGTCAGTTTGGTTCAGTTCAAAAAATTACATTCTGTTCGATTTTCGGTTTGAAGAATTTTGGTAGGTCGGTCGAACCGACCGACCGATGCACAACCCTTAGAGGTGGCAAAGTAGCGGGTCGGGCGGGCCGACCCTGGCTCGTCAGACTTTTATATTTTCGGTCGGCAATCGGCCCGAAATTTTTCGAACTAGAAATGTGAAGCCCAAACCAACCCCAGGCGGGTTTTCATGACGGACTTTTTAGATTATTTTTCATTTTTAATATATAAAATTAATATTTTAAATTTCAAAAATAAATAAATTAAATACATAATTAAAATCTCATAACTCCAATTTAAATAAAGAATCGATGATAAGAATATATTAAGTTTACTTATTCTTATGATAATGCTTCTTGTATATTTTGACATATTTATGTATTCATACGATGATATTGTAATGTAGTATAATTTTAGTTCTTTAATTTAAGGAGAAATAAATTAATAATTGCAAATAAAAGGTAAATGATATTGCTAAACGTCAATTCCACTTATAAGCCTAAAATAATAGAAAAAATAAATTAATTATACAATATATATTTAAGATCAATGATTCAAAATAGTTTTATATATTATAAGGTCATTAATCATCACCTATATATTTTGGAGATCATTTCTTTTATGAATTATTTTTAATGATTTATAAAGTTATTATTTTGAAGTTATTATTTTTTCAGAATTTTGATGTGTTGCAATTCAAAAAAATATATTTTCCTGAACAGTATGTGAATTAATAAGAAACTTTTACTATAAAATATAATTAATATTATTAAAAAATTATAGATATGTATATTAAATAATTTATAAATATATATATTTAATAAAATATTGAGTGGGCTTTTTTAGCCCAAAACCCCGGGCTTTTTGGCCGGGCCAGTGGGCAGGGTTTTTTCAGGCGGGCTTTAGGCCGGTTTTTCGGCCTTTAATTTTCAAGCCCAAACCCCGGGTACCCCAGGCTGACTTTTCGGGCCGGGCTCATTTTGCCGGCTCTAACAGCCCTAGTGAGAACCAAAAGTGATGAATTCACTGTGAAAGTTGATGAATTCGTAAAGAAAGTTACTGAATTCAAAAAATGGAATTTTCGCTTCTCATGAGATTCGAACCCGAAGTAAAAAAATCCGAAATAGTGGATTCAATAATTTTTCTATCAAATTCATCAATTTTCATAGTGAATCCATTTGTTACATTACGAATTCTTTCTCTCTATATTTTTGAGATGTTGCGCAATTATTAATTTGTGCATTAAAGTATTTAATAGCGCACCATGCAAACGGAACACAAATAATTATTGGTATAATTCATGACATGGATTTTTATTTTTATTAATAATGAATTCCACAGCGGAGGAGAAACAATGACGAAGAATGAAAATTCATCGCTCGCACATACTAATCGAACTTGATCATTTCAAATCCGATTAGTATGTTTAACAATCTTATCGAGGCAGTCGCCGGCGACGTCCTTGGCCCACTGATCGAACTTCTCAAAGTCGGCACCGATGCAGTCGCTGCAGGTATCGACGTCGATGTTGAAGGCGCTGACGTCGAAGTTGGCCTTGACGAAGTCGCCGGCGCCGACGCTCTCCACCCCTTTCTTCATTGACTCCGCCGCGCTCTCATACACCTCCTTGCAGATCTTGAGGCACTCCTTCTCGTATTCGGCCGTCGCCGGGTCCTTCAGCTTCCGCTCCACCTCCGTCGCGAGGAAGAGCTCCACCTTGTTCGCGGCGGCGCTCATGTGCGTCGTCAGGTAGCGGCTGTCCATCACCTGCACGTCCATGGGAACCACCTTGGTGAACAGCATCTCGTCGAAGGCGGGGGCGGGGGTGGGGGAGGCGGAGAAGGGGGGCTCGGCGAGGGAGGTGTTGGCTGCGGCCGGGGAGAGGGCGGCGACGGAGAAGAGAGAGAGAAGCAGTGCGGCGATGGGAATGTTGGATGATGCCATTGTTTTCTTCTCCATAGGGAATTTGTGGGGGTGAAAAATATGTTCACAGCGTTTCCGATTTCGTGAGAGACTATTTATATTGTTTTAGGCCATGGAGATTTTGGCTGGCCAAGCAATATTATCGTGCTTTCTAATAATAGTTTGTGGTTTGAATAATTGTTCACCCCATATTTATCTCTCTTCTCTTATGATTTATCACCTTTCAATAGTAAAAGGGCTCATAAAATTTAGAAGTACGCTTCTGCACATCCCGATACACGATGCTATTTTTACTTGCACAAAATGAAATGCTATTTTTCACCTTATAATAATATGAGGTGGTCTCCTGTGTGTGCGCGCCCGCCCACAGTGAGACCACTTTATTTAATTAATTAGTTAATATCTTAATTAAGTAGTTAATTAATCTTAATTAATTAATTAAATCTAATTAAAATTAATTAATTTAATAAACTTTAATTTTAAAGTAATAAATATAATTTTAAATTAATATATCTTAATTTTGAATTAATACATTCTAATTTTGAATAATAAAATCTAATTATAAATTAATAAATCCTAATTTTGAATTAATAAACCCTAATTTGAATTAATAAACCCTATTTGGAATTAATAAACCCTAATTTTGAATTAATAAACCCTAATTAAAAATAATAAACCCTAATTTTGAATAATAAACCCTAATTATGAATTAATAAACCCTAACTTTGAATTAATAAACCCTAATTGTTAATTAATAAACCCTAATTAAGAATTAATAAACCCTAATTTTGAATTAATAAACCCTAATTATGAATTAATAAACCCTAACTTTGAATTAATAAACCCTACTTGTTAATTAATAAACCCTAATTATGAATTAATAAACCTAATTTGGAATAATAAACCCTAATTTTGAATTAATAAACCCTAATTGAAAATAATAAACCCTAATTTTGAATTAATAAACCCTAATTTTGAATTAATAAACCCTAATTATGAATTAATAAACACTAATTATGAATTAATAAATAAAAAAATAATAACAAACACTTGTGCGCGTCGCTTACGCGCGCGCGCACACAAGTGTTTGTCTAATAATATTGATAACAAAAGTTCGTTCACCTCATTCACCATAGCACAGCGGTTTTAACCTTATGGTTTATACCCCAAGACTGATCAAACTTTTTTGTTCTTTGACAAACTTACAGCATACGCGCGCACAGTGAGACCACCCCTAATTAATTAATCAATTAATAAATTAATTCTAATTAAAATTAATTAGTTTAATAAATTTTAATTGTAAATTAATAAATAATAATTTTGAATTAATATACTTAATTTTGAATTAATAAATTTAATTATGAATTAATAAATCTTAATCATGAATTAATAAACCTTAATTTTAAATAATAAATCCTAATTTTTAATTAATAATCATTATTTGTGAATTAATAAACCCTATTTGGAATTAATAAACCCTAATTTTGAATAATAAACCCTAATTTTGAATTAATAAACCCTAATTGGAAATAATAAACCATAATTTTGAATAATAAACCCTAATTGTGAATTAATAAATCCTAACTTTGAATTAATAAATCCTAATTGTGAATTAATAAACCTTATTATGAATTAAGAAACCATAATTATGATGTAAATGAATATTATCAAATGGGTACTAAGTCCTGGTCTGGGACCATTCAAATTGATAGATTGATGAATATACAACACTACACTATTATACGCGTATGGTGATGGAAAGTTCCATCATTATACGAGAAAGACATCCCTTTTTGAAGTGGTTTTATGTGCGAACGTCTGCATGTACAAACATTGATATTTTTTCCATGCAAATGATACTCTTATTCAATTAAATAACACTTGTTAATTAAAAAGTAAAAAAAAATGATACTTTTTTAATGCAAATGATATTTTTCTTAAGAACAAATGATATGTTTATTCTTCCACAACGTGCGGATGAATGTACAGGAGCTTTTGCAGTCTTTTTCTGTTTTGAGCTAGTATATATGTGGATTTTTGTCGATTTGCTTAAGTAAAATTGTATATCGGTAATAGTATCATTTTTGGCGGAATCTGCCCGATTTTGCTTGAAATCCATCTACCCGTCTGATTTCAATCTCTAATCTCCTTAAATCGCCCTTAGAGGGTGTTTGGCTAAGTTTATAAGCTCTTTAAAATGACTTATAAGTTGTTTAGGACCTTATAAGCTCATTTAAAGTGTTTGACAAAATAAGTTTCTAAACAACTTATAAGCTGTGAAAATAAGTTCCAATAGCTTATAAGCTCCCCTAAAAATAAGTTACTCAGTCCTAATTTATTTTTTCATAAGCTTATAAGTAATAGTGAATTTACCAAAATAACCTTATCATGGTTCGTTATTCTGTACATATACACTATCGACTTCACCTCTCGTCAATTTTCTTTTTCTAACTATGATTTTCTCTCTCTAACTCATGATTCTTTCTCTAGCTTATAAGCTCAATTATCCAAACACTTTGACAACTTATAAACTTTTAAAATATTATGTTTTATAAGCTCTTAAAACATCTTACAAGTTCTTGAAACTTATAAGCTTTTTAGAATAAGCTTAGCCAAACACCCTCTTAATCACGCAACAAAACCACACTTTTTTTTTTGGTCAGAATTTTAAGCTTCACGCTCGAACACCCTTTAGCTTTAATCACTCTACCACTAGGCAAAACCACACTTTTGTATTTACGAAGATCAATCATTTTAGTTGGGGCTCGTAACTTCCTGGCCTTCAAAATAATTGGGATGCATATTTTGTAAATAGCATTACATTCTAAAAAATATTATTTATGGCTACTCGTAACATTGTTTAAATATTATTAATAATAGCAATTATGTTTCTAACAGCATTACTTTATATATAATGCGTTTTGTCTGAAAACCTTACACTTCAAATAGTATTATGTGTATGGCGGTTTGATGTATTGGATTATAACAACACTAGTGTATAACCCGTCGAAATTCGACGGGAAATCATTTTATATCGTAATTTATAATCATACTTTTTAATCACCAGAATCTGTTTAAAATTATAAATATAACTTGTTGTAATAATAGGTTATTCATCGTAGTAATAATTCGAACATTACAAAGTATATTAATAATAAATTAGAATAAATACCAAAAGATTAAAAAAGTTAGAGAAACTACTTGTATAGAATATATATATATATTCATACATGTCACAAACTCAATTTTTAAAATTGGTTCTCGTCCGAAACTTATGTAATAATACCAGTTAATTATCTAATCCCATCTAAAATTTATAAAATATCTAAATAATTAAATATAAGTTGTTTCAATAATAAATTCGATGAGAAATCACTTTATGAGACTTCATAATTTTAAAACCTAAGTCTAAATCCATTCAAAATCAAAATAAATTAATAAATAAAATACTTGAATCCCACTAATTTTTATAAGACTTCACATATTCAAAACTTAAATCTAATTTTTATTTTGGTGTTTATTTCCATCGCAACAGAATATTTCTAGTTTATTTTAAGATTATAGATTTTCTTACCGAATATGTATCGATTCATGTTTTTGTTGATATACCATACTTAAATATATTTAAGACTATAAATTTATTTTTATCTTTTCATTTTTATTTCCACCGCAATGGATTATTTTCTATTTATTTCAAAGTAGATTTTCTTAGTATATATGTATGGATTTATTTAGGTTGAGCTAGCTAATGAAATTGTGGAACTTTTACTAATCCCTAATCCTGTTAATTACCTAAATCTATTTATAATATATCTAAATAGTTAAATATAAATTATTATGATAATTGGTTATCTATCTTAATTAAACATGTAGTACAAAGATTAATAATAAATTCTACATACTTGAATTCCATATTAATTTTTTCTAAAATATTTTTCTTATCCATTCTTATCTCAAATTGTATAGTAATACATACTAATTACTCAAATATATTTATTAATATATTCCACATTAATTTTTATAAAATATTTTTCTTATCCATTTTTATCTCAAACTCGTATAGATTAACATACTAATTACTCAAATATATTTACAATATTTCTAAATAATTAACTATAAATTATTACAATAATTGGTTATCTATCTTAATAAATTCGAATAGTATAAAGTAACACAACTAATAAATAGTATACTACCTACTAATTACCTAAATCTAATATATCTAAATAGTTAAATATAAACTATTACAATAATTTATTATATATCTTAATAAAATCTTAATAGTATAAAGTAACATTAAAAATAAATAATACTTATATCTCACATTATTTTTTATGAGATTTCATAATTTCAAAACCTAAATCCATAAAAACCCAAATAAATAAATAAATAAAATACTAGAATCCCACATTAATTTTTATAAGACTTCACATATTCAAAACCTAAAATCTTATCTTTTTTATATTTTGGTTTTTAAGATTATAGTTTTTATTAGTAAATATGTATTTATTCATGTTTTAGTTGATATACCAGATTTAATTATACTTAAGACTACAAATTTATTTTTATCTTTTCATTTTTATTTCTACCACGATGTATTATTTTTTATTTTATTTCAAGATTGTATATTTTCTTAGTGTATATATATATATATATATATATATATGTGAATTTATTTTGGATGAGCTAGCTAATGAAATCATGACACTTTTACTAATACAATTATATTATATTTATTTTCTTAAATTACGTGGAAAAGGGAACGAAATAATACAATGCATTCTAATTATATCCATATAACAATAAATAAATATAATCTGAATAATTTTACATAATGTATCCAAAATATTTATCTTATTAAATAGTGCACTAAATAAACTGTTAATTTGACCAAATTAAATTAAATTAAAAACTATTTATTTGGTCAAATTGAATTAAATAAACTATTAATGTTGTAGTTTGATTGAAATATAAAAATTTGGTTGAGACTTAAATAATAGAAATATCATTTTATATAGGTTCTCATTTGATTATGTTTCACTCTACAATAAATGTGGAATTGTAGAGTGATTAGAAGACATAAAATTAAGAATTTAGAAAATTAAGAATAAAAAATTGTAATAATTCAACATTGGATTGAGGATCAATGTGGTGCCTCCAATATGTTTTGCTATATAGGATTTATAGATTGATTTATATTAATATCAATCACTCCACCAATTAAAAATGAAAATTTGGTTGAGACCTAAAGAATATAAATATCTTTTTATATAGGTTCTCACTTGGCTATGTTTCATAAAAATATCAATGTGAGATTGTAGAGTGATTAGAAGGTATAAAATGAAGAATTTAAAAAATAAATATGTTTGTAAATTAAATTAAAAACTATTTATTTGATCAAATTAAATTAAATAAACTATTAGTGTTGTAGTTTGATTGATATTAATATCAATCACTCCACCAATTAAAAATGAAAATTTGGTTGAGACTTAAAGAATAGAAATATCATTTTATATGGGTTCTCATTTGACTATGTTTCACTCTACAATCAATGTGGGATTGTAGAGTGATTAGAAGGCATAAAATGAAGAATTTAAAAAATTAAGAATAAAAAATTGTAATAATTCTACATTGGATTGAGGATCAATGTGGTGCCTTTAATATGTTTTGCTATATAAAATTTATAGATATAGATTTATTTATAATAATATCAATCACTCCACCAATTAAAAATGAAAATTTGGTTGAGACCTAAAGAATAGAAATATCATTTTATATGAGTTCTCATTTGACTATGTTTCACTCTACAATCAATGTGGGATTGTAGAGTGATTAGAATGCATAAAATGAAAAATTTAGAAAATTAAGAATAAAAAATTGTAATAATTCCATATTGGATTGAGGATCAATGTGGTGCCTCCAATATGTTTTGCTATATAGAATTTATAGATATAGATTGATTTATATTAATATCAATCACTCCACCAATTAAAAATGAAAATTTGGTTGAGACCTAAAGAATATAAATATCCTTTTATATAGGTTCTCATTTGGCTATGTTTCATAAAAAAATCAATGTGAGATTGTAGAGTGATTAGAAGGCATAAAATGAAGAATTTAAGAAATAAATATGTTTCTAAATTAAATTAAAAACTATTTATTTGATCAAATTAAATTAAATAAAATATTAGTGTTGTAGTTTGATTGATATTAATATCAATCACTCCATCAATTAAAAATAAAAATTTGGTTGAGACTTAAAGAATAGAAATATCCTTTTATATAGGTTCTCATTTGACTATGTTTCACTCTACAATCAATGTGAGATTGTAAAGTGATTAGAAGGCATAAAATGAAGAATTTAGAAAATTAAGAATAAAAAATTGTAATAATTCCACATTGGATTGAGGATCAATGTGGTGCCTCCAATATGTTTTGCTATATAGAATTTATAGATTGCATTTATAATAGTTTTGTTATGAATAGCATCACGCGTTTTTAATATGAACTAACTATTTTGGCCTCAAATTTTGGTAGGACTCAACATTGAATTTCAACATATAAAGTAATTAACATGTAATATAATAAAAATTAGAAAAAACTATGTAATGCAATTGTACCTGTTGAGTACATTGTAATATGAAAAAAGTCTATTTTGTTTGTTTTTTTTTTCTTAACTAAGGGAAGAGAGCAATGAGAATCGAATTCTAGACCTCTCTCCAAAAGTCTACCAAAATTAACATCCATGATATATAATCCAATAATTATGGATTCTTTTATTTTACTTGCTCAATAATAATAGCTAGATTCGGTTATATTCAATAACAAATTGCAATAGTGACCTTATTTGATTTGCAGTTTGTAGGATGTTGGCCCATATATCTTTATTTCTCTCTCGGCCCATTAGGCCCATCAGCCATTTTCTAAACCTATTTTGTTTATCCCCTTTCCCGTTACCTCTCATTACCCTAATTGAGGCTGCGCATCTTTTTCCCTCCCCATCCCCTCGTTTTCTCCGCTCCTCCCTATCACCATTACTGAGCTCTCTTGAGCTCTTCACCACCATTTATGGCTACCCCGTCCTTACCCCTGCGTCCTCCCGATATAAAACCCTTTGTAACCTATTGTGGCTAAAGAGTAATCGGATACCATAGAGAGGATATCCTGTTGGTGATTCTGAGAAGTAATCTTGTGTTCTTGAGAGAGTGTGGTTGCCGGATTCCTTGGTTTAAGGTCTCCTGTTTGGTAGCCTGCAAAGCTCTGAGTGGTTACATCCTTTCTACCCTACCACCTGTTGAAACCCTAGATCTGTTGTTGCCGGAGTGTTGCACCGCCGAGTGGGAAAATCTGAGCCACTGTGTCCGAGGACACCTTTTCCCATTCTCTGGAGATCTGTTCGTGTGCAGGCAGAAGGAAGCTATAAAGTCTGTAGTGCTTGAGCACTAAGTGGAGAAAGCAGGGTCGGGAATCGAGAGTGAACCCAGCTGGCGAAGATACCCAACAAGGGTATCGAGCCACGGGACCAGCCTGGGCACCTCCGACCTCACCTCCTTCACCCCGCCGCCATCGGCCAGCGCGCACTTCGCTCCCGACGAGCAAGGAAAGCAGTAAGACCGGCCTCCCCACAGGAGAGTCGGCTCTGGTAAAGAGGCTGAAACCCTTTCTCTGAGTCCTAGGGTTTGTGATCTAAGCTGTGTTCTGTGGTTGGTGTTCTTGGTGTGATCTGTGATCTGTTTGGTATCTTGCGATCCTGTTTTCTTGTCTGCTTCCGCTTGGTTTTGTGTTGTTATCCTTGTATTCCCTTGTAACCTGAAGCATTCAAAAGCTTAAAGGTTAACTTTGCTTACGGTCCAGTTCGTCTGGATTCACTTTAAAGTGTCTCCTCGTGCGAGTAGCCTGGATAGCAGGGTTAATACAAAGGTTACAGTGGTTTCTTGTGATCCCCCTTGGTTTTGTTTCTTGTTCGGTGTTATTTGTTGTTCTCCGAAAACTCACTAAGTTACGTGAGTTTCGACTTGTAAAGTCGACTCTTGTTTGGAAGACTAACCTGGGTTGTCTTGAGTGAACCTCTGCTCCACAGACTCATCTGTGCTGAGAACTGAGAAATCCTCAACACTTTAAGCCTTTGGTTTGTCAACCACAAGACAGGGAGTCTTTCCCTGTTTGCTTGGGTGTGCTTTGTTGTCTGTGCTTTGTTGTGATCTTCTGCATCTGCCTGATTGTGTGCTTGTTACCCTCCTTGTGTGTAATTATGAACAATCAGAATTTGGTGCCTTTTAATGGGAGGGATGACTTCCAGGACTGGAAAACTAAGATTGAGTGTATCCTGGTCAAGGAAAAGGTTAAAAGGGCCATTATTACTAAAATTGATAGTACAACTACTGATGAAAGGTTACTTGATATGAATGATAGTGCTAGGGCCACTATTTTACTTAACCTAAGCAGTTCTGTGGTCAGAAAAGTCTCCCAACATCAATGTGCAAAAGATTTGTGGGATAATTTGATTTCATTATATTCTACTGCAACTGAAGAAAATGCTTGGTCCCTACAAAATCAGTTTATGTCATTTCAAATGGATATTTCAAAAGACATTGATGCAAACATGGATGATTTTAACAAACTGTTACATGACCTAAAACTTGCTGGAGATGATTCTATTGAAAAATATGCTGCACAGATTTTGTTGGGATCCATTCCTGAGTCCTTTTCTGAAGTCAAATCTGCTCTAAAATATGGTGGGTCTAAGGTGAATTGTGAAATGATTGTCAATGGCCTTAAAGCCAAGGAAAATGAACTGAAATTGCTGAAATCCAAGCCCTCTCATGGTGATATTATGTATGCTAATAAAAATGACCCTAAAAGGCCTCACCATCAATCTGAAAATTTTGAAAAATCCAGAAATGGTTTTGGTAATAGGCAAAATTTTGATAAGCAGCATAATCAACCTCACAATTCAAATCAGGGTCAAGTTTTTGAACCAAAACCTAGGAAGGTTTATTGAATTGTGGAAAACACGTCGGTTATAAATAGATGTAGGCGCGAAGAAGAATAAAAACTTTGTCCCTAATGAGTCCAAACAAAATGCTAATAATGTGTATGAAGAGGAAGGTGTGTATATGATGCATGACTATGATTTCCAGATTATAAGTTATTACAATGCCATTTCAAACTCTGTGAATTCTGATGAATGGCTAATTGACTCTGGTTGTACCTTCCATGTTACCCCTTTTGAACATATGTTTCACAACCTACAGCCTGTTAAATCTGGACATGTTGCCTTGGCTGATGGCCAAAATTGTGAAATTCTGGGAAAAGGAGATATATGTTTAAAACTTGAAAATGGTAGTTTGCTCACTTTAAAGGAAGTAAGATATGTGCCTAATCTGAAATTTAGTCTTTTATCTGTGTCTAAAATTGCAGATAGCATGATAAGTGGGTCTGTAAATTATTTAAGGTTTCAATTTGAAAAAGACTCCAAGTTATACTTTACAGCCCCTAGGAAGGGAAACCTATACACTGTGCATGCTGAGTCTGTTCCTTTACATATTGCAAACATGGTGCATGAAGACAAATCCACAATATGACATGCTAGACTAGGGCATATGAGTAATAAAGGCCTGGAAATTCTAAATAAAACTGGAGCTTTTGGAAATGATAAAGTTTCTGGTGTGACTTTTTGTGAACCATGTGTTATGGGTAAGCATCACAAGTCTGCTTTTCCTGCGTCCAAACCCTACCCTAAGAAACATATAAGCACTGAAATCCTTGAGTACATTCACACTGATGTGTGGGGACCTGCAAAGGTATCCACACATGGTGGAAATTCATACTTTCTGTCCATCATTGATGATTTCTCAAGAAAAACTTGGGTATTTCTAATGAAACATAAATCTGATGTTTTTGAAAAGCTGTCTGATTGGGCTAATAAAATCCAAAATCAAACTGGAAAAAGGATTAAATACTTAAGATCGATAATGGTCTAGAATTACGTAATCAAGCCATGGATAACGATGCACTACTTACGTATAACTAGACACAAGTCTGTCTCTACACTCCACAACAAAATGGAGTTGTAGAAAGAATGAATAGGACTCTCCTTGAGAGAGTAAAAGCCTCCTGTTGCCTCCGGTCTCTCAAAACATTTTGGGAGAAGCTCTCATTACAAAGAACTTATTTGATAAATAGTCATCTTCTGCCCTTAAAAGGTAAGCTACCTGAGTCTGTTTTCTGGAATAAACCTGTTTGTCAGAAACATTTGAGGGTGTTTGGGTGTGCTGCTTATGTGCATCAAAGTATAGGAAAACTTGAACCTAGAGCCAAGAAATGTGTGTTTTTGGGTTATCCAGATGGTGTCAAAGGCTATAGGTTATGGGATAAAGTGTACCGGTTTCAAAACATGCATAAGTAGGGATGTTGCTTTTAATGAACCGAGTTTTCCTTGTTTGCATGAATCCTCACTCTGCTGCTCAAGTGAGGTGGAGAAAATAATGTGCTGACAAATATGAATTCATGTTTTACCCCCCTTTTGTTCCAAATGAGGTGGATCCTCAAACCCCTGAACAGGATGAACTAAATGAACCTACACCTGAAGCTATTGTACCAGAAACTGATCCTAACCCCATAACTGAATCTGAATCTGAATCAACCCCTGAAAACCTAAATGATTATCACCTTGCTAGGGATAGGGAAAGAAGACATGTAAGATTGCCTGCTAGGTTTGATGACTATAATCTCTCCTTATATGCTTTTAATGTGTTCACTAATGTTGATCATTCTGAACCAAACTCCTACTCTGAGGCAGTTGAGTCCCTTGATTCTGAGAAATGGCTTGCGACCATGAATTCGAAATGAAACTCGGATGACAATGAAACATGGGTCCTGGTGAAAAAACCTGATGATTGCTCTGTGGTTGAATGTAAATGGTTATTCAAGATTAAAAATGAACCTGAAAATATTAGGTATAAAGCTAGGCTAGTGGCTAAAGGGTTTACCCAAAAGGAAGGAATTGATTATAATGAAATTTTTGCTCCTGTTGTTAAATTCACCACTGTTAGAATAATGCTTGCCTTGGTTGCTCACTTTAACTGGGAACTAAAACAAATGGATGTTACTACTGCCTTCTTGCATAGTGAACTTGAAAATGCTATTTACATGAAACAGCCTGAAGGATTTGTGAGTAAAGACTTTCTGATCATGTTTGCTTGCTTAAAAATCTCAGATGGTCTTAAATAGTCTCCCGCACGGTGGAATATTAAATTTGACCAATGCATGCAAAGTTTAAACTTTTCTAGAAGTCGGTTTGACCATTGTCTTTACTACATGAACTCGGGCCCCTGTTTACCTGCTATTATATGTGGATGACATGCTAATTCTTGGCCCTTGTTTGAAATCAATTCTGCATGTTCAAAAGTGCTTGTGTGAAAATTTCAGCATGAAAGATCTAGGAGATGCTAAGAAGATATTGGGCATGAACATAGAAAGAAATAGGAAAATCTACCTTGCTACGCATCAATGTGATTATGTGAATCGATTTTGCTTAAATTCAACATGTCGATTGCAAATCATTAATATACCTCTTGCCTCTCACTTTGTGTTAAGTAAGACACAGGCTCCTCAATCAAATTCTGAAATGGATGAAATGAAAGATATTCCATATGCAAATGCCATTGGTCTCATTATGTATTTAATGATTAGCACTAGGCCTGACATTGCATATGATGTTTCTTGCTTGAGTAGATATATGGCAAATCCTGGACTTCCCATTGGGAAGTCAAAATGGTTTGCTTAGATACTTAAAGTCTACTATGAACAATGGTCTGCTCTTTTCTAAATCTGATAATGGTGTTAAGTGTATTGGTTATGTGGATTCCAACTATGCTAATGACAGAGACCAAAGAAAGTCTACAACCTCCTATGTGTTCACCTCATGTGGTTCTAGCATTAGTTGGAAATCTCAACTCCAGAGCATAGTTGTTTTATCTACTATAGAGTCTGAGTACATAGCGATTCATCGAGGTCATTAAAGCAATTTGGTTAAAAGGGGTGTTGTCTGAAATAAACTACATTGATGATAAACCTATTTTGTACTCTGACAGTCAGTCTGCAATTCAATTATGCAAGAATCCTATTTTTCATGATAGAACAAAGCACATAGATGTTAGGTACCATTTTATTAGGGATGTGGTTGAAAAAGGAGAAGTTGTCCTTGATAAAATTCCCTCTGAATTTAATCCAGCTGATATGGGTACAAAATGTCTTCCTGTTGCTAAATTAGAATCTTGTAAAAGAGCCCTTAACATTGGATGATGTGTCTGCATGTTGTCTGTCTTGTTTTTATGTTCTTTTTGTTCTTTTTGTTCTTCTTGTTCCTGTTTTCTTTTTCTTGTCTTGTTCTTTGTCTGTCCTTCTTTTCTTTTGTGGTTTTTCTTGTGTGTCTGCTTGTTTTGTGTGGTTTTGTCTGTCAAAATTTCTATGATAACCTGCTTATAGGTTTGAGAAATGGTGAGTTTTGGGTTGGTCTCTAGTGTTTGAGATTGAGTCAAATATGCTTAATATTTTTTCTCACCCTCTATTGTCTTGTCTTTGTGATAGGATGATAGAAAAAATTGGCAGTGATGATATCCGGTTGATAATGGCGGTGCACACTTCTTTGGCGACATAAAGATCTACGGGCCAAAGGTGGATATGTAGGATGTTGGCCCATATATCTTTATTTCTCTCTCGGCCCATTAGGCCCATCAGCCCTTTTCTAAACCTATTTTGTTTATCCCCTTTCCCGTTACCTCTCATTACCCTAATTGAGGCTGCGCCTCTTTTTCCCTCCCCATCCCCTCGTTTCCTCCGCTCCTCCCTATCACCATTACTGAGCTCTCTTGAGCTCTTCACCACCATTTATGGCTACCCCGTCCTTACCCATGCGTCCTCCCGATATAAAACCCTCCGTAACCTATTGTGGCTAAAGAGTCATCGGATACCATAGAGAGGATATCCTGTTGGTGATTCTGAGAAGTAATCTTGTGTTCTTGAGAGAGTGTGGTTGCCGGATTCCTTGGTTTAAGGTCTCCTGTTTGGTAGCCTGCAAAGCTCTGAGTGGTTACATCCTTTCTACCCTACCACCTGTTGAAACCCTAGATCCGTTGTTGCCGGGTGTTGCGCCGAGTGGGAAAATCGAGCCACCGTGTCCGAGGACACCTTTTCCCATTCTCCGGAGATCCGCTCGTGTGCAAAGGCGAAGGAAGCTATAAAGTCCAGGTGCTTGAGCACTAAGTGGAGAAGGCAGCAGGTCGGGAATCAAGAGAGTGAACCCTTGGCTAGGCGAAGATACCCAACATAGTTATTTTTAAACATTAAAACTAAGAAGTTAATTTTAACTACGAAACGCAGTCTGTTGGTAAGACGCTTATCCTTCATTAACCAATAGGTCGGAGGTTCTAGTTATTTAGAGGATTAATGTTGTGGTATTTTTCTTTCTTAAAAAAATTGAAAAAAAACTTAAAATGAATGGAAGATTAGTTTCTATTTCACATTAAAAAAGATATTTTTATTTTGACTCTTAAATACTTCAAAAATACTTTTTGTTACATGGGTAGAGAGCAGTGAAAGAGAATTGATTGTCAAACATTCAATATTTTTATTACATATTTTGATTTTATATATATACTTCTTATAAAATACTTTAATAATGTCGTTTCTTTTTATTTGTATGAAAATAGATATGCCTAAAAATTCGATGACTAAAATAATATTGCCCAATGATCTTTTCCGGTGCTGGCAGAGAATTCGGAGGATACAAACTATTGAATATTGAAAAGAATCATGTCGCGTCATTTATCTATTGTAGTAATTTATAAATTATGTTTTGCAATAGATTATATATATAAAATGTTTCATTCATGATAATACTTGTTTTATAATAATTGTCAACAATATAAAAATCAACGGTTTAAATTGATTTCCATTAGGAAGAAAAACGTATTCTCTATCAAAGATCTCGGGCTTAAGTATTTTCGGGCATGGAGATAGCTCGTGGTGCTTGGCACTTCTTTGAATCGTGAAATACATTTGGATCTTATTGATTCCATTGGTCTACTTGGTTGCCGTTCGTTCATACACCATTTCCGGAGGACTTTCGTTATCCAAGATGGGTTCTCCTTCTTTAGCAAATCCGGATTCATATAGACGACTGGTGGGTAAGCTTCTTTATTTGAATCTTACCCACCGGACATCGCCATCGCCCACTCAACAACTCGGCCATTTGTGTCTTCTCATTGTCAACATCATTGGGATCGCAGCCATTCATGTTCAAGTATCTCAGGGTTGTCCTTCCCTTGGTCTATTTTTCCCTTCGTCCGTGCCCTCCCTCAAAGGCTTCGTGATTTGATTGGGCGTGTCATGCATCTCGACGATCTTTAACCGCTATTGTCTATTCCTTGGGATGCTTGGTTTCGTGGCGTTGCAAGAAGCAAACCACGGTATCGTGTCTTCTGCCGAGGCCGAATATCGGTCTCTTAGCACTACAGTTCGAGAAGTGCTTTGGCTTTCCTACCTATGCACTGACTTTTCTATTGTTCTACCTACGCCTATACCTATCCACTGCGATAATCGGTCGCTATACATCACTAAAATCGGGTTTTCCATGAGAGGACTAAACATCTTGACATTGATTGTCATTTTGCTCGTGATCAATTCAAGGTGGTTTTATTTCCCTTTGTATTTGTCCACTACTCTCAAACTGCGCCATTTTACCAAGGCTCTTCTGGACCTCAATTCCATTCTTCGGTTCTCAAGCTTGGGATGGTAGATATCAACCATGCCCACTTCGGGGTATAGAATCTTTGAAGTATCTTGCCGAGTGAAGTAATGCCGATGTGAAGTCAGCATTGAGTCCGGAGTCAATGTTGAAGTGCCGAGTCAGCCGATGTAGGAAGTAATGTGAAGTGAGTTGCCGAGTGAGTGAAGATCTTGTGAAGTGAAGTGCCGATGAGTGAAGTGCAAGTTGATCCGACGAAGACAAGGTGAGTGAATGAAGACATGCCTGTTGCATGTTTCATGGTGGAAATAAATGCGGATGCCACGTGGAATAAATTGTTGAGAGTTTGTTATATTTCGTTTTACATTCTGTTGTTAGCTAGTTAGATCCCTTTCTTTTAGTTCTATAAATAAAAGCTGTAAACATGCGTTGTAAGCTTGATAAGATTGAGAGAAATAAGAAAAGGGTTTTCCTCCAATATCCTCTCTCGTATTCTCTAAATTCTACAAAAATTGAAAAAAAAACTTAAAAATGAATGGAAGATTAGTTTCTATTTCACATTAAAAAAGATATTTTTATTTTGACTCTTAAATACTTCAAAAATACTTTTTGTTACATGGGTAGAGAGCAGTGAAAGAGAATTGATTGTCAAACATTCAATATTTTTATTACATATTTTGATTTTATATCTATACTTCTTATAAAATACTTTAATAGTGTCGTTTCTTTTTTATTTGTATGAAAATAGATATGCCTAAAAAATTCGATGACTAAAATAATATTGCCCAATGATCTTTTTCCGGTGCTGGCAGAGAATTCGGAGGATACAAACTATTGAATATTGAAAAGAATCATGTCGCGTCATTTATCTATTGTAGTAATTTATAAATTATGTTTTGCAATAGATTATATATATAAAAATGTTTCATTCATGATAATACTTCTTTTTATAATAATTGTCAACTATATAAAAATCAACGGTTTAAATTGATTTCCATTAGGAAGAAAAAAAAATTATTCGATCCTTATATAGTGAGGGAGAAGAGTCATCGAAGAGTCAACCACCAACTCCTATTAACGGTATTTAACAAAAGGAGAAAAAAACGGGAAGAGGATATAAGAAAACTGTCGAATCCTCTAACCAAAGAATCCTCTATTTTCCAAACAAAAATCTTCTTCCATACATCATAACTTCCGTCAAATGCTTCCTTCCTTTGTTCTCATTAGATTCTTCAAATCTAGCAAATGGTTTTTATCTTAGCCAACAAAAATAATCTTTTGATTATACAGATACATATATATCTTATGAAAAACAGATAAAAACCCCATTTCAACAATGGATTCTTCAATGAAAACTGGTTTAATGGCAGTTTTTGCAGTTTCTGGAAGCGTGGTTTTCGTTGCCATGCAAGTCCATAAACGCCTTCTTTCCAGATTCATGGAGAAAATCGAATTCGAAATCGGGAATTCCACAGGTTGATTAATTTCTTCCTATTTCTGTATAACTACGTGAAATATTGTATTTATTTTCTTTATCTGATTTGCATGATATTTTTTGTAGAGACGGAGGCGAAAGAAGAGCCAAAAAAGAAGGTGAGATTCGCCGATGACGACGTGGCAGAATCAACGGCAAATCGGAGGGTTTGTGAGAAGGCGGCAGAATCTGACAAATCTAACGATGAAAATTTGGAGGCTTTGCCTGAAAACTGGCAGGCTATGTACAGAGAGATTTTGCAGCAGAGGAACTACCTTAAGACCTGTAATTAATTTTGTTTTAAAATAATGTAATTTATAGGTGAATCGCCGCGGCGGCGGCGCCCGGAGACCCCTGACATTCATGGCATGTGTGGGTGTAGAGATGTTTATTGTTTTAACTTGTGAGTCTGATTGGTATATATGTTGTTTGTAAAAAGATTTAGTAGCTCTTTTTTTTTTGCACTCTAATTTGGGAAGTCAGAATGTAACTTAAGGGAATGTATATCGTATATGAAAAGAAAAATTGTATATTGTATATGATTTATGAGTTTTGTTTTGCTTTACAAGTTTACATGCACCTCCAATTAAACCGCAGAAACACACGCACAAATATGCTATATGTATTTATGAAATATTTTCACTTTTTTTTGTCAATTTAATACATAAATTTAAAGTTCAAGTTACGGTGAACTCGAACATGAAACCTTTGGTCTCAAGCATTAACTACTCTACCGCTTTTATATTTTATCCTAAGGTGCCTCAATCTTAAATTTTTTAGTTTTCAAACAAAAAAATTGGGGAAAATGTATGGTGATGATTGAACCTTAGACTCTCTTTACATCGAAAGTTCGCCGCTTGGATGTTTTGGAAGGGACGCATGCTTTAATTTAACTTCAACTTTTATTATGTATAATTACACAAACTCTATTATGGGGGGAATTCAATCAAAGTCATCTCTTTTCACGTGAATCCCACCGCAGGCGTCTCATCCGGACTCGCCACGACAGCGCGTGAAAGTGACTGCTCCGCTGACTCCAGAATTACTTATGGTACATATCATCCGTTAATTTTGTTTTTTCTTAGGAAAACATTTCAAATTATTCATCATTTATTTAATATGCATTGCAAAAAATATTCTTATAATATCTGAACTAATTTTATTTAGCTAAATTTAATATTTATTAATAAATAACATAGTTATGTGACATGTGGACGTGGTGATGAAAAGAAATAAGATATAGGATAAAGCACCCAGTAAAATGATAAGAATGACAAAGTTAACCTCCATTCATCGATCATTTTTTCATCGCAAACAATGTCTCACTGTCTATATGTTGTAAATTACTTTTTACCAAATGTACGTCAATAATATTATTAGCATAATTGTACTGAAATTATAAACGGAAGTACTACACATTAAAACATAATTAAGAATACCTCTATATTTGATGCCACTAAATATAGATAATTATATATTGGGAATGATTCAAATAAAAACTATTTTTTATAAAAACTTAAAAATCAATGCACTTTAAGTACAAAGTCACTTTATGTATAAAGTTATTGTACTACGAAATATTGATGAATATTATTCTTTTACCAGAATTCTATTGTGCATTAGTTTTATACATGAATGCATTAACTTTATATATATAATGTATTGGTTTTTAAATTTTTACAAAAAAATAGGATTTTATTATAACTCAACCCATTATATATATATTATTCATTAGTTATATTGTAGTTTGAAAAAGAAGATGCACGGCATATATAGACAAGAAAACAAATAAAATCAAGTTAAACGCAAATTAAATCTCAATCTTTCAACATGTTTGCAAATTAAATTCAATTTTTAAAACGTTATATTAATATCTAAATCTCTCAATTTGTAGCAAATTCGTCCCTTCTAAATCTTTTGCATGAACTTGGAGTTGAAATTAGACATCTATCCGACATGGGAACTCAAAATTGATTAACAACTTTTGAAGTCCATAGTCTGGGATAGTCAATTCCGTCATTGTGCATCTGACAATTGAGTAATTAAGCCTAGAGTTGGCATAGTAAAATTAAATCTTCTTGATGGTTCGATTTGCAATTTCAAACGTCTGACGATAAAATTAATAGCATGGAAAGATAATTTGAATTATGAGTTTCAAAAGTACTCAATTAATTTTGAGTTTAATGTCAAATAGATGTCTAAATCTTAAATCCAAATAGCTGCAAAAACTTAGGAGGGACAAATGTGTTACAAATCGAAAAGTTGGAATATTATTACAATGTTTTAAAAATTAGTTTTAATTTACAAAAAAACACTGAAATATTAAAATTTAGTTTGTAATTAAATGTTTTATTTGCAATTGTCTCGGTATAAATTGCTCCCCGGAAATTTTCCCCTCCAAATGAGCTATCGCGTCGTCATTGAATCTAGTACAAATCCTCAATCTAACTATAGATAATTAAACCCCTCAACTGCATATTAACTGAACAAATACTTTTTCAGCTGATTTGGATTATGGGTCCCAAATTATTCTTTCTTGTAACAGTACAAAAAAAACTAATTCTTAATTTAAGTCAAGACAAAACAAAGAGAGTGACTCCTCTCGAAAAAACACAAAAAAAGAGTGTTATTGCCTTTGGTAATTTGTTGTGCACAAATTAGGTCTTCAAAATTATTGCTACATCTTATACGTCGTTGTTGATTAATTACGTCACCAAAATTATCATTTCATATATAAAGGTTATAATATTGTTGATCACTAAGGTCCTTTTTCTATCATTTTTAATTAACTGCTTAATCTTTTGAAAAAAGATAAGAAAAAAGAAATAATCTTTAATTATTTTCAGGTTTCAACCATTATAGACAACAATTCAATATTATAACCGTTTTAATATTGTTTGCGTGATAGACACATAATACATATTGTCTACAAGCTCATTGAATTTAAATTACAATGGCATCTATCCTCAAAATAAAATAAATTTTGGCATCTTCTTTTTGGAATTTTGTAACGACCGGCTTGGATTAGCAATTCACTGCACAACACGAGTATTTTCAAGATGCTTTGTCTCACTCACACACCCCGAGAAAACTTCCGGGTCACCCGTCCCACAATTGCTTCCAAGCCAAGACGCTTAACTTTAAAGTTCTTATGAGATGGACTACGAAAGAAGATGCATCTTGTTGGTATGAGTAGACATATCAAATCCTTTTAAGCTCTCCTCGAATATGCGCCTCATACCACATATTCTCGAAATCCTCTAATTACGTGCTTTGGTTCATTCATGTACCCTCGCTTGAAGCCTTAATCGAGCGCCTCGTCCATGCCTCTGATCGGCGATCACTCCGCATTCTGCCGTGTCACATGCCCACCAACTTCCGCTTGGTTCGTCCCCGAACCACACCGCTCGGGAGAGGTTCGGCTCGATACCATCTCAGAACGACCCGGCTTCCGTGAAGGTGACCCCAGCATCAAACGAGTCTTTTCGTGTGCTTTGTCTCACTCACACCCGAGAAAACTTCCGGGGTCACCCATCCACAATTGCTCCAAGCCAAGACGCTTAACTTTAGAGTTCTTATAAGATGGACTCCCGAAAAGAAGATGCATCTTGTTGGTATGAGTAGCACATATCAAATCCTTTTAAGCTCTCCTCGAATATGCAGTCCCATAAATTTTAACTTAAAACATGATGATAAAAAAATTGATTATACCTATTGAATTAATTTTGTATTTGGCATGATGATTTACAAATATTATGGATGTTATGTAAAAAAGGCAACAAGCATTCAAGTAAATAAGGTTACATTAAAATTTTAAAAGTTGTCATTTAAATATCAAAGGTTATTTTATATGTCATCAAATGTACCTTTCATATTACAAATTTTTTGTTAAAGAACAACAAACTTAACTAATGCATTATATATTAATTTGCACTTTCCTTTTAATTATTTATAATCCAAAGTTTTCTCCAAAGATAATTAATCTCTAGTTGATACAAAGTCACTTGTTAAATACCTTTGAATGCACGATTAATTATACGTTCAGTACAATTAAGGTTTTCACTATAACCCAACCAAGTAAACCTTCATTATGTTTGTTTTTCAGCAACCTTAACAAAAGAGTGACTAAGTCATCGATGAGTCAACTGACCGATATAGGTTTATCAGACAGTCTGACTTACAACACAGATTCAGCGTAGTCACGTGCTGGTGCTCAGGCACATGCTGCGACTCAGGGACGTGCACATCCTCTACGTTCATGTCATGCCATCCCGCAGTCACGAACCAAATAGCAAATGGGTCACCTTCAAACAGACTCATACAATAAGCCTCTATGACATCCATCTCGTAAGGCTCCAGTACGATGACAATCATATTACAAAAAAAAAAGGCAAAGTAGATCATTATATTTTCAAAAAGTATTTTAAACTAGTTATAATATTACATAGTTAGTAAAGTTACATCCTCATCGAATCAGGCTAAGGCCAACCCCCCAAATGCCAGTTCTAGTTCTTCATCCATGTTGCTAACTTGTGAAATCAAATCAAGAAAACATTTGTTAAGCTTATGTTATTGATGCAACTATAAAAAATTGATGTTAAAATCAAAGATATTAAGATTAGATAATACGATGATTTCGTGTATACACAAGCAGTCCACATGTACTCTCAATTAGCCGACAATTTGAATCGGTATTGTAATTATAATAGGATCTCCGAGAGGCGCTCTATTCTAGCGATTAATGTCAAAATGGTGCAGAATCCTTCTCCAACAATGCGCCATATTTCACCTCTACTTTTGTGTTTAGTTGCGCTACTTTTTTTAGTTTTAATTACTTAGTTGTTCTTTCGTTCAAGTATTTAATTGTTTATTCTGTTCTCTTTTAATGTATTTAGTTGTTTTAATTATTTTTAAGTTTTTGTTATAAATGAACACTGTAATTTGAATAATTACAGTGTATTATTATGTAACTTTTTTTTTGGCATTATTATTTGTACGTGAATTATGTTTTTTTCTTTTTTTTGCATTTTTATTATTATGGATTTAGTATTTAAGTACTTTTTACTAGTCCAAATAAGTTCCGATTACTATCAAGAATAAACAAATAAAAAAGCATATTATAGAATACTCATGTTTTAGTGAATACAGATTGTTGGAGATGGAGTTGAGATTCTATATTATTTTAATGCTGAAGCTACTGTATAATAGAGCAAATTATCAAAAGTTATATTTTTAATGTAAAAGCTTTAAAACTCCAGTTAAAAATCCAAATATGTGTAAAGTCATCATATAGATACATTTATTCCCTAATTATAAATTTAAGTTATATTTGGGGGATTTAAGGTTATGTAAATTTATGTATGTATGTGTGTGTGTATATCTATATCCTCCAGACAAAGCCTGTTCTGGCGTTTCTAATCCCGCTCCATATTTTGCTCTCTCACTCTCCATCACAGAAAATAATATAATATATTAATTAATAATATAATCTTCATCTCTGGTCAATTATAATCTGAAAAGTAGAAAGAAAATCGAAACTAAAGAACAGGAGAACCTCACACCACCAAACCAACTCCTTCAATAATTTCTCTATAAGAATCTCCATTCCAACCAACAACAAACTCACTCTCATTCCATTCTTCTCTGCCCTCCTCCCTCCTTTCACTATTCCCAGGTATTCATCTCGTTTCCTCGTAAAAATTTGTGTCAAATTCTGATCGATCTTCTTATTCATTTTTGAAAATACGGACCTTCAGACCGTTTGACACGAGACTTGTTGTCTTAATTTCTTTCTCGAAAGTATATTCATTTATAATGATTAATATGTTGTTTTTGTGCAGATTGGGTGGCTTTCTTCTTGTGAAGGAAGCAAAAAGAGGAATAGTTGAGGAAATTGATAGAATAAAGTCATCAACTATGACGAGGCAGAAGCAGATCGTGCTGCGCCACTCGTCGTCGTCAGTGACGCGGCGGCAGCCGCTGCTGGAGGTGTCCGACTACGCGCCGCAGGGCGGGCTGGCCGTGCGGCTGGCGGAGGTGGTCGGGGGCACGACGGCGGAGTGCGCGGCGGTGTGCTGCTGCTGCCCCTGCGGCCTGGTCGACCTCCTCGTGCTGGCCATGTGCAAGGTGCCGGCGGGGCTCTGCCGGAAGGCGCTGAGGCGGAAGCGCCGCCGCAGGCTCATGAAGATGGGCCTGCTGCCCTCCGCCAAGTGCAGCTGCGACGAGAAGGACTTCCAGATCCACCCCGTCCCCGCGCCCGACTCCGTCGAGGCCATGCCGGAGAGCATGGAGGTGATCGAGCTCGATAAGGAGATGTTCGATCAGTTCTACAGCGGCGGCTTCTGGCGGAGCAACTCCGCCAAGATGTGATTTCTGCCTTTATTCGTTTGTTTTGTGTATTTTTATTTTATATGAGAGTCATGAGATAGGATAGGTATATTATGTTGGAATAAAATTAATTAATGATCGGAGTTAAATGAGATATGTACTGCATCATTTGCCTTTTGATGCTTATGTCTCATTTTGTTAGTGGATCGCTTTTATTGCGTTATCTGTGGTAATTAAGCTGCTTCTTCTTTCGCATATTAATAACCTGTGTTTCATATCCAATTTAGTTACTGTAATGTACCTCATTCGCCAACATCTTTTTTTGTTGGGTGAATTAATGTTTAAGATCCAATTTTGTGATCATGCTTTCTTTTCTCGCTTTTATTCTTTTATTATACTTTTGTCTTAAATTTTATATTTTATTATAATCCAATCAAGTAATGTGTGTGTGTGTATATATATATATATATGCTTATGATGTATCATCTAATATATCATATATGAGATGTAACACAAATGTTATTGCAAGACCATGCATATTCTAATTTTATTTTTCCTATGCATAATGCTTTTCTTCAACTGACCCAATAATATCAAATGATCTTTTCACGTGATCAAGAGTTTTTTTTTTTTTTAATATTTTAGAATCCTGTCTTGATTAATGATTGGTATTTGGGCATCAAGGTGCAATCGAGTTGAGCTAAGTATCTATCATCAATTCAAGTTCAACTCGTTTGTTATTTGGAAGCTCAACAGTTTATTCTAACCTAAATGAGTTTTTAAAATTTAATTAGATGTTAAAATTAAGTATTCCTCAACTTATTTTAAAAACATACTATTTTATTCACAAAAAAGATAACATATGCTTACTAAAAAAAATTCAGTTAGCAAGTAGATAAGTTATTTATACTAAATGTATAAGTTGTACTTGTTTAATAATTTGACATCCCACTTTGAGCACCACTGGTTAAGTTTATACAAGCAAGAAGAAATATCTAGAT
This sequence comes from Salvia rosmarinus, assembly GCA_036937905.1. Taxonomy (NCBI): domain Eukaryota; kingdom Viridiplantae; phylum Streptophyta; class Magnoliopsida; order Lamiales; family Lamiaceae; genus Salvia; species Salvia rosmarinus. The sequence goes on from CM072816.1 coordinate 94,483,105, forward strand.
AGCTAGACAACCTCCAAAATTCCAATGTTGGATAAAGATATTTCTTCTTATATTTTATTTTATTTTGATCGTATGTATCTTCAGACCTCGACAATGATTGTGTATACACATGCATTTCAGATATATGTCAGTAAAATAAATTAATTAATATGAAATCAAAACACGACGGACGTCAGCAATAAATTTTGACATGTCCATGTCTTGAGTTGGGTCAATATAGATTATTGGTTCGGTACAATTGCAAGTCTTTCACCCTTAAGCTGCTTCTCATTCAATCCCTCGTATTGTAGGTTGGTCGAATATATTAATCATAACTTATTAATGAAATATTATTTATATAAACATATCTGATTAATTCAAAATGCGGTGCCGAACTGGATAGTTAGCCACTAAAATTACATGTGAATTTTTATCCTGACTATATTAAATGGTGTGGAAAATAAAATTATTATATTCGAGTCAAAAGATCATGTGTGGTTTCAGATGGCCAGTTACACAAATTCAGCACCTAAATGTTAATTCAGATCAGATTTGATTTTTTTTTTCATCTCATTAAATATATTTTTTGTAAACAGTTATTTATTGGATTGAATTTGGAATAACAGACTTTTATTATGTTACTTATTTACCCTTTTTACTTTTTATTTGCAGTGGTTTATTCACAATGACTGCACATATTGTTGATTACGGTTGATATAAGCAATTTAATATTAAAATATATAAAAGCAAAGTTAACCGTCACTTGTCATTTTAAATAAATATCTAAGTCTTCCCGACGATCTTATTAGTTTTTTGATACAGAATATAATGACAAACTATACGGTTGAAAAGATGCAAGCCTATCTGTCATTGAACACTAAAAGGTAGTTAAAGCCAAAACCCAGAGCGTAGGGGTAACAGGAACTGGCTTATTAGTTCTATACTGATGCAGTTGATAAAACAAAAAAAAATAATGAATGGATACCTTATGACATCAATTATGTTCGCTAAGAGGATTAATCAAGACGGAATCAAAGTAATTGAAGTTTTATTATTTCTTCCCATGTTGGATCATTCGATTTTTCAGATGTATATATTACTTTATAATTACGTCGATTCATATTTAAAGATATCAGTGATGTGGGCGTCGTAACCACCGGTATTTTGAAATCAAACCACGACGAATTAATTAGACTCGTAAGTTTGCTAATTTATTCAATCTTAGGGTAATCCGACCTTTATAAAAGTGAGTAATTGGATTTGACCCTCAATTATATTTCTCCTAATTCAAAAAAAAGGAAAAAAGAAAAGAAAAGAAGACGATCTTGAAATAATTGATATGATGATAGTTGGATGGTTTGTTCAATTATTAGTAACAATAGAAAAAGCTAACTTTAGTATATAGTTTACTTGATTAGTTTTCTAGCATTTGTAATTAAACGGGATAAGATATAAATATATGTTTTTTCAAAAAAAATTACACACACTAATCTCTTCATATGATTCGAACCCCGGCCCAACCTACTGGTAAGATATAAATATTTTTAGAATTATATAAGTATTTTTCAAAGTTTATGATTTTTTAGTTTTAAAATAGTTTAGGTATTTATTTGACACTGAAAATTAATGGTTCGCGCGCATGGGAGTGAAACTATAATCCCGAGATATATTTGTACCTTTTATCTAAATAAGTTTGACAAAAACTTATGTAATCTGAATGCAGTGCGTCAACTAGACTTAAAAGTTTTCTTAATTAGGCTTCTTATGAAACCAGTTCAACAGACTGTAAAACTGTAAAATCCAATGGCTACATCATGGAGATTCAAACTAAAACTGATGTTCGTGAATAGTACTCCATCCAATCCAAAACGAGCGTCTCTTTTAAATATTTGCACACCTATCAATTGAAATACAAAATATAAATTCAGATAATCTTAATTAGTCTACAGATATTAATTATATAACAGTTACAAAGTAAATTGATGCAGATAGGGTAAACTATGAAAAGAAGCAGCAAAATTTATTTTGAACCTTTAAATGACAAGTAAACATATGGAAAACTTAACTCAAATGACCCTTACCTTGAACCGAGAGAATATTGATAGAACTACAAATATCATGCTGCAAATAAAGATTGGCTCAAAAGTAGTAAAATTTTAGCTTTAATTACACTTAATATTGTTTCTGCATTCGTATATCAAAATTGTTATATATAACTCTAAACTCAGACTCAGCCCTTGCATAGCGAGACGATCACTCAGGGCTAGTTCAAGGTTGGAAGCTAAACTTGTTATTTAAAAGTAGTCAGTCAATTATATGTATATATTATTCTTTTATCTGGCTGAAAGTGACCTATAATTGATTTTATTAAGAAATTGCCCTTGCTCTTCATTGTGCTTTATTATTTTAAAATTGGAAAATTAAAGTATTCAATGCAAAAAAAAAGTTATTTTATTTTGCTTAATTAGTACATAAAATATCAAGAATGAGATCATTGTGTTTGTGACTAGTCCATATTTGAACACGTAGATTCTCCAATCTTTGGCATTGATCGGATTTTCTGATGTCTTGCGTTCGTTGTAACGTACAAAGGATAAAAGATTATTTGTTTAAAGTATATTATATAATAAGTATAATTTATACTTTTTATTTTCAGTGGTTTATTGACAATGACTGCACATATTGTTGATTACGGTTGATATAAGCAATTTAATATAAAATATATAAAAGCAAAGTTAACCGTCACATGTCATTTTAAATAAATATCTAAGTCTTCGGACGATCTTATTAGTTCTTTTTTTTTTTTGATATCGTGGGAGCCATGATATTCGCTTAGTGTGCTATTTGGAGTGCTACCAATGATCGCGTCTTGATAGCGCATAAGCCAGGGGCAGATGTACACTTGGAAAACCAGGTGTGTGCTCAAAACCGTAGAGGCGTTTGGTGGGGTTGAGCAGGTGACCTCTTATTAGTTCTATCTGATGCAGCGTTGATAAAAACAAAAAACAAAAAAATAATGAATGGATACCTTATGACATCAATTATGTTCGCTAAGAGGATTAATCAAGACGGAATCAAAGTAATTGAAGTTTTATTATTTCTTCCCATGTTGGATCATTCGATTTTTCAGATGTATATATTACTTTATAATTACGTCGATTCATATTTAAAGATATCAGTGTGTGTGCGGCGTCGTAACCACCGGTATTTTGGAAATCAAAATTGGCCACGACGAATTAATTAGACTCGTAAGTTTGCTAATTTATTCAATCTTAGGGTAATCCGACCTTTATGATAAATAAAATAAATAAAAACTTATACGGTGAAAATGTATGAGCCTATCTTCATTTAAACTAAAAGGTAGTTAAAAGAAAAAAGGCGTAAAGGAGAGAAAGGAACTGGCAAAGTGGTTGGAGTTTTGAGAAAGTGGCACCACATACTAATGCACGGCCATAATAAAACAAAATAAAATAAAAAAATACACCTCGTTGCGACAATAATGTAAAGTAAAATCTGAGATGAAACACGAAGAACCTGAAGTAGAGGACGTTGTACTTTGGAAAATGAAGAGTGAGAGTGTGAGGAAAAGGTCAGGTGGATTTGGGAATTGGGGGAAAAATGGTCCCCCTATTGGTTGATGGGAGAGGGAAAGTTGATCATCTGAGGTGGGTTCTACTGTACTGATTGTTTCTTCTGTCTGTCTTTCAGCTTAGCTCACAGATGATCACATGGTCTACAAAACAAAAGGACATCGACATGACGCACCAATGCGACCTCATATCCAATCAACAATCAATGTTTTCAAATATTTCTGTTAGTTTTGGAATGGAAATACTAGTTTTGTGATCCATATATTAACTGTCGTGCCACAGAGTTGTACTCTTTTTTCTTCTTTTATTTTCATTATCATCTGTGCTTTTTCTTCTGTAGGCTTCCTTATATGAAACCAGTTCAACAGACTGTAAAACTGTAAAATCCAATGGCTACATCATGGAGATTCAAACTAAAACTGATGTTCGTGAATAGTACTCCATCCAATCCAAAACGAGCGTCTCTTTTAAATATTTGCACACCTATCAATTGAAATACAAAATATAAATTCAGATAATCTTAATTAGTCTACAGATATTAATTATATAACAGTTACAAAGTAAATTGATGCAGATAAAGGGTAAACTATGAAAAAGAAGCAGCAAAATTCTATTTTGAACCTTTAAAATGACAAGTAAAAACATATATGGAAAACTTAACTCCAAAATGACCCTTACCTTGAACCCGAGAGAATATTGATAGAACTACATAAATATCATGCTGCAAATAAAGATTGGCTCAAAAGTAGTAAAATTTTAGCTTTAATTACACTTAATATTTGGATTTCTGCATTCGTATATCAAAATTGTTATATATAACTCTAAACTCAGACTCAGCCCTTGGCATAGGCGAGAGATGCGATCACTCAGGGCTAGTTCAAGGTTGGAAGGAGCTAAACTTGTTATTTTAAAAAAAGTAGTCAGTCAATTATATGTATATATTATTCTTTTTTTTATCTGGCTGAAAGTGACCTATGCAAATTTGATTTTATTAAGAAAGAAAATTGCAGCTCTCTTGGCTTCTTCATTGTGCTTTATTATTTTTTTAAAATTGGAAAATTAATAGAAGTATTCAATGCAAAAGAAAAAAAAGTTATTTTTATTTTGCTTAATTAGTGTACATAAAATATCAAGAATGAGATCATTGTGTTTGTGACTAGTCCATATATTTTGAACGCCACGTAGATTCTCCAATCTTCACTTGGCATTGATCGGATTTTCTGATGTCTTGCGTTCGTTGTAACGTACAAAAGGATAAAAGTATTATTTGTTGTTAAGAAAAGTATCATTTATATATAAATAAAGTATAATTTATGTTTTATCATGTAATTAAAAAAAATATCATATGTATATTCAAAAAATATATTAAAATCCATACATATACACGTTCATATAAGAGACCGCTTCTAATTATATATTTAGGGAGTGTTTGGTAGATAAGATAAGCCCAAGATTGGAAATGTATCTTGGCTTAGCAGCTTGTTTGGTAGACTGGTTTCGTATCTTGAGAGCCCGCGTTTAAAGCAAGACCCGTGCTATGAACACTGTAGCTCTTTGGTAAGTGTAACTCACGATTGAGGCCAGTTTTGTATCCAATCTTCACAGTCGGCCAGGCTAGCGACCGCTACGGTGGTAGCTAGTGTTGGATTTGTATACTGAAAGCAGTTTTGGTTGAGCTTGTATATAATGTTTCTTGTTACCACTATTACAATTTCCTATCTGAATTATTTACTTGATTGCATATGTATGTCCATTTATCTCATATATAAGTTAGATCATACGATTGTGTTGTAGATCATAGAAGTCACGTATGATTGGTCGAGCTTAATGAGATATAAAAGTATCACGGTGAGACAACTTGAGGACGAGTTGTCGGTATAAAGTCTGATGTAGATAAGTGACTTGACTTGGTTGCTTGTCTATCTTGGTATGTCTCGGCGTATTGATGGATCACGATGAGATGAGTTTTTCTATCGACCGTTATGAAGAACCTAGATCTCGGAGACTTACGTTGATCTAAACATCGATAAGGTATTAGGTGAGTATGAGTTGCTGACCATCACTTTGACTTGCTATGGGTAACCCAAGATTCTCTGCATCTTGGGTGGTGACAGTGCTTGTATGTCATGCTAGTTACCTGTGTCGAGTCACTGTATCCGTTTAGGATGATGACGTCCCTTAAGGAGCTCAAAGGTTTATTGTACTAAACCCCGCAGTTGAGTTATCTCAAGTACAATAATAAGGTTGGGTGGTACTACTTAAGGAATTAAAGATATTAATTATTTTAAGCGATCGAGCATCGTAAATAATTAATGAACGTCTGATATCTTAAATACGAGGATTCGTAAAGTCTAAGTGCAAGCCCGACTCAACTTGGTAATAAAGGGTAAGTCAAGATTTATTCTCTAGTGGCATGAATAAGAATAAATGTTTATGAATTAATTTATGTTACAACATAAGATAATTAATTTATTTGAGGCCCATCTTTATTCCTTGCATTTGGTCCCTGGGCTGGCTCATCCAGGCCTGTTGGCTAAGGGAAAATCGTCTCTCTCTCTCTCTCAGAGTCCTCACTGGACTCGACTTGATCCTCTCTATCTTAAGTGATATGATTATATTTATTAGATATGCATAAATCATATCATAATAGAATTAGGGTTGCATTATAAATATAAGGTGAGAGAGAAAATCAAGGCTAATGCTCAAGCCATAATTTTCGAGAATTCTATTCCCAAAATAGTGAGATTTTCGAAAATCTTGAGAGAAGGAAAGAGGGTGATTTTCTATAGCATTCTCCATAGATTGTCCTCACTCGGCATTGGAGTTTAGGCAATCGGGATACAGTCAAGAAGATCAAAGCACGAGTCTTGATCCATTCTACCTCGACAGATTCGCAGGTAAACACGAAAAAATCCCTACGTGTTGCAATTAATTATATAGGTGCATGCTGGCATATAATCAATGTATGGTAAATTAAACATCCAAGATAGATCCTCGGGAGAGGGTTAAAATCAGATTTCCGTACAGCTAGCTATCGCTAGCCTAATTTTTTATTTTTTTACAGGTTAATTAGGCCAGGCTAGCGACCGCTACGGTGGTAGCTAGCGGTCGCTAGCCTCATTTTTTATTTTTTTTATAGGTTACTTTTGTCATTTTGTTCCGTAATCTATATTTGTAACTAATGTACCAAACAACAAGGTTGACTATCTATATTTTTATATCTTATCTATCAAACAATAAGATACGGTAAAAATCTAATATTATCTACGATATATATCCTATTTTTATCTATCTTGATATATCTAGAGCTCTTAATATAAACATTCGCGAGAGTTTCCTTAGGTACGGACCAAAACTTGATCCAAATTTATGCCAGATTCTTCAATCATTTCATTTCAATGTTTATTTAATTTGAGGATGTATTAAAAGTTGTACAGAATTCAAAGCAACTGGGGAGTATCTGGACCCCATATCATCAATTTTGTGTGGCCCTCTGGATAATGGATATGAGTATAATATCTTTATGAATACAAATAATAATTTTTGGGGTGGCTAAATTTTATGCTACAGTGATTAGGTAGGTAAAACTAAATTTGACGACGGTATCACTTTTAGGGTTGTTTTAGTGGTAGATCTGTTTATAAAGTCAAAGATCTCAAATTCAAAATTCACGAATGATTTTATAAGTCAAAAGTATCTGATTTTAAAATGTAATTTATTTATCTTGTAATTTGTAAATTATTACATAAAAATATAAATTTATTCAATATATATCGAAGATAATGATCGCGGGTCTCTAAAGAAAAAATTGATGACAATGGACACTTTTAGAATACAAAGTTTACATCTTCCCTTCCATGTGATCCTACTGGAATAGGAATGTTTACAAGTGGTGACTTTCATTTTAAAATATCAATAGAAGAAATGAGAATATCTCTTTTATTCCTAAGACTATTGCTTCTATTTTTATTGATAATTTGATTTACAGGTATATATCATTTTAATTTCAAATAATTTTAGTACTATCAATTATACCCTAAACTATTAAAAATATTTTTTAAAATCCTGAACTGTTGGTTTTGTATAAATTGTGTCATCCGTCAATATCTCGGCTCCAGAAAATTGGCTTGATCGTTAGATAACCATGGTGTATTTAACAATATATTTTTAAATTTACTTGGTATATACAAACGACTTCGCTAGATTGTTAAATATACGGTGGCAATCCGATGCGTCATGTTAACTTGAGCCGAAAAATGGACTGGGCACAATCGACATAAAGTCAATAGCTCAGGAATTTTAAAACTGATAATGCAAAATATAATAATGATGTCTAAATAGTTTGGAACCCTTTATTCATGACTCATTGATTATGTTGAGGAAATGGATTTGGTGGATTGGTTTTGCTTTGGAAGCGAAATTAATGAAGACGATTGATATTGTTTACTAGTGATTGGGCTTCTATATGGCTCGATATTGATTTCAAGTATGTGGTAAGTACAAGTTCCATGAAGGTTTACACAGGTAACTTGGAATTTTTTTAAAATATGGATTTACGAGTTTTTCATATATTTTTTGTGAGGGTAATCAAATGGCCGATAAAATTGCTAGTTCGTTCATTGATAGTGGATGTTTGACCTCCCCCTGTCATCTCTAGTTAGTTAACAAAGTGTATATTTTATTATTATTTTTGATGTTCTTTGATGTATGGACATATACTTCGTTTCTATACAAGAGTTTTTCTCTTTTAATTTATCTTGAGAGGTTTTAATTAAAAGATCTGACCCTTGAGACTTTAGCATATGATTTTATTGGGTTTAGGTTTCACACTCTTTCTTCCACTTTTAATAGAAATACTTCATTGTGTGTATGTGGAACATAATATTAAGAGAAAATGACCTAATCCATTTCCAATATTATGAAACTATGACTACCTTGCCACAGATGATAAGAAGTCACTAATTCATCCTTGCTAGCACACTGAAGTTGGTCCCTTACTATGGTATAAGGTGTGCTCTAATTCAAACTTTTATTGGATAAAGCTAAAGCTGTTTAGTGATTTCATATGGTTGGTATATGTTGGAAAAAGTTTCTATATAAGCTTAGATTTGAAATCTACATTTAGTGTAGATTAATTTAGTGTATTTATGTGTCAATCTAATATGGAATGAATGACCAATTAATGTACAAAATTAGTTTCTTAATAGTTGGCAAATTGAAGTATTCCACATTGAAAAATATTAAACTACTAAGCTGTATATAAATGATCGTACACACCAATAAAGAGTAATCAAATGTGTTCCAACTATGGTGCATCTTAATGAGTTTTTAATTAGCTATTTTATAATTAACTCAATCCAAGTCTGGGCATGTCGCATTTATCGTATAGAACTCTCTACACTTTTCATTGCACAATATATTAATGAAATCATTTGTGCAAGTGTGGAGTGGGGTGAGGCCGCTAGCTCATATGAGACTATGACTACCTTTTTAGAGCATTCATAAATATTCATCAACCTAGGTACGAATAAGTAAAGTGTGACACTAAGTCGAAAGCGAAATTGACGTGAGTGCAATGTTAATGGTAATATGCTAACAAAGAGTTATTGGCTCATAAAAGCTACTCCCTTTATTTGTCAACAAAAAAATATTCAATCTTATACATTAGGATTAAGAAAATATTATTAGCATCAAATTTAATATACTCATTTATTTTTTTCTCGCTTAAAATGCATTTTGGAGGGGAAGAGAGAAAGAAGAATTATTTAATATTTAATGAGGAACTTTGAAAGTGTAGAATTTTATAAAAGATGAGATATAATTAATTCTAATAGAATAGAGTATTTTATTGATGGTCTATGGGGACACGTACTAGTGTATAAGAGGGGATGGAAGAATGATACATCAATTAGATAAATTTAATTTTTTTTCTTTTCACAAGATTGACTAACTACTATGACAGTAATTGGTTAGGTAATTGATTGCAGTTCAGTACTGGTGTCAATACTGTTGGTTAATTCAAATAAGAGGAGTCTTGTTTATAATGATACCAGTTAACAAACCTAGTGACTGCTGAGGCAACTGATATGCTTATAGAATGTGGTGGTTGCTTGTTTGCCTTTACTGAAAACTTAAACTACCATAAAACATTTTAGTCAAATATGGGCTTAATCACTTTTTTGTTTATCTCTTCAGTATCGAACTGATACTGATAGAGTCTTTCAAAACAATATCATGTTGATGTGTGCTGGTGATGTCAATTCAATAATATGCAATATAAATACAGTATTGAATGTAAAGAACTGAAAGTAAATAACATTTGGTTTTTACGGTTCGAAGAGATCAACTCCTACATCCATAGATTGATTGCTCAGTCAATCCATTAACTAGGATTTGGTCTTATTTACGAATACAATATATAAACCTAGATATAGAGTTAATGTATCCAGCCAAACTGGGTGTTCTTCCTACGTTTGTTGGTGTTAGGAAACCTCTGACTGCTTATAAGTGCAGTCGACCTAAACCTCTTGCTTACATGTACAAGATATTCAAGCTTTCAACAACTAATACTTCGTTGCCTACTTGCCCACACTTCTACTATGATGTTTTTGTAGAGGGGTTTCCAACTAAAATATGAGTTGTCACATGCAACAAACTCAGGAATTCTAGATTTTAGATATACAAGTTAGTATCCTAGAACCTAAAGGAGTGTATGCTGAAATCTTGAGCTGATAAATATATTTGAGCTTCTAAGGTTTGCTGATAACTCTGTAAACTCATTTCTTCGAAATCGGTGGATATAAGTTCTTGAGCTTTGAGCTTTGAATGCTTTAGACAATTAAAATGTGCAACATTTCATTAACATTCAAAGGTTGGATTCTGTAAGTATTTATAAAAGAGATGATGAATAGTGTCGTTGGAGAAAACACCAAATACATCCATTTTATTTGTCGTTTGAATTCTTCCCATTTGAATCATCATACGTCGCTGTCAATGTCTGCATCATCGTACACTGTAGCTCTACAACTCTAAACAATGGTTCTGGTATGTCAGGATCTTCTGCAGATACGTTATGACATATGACGAGTCAAACACTCAAGACTTAAATGTCTTCGTGTTTTTCCAGTTAAGTTAACTCTTTCTTTCTTCAATATGTTGACTTTAGATTGGAAAAATCGAGACTGTTCCGTCTTTTATCAACAGGTTAGCCTCCCGTCCTTTGTCAGTTTTGGAACCTATGTCAGTATGACGCTTTCAACTTTGATGTAGAAATAGTTAGCTTTAACTTTTGATCAGCCAATTTTGACTTGGTATTGCCAACTTTGATTACTTATCACCAGCTTTGATTATTGATCAACAGTTCTGACTTCCAATCACCAGTTTGACTTCTAGTAGCCAGCATTGACTTCCGACTTCTTTGCTTTCAGCAGCGTCGAGTCTTCAGTTTTCGATCTTCAGTCTTAGTTTTTCTACGTCAGTCTTCAGTCTTCAACTTCACTCTTTAGTAGCTATGTTCATCAGTATCGGTATACCCAGTCTTCAAACTTGATTGGCGACTTGATCTTGATGTCGATCTTGAGATAATGCTCTCTCGGTTGGTGGTATCGATACTCTATCAGTATGGTGGCTTCAGATATTCGAACTCCTTCATTCTTAAGCTTGTCCAAACTGAAAGTTCTTATGTTGGAACCTAACCAAAAGGCTAACTCCCTAATATATGAGCATCATTAGTTACATCAGCAGGACAAACATCAAAAGCTTTACGATCTAATCAAAACATACAGTTAGAACATAGTATTTCTAATAATTTATAGAATTTTCCTAACAATTTTCTCTTTTTGATGATACCAAAACCTATACATTATATTGAAAACCAACCAAAATAAGCAGATAACCAGTTTCAGCAGAAGGGTTTGATTCTCCTTTGCTGTGATCATTATTCTCTACAAAACAGGGTCAATTTAGCATAATCAAGTTTAAAGCAAGTATAGAGCCTGGACAAAGAGTCATTATCTTGAGGGTGAACTAGATCAGTTAATATATATGTAAGGTTGTTGAGATTACATGATACATCGATTTAAGTAAATCAACAACTAACCTATACATTTATATTACATTCAGATCTTATCACCAACCTCTTCACTTCTGCATCTTCTCCTCGTCAATCAGCTATTCATACATAGCAAAAACTCATACGACCAGCTTCTTGAATTCCTCTAGTTGTTGCACTGGATCTATCTTCATCAATTCGACAACTACCTGGAATTCTCTTTTGATGTGTGTTGCTAATGGCAGTTCAATAATATGCAATGTAAAGGCAAAGCTGGAAGTAAATAACATGTTGAATTTACGTGGTTCGGAGAGATCAACTCTTACGTCCACAAACTGATTTTGCAGTCAATCCACTAACTTCGGATTGATCTTGTTTACGAGTACAAGAGTAAACCTAGCTACCGAGGTCACCTTACAGTATCTCGCCTAACTTGTCGTTCCTCATACGTTTGCTAGTGCTAGGAACCACAAACTGCTTTCAAGATGCAGTCGACTTAACCTCTAGCTTGCGGGTGCTAGAAACCAAGCTTTCAGTAACTGACACTTTGTTGCTTATTTGTCCAAACTTCTACTCAACTATGGGGGGTTTTGTAGATGGATTTTCCAACTAGTTGAGTTACCATAGACGATAAACTCAGGATGTCTAGGCTTAAGATATACAAGATGAATATCCTAGACATAAGAAAATGTATGATGAAATCTCGAGCTGATAAGTATAAGTGAGCTCTTGAGATTTGCTGATACAATTATTACTTCTTTCATTGAAATCGATGTTTGATTGGCTTGAGCTTTGAGCTTGAATACTTTGAGATTTTAATTGTGCAGCTTCTTGGTAATCTTCAAATGTTGGATTTTGCACAATATATATTGAGAGATAATAATAGAGCCGTTGGAGGGACTACCATTCAAATCCTTCTATTTATCGTCTGAATTCTTCCCGTTGAGAATCTCATACATCTTCTGACAAAGATCGTATCATCGTACACAGTAGCTCTGCAACTCTGACAAGGTGGTATGACATGTCAGGATCTTTTGTAGATACGCTACTACACATGGCGAGTCAAACACTCAAGGTAAGAGTTATTATGTGTTTCTTCAGTGAGTTGACTCTGTGTTTTGTCAGCATTGACTTCAGGTTTGGCCAATCGAAACTGTATCTCTTTTTCATCAGCAGTTTGGACTCCGTTTTTTGTCAGCTTAGAACTCTTGAGTCAGTATGATGCATTCAGTCAGATGTAGATACTGATAGTCAGCTCTGACCTTTCATCTGTCAGCTTTGACTTAATAGCCAACATTGACTACTTGTCTCTAACTTTGACTATTGATAGCAGCTTTGACTCTTGGATATCAGCTTTGAATTCTGGTAGTCAGTTTTGACTATTGGTAGCCAACTTTGACTTTCGCAAGGGCAATCTGCTGCCTAATATGACACTTAATCATATCCTAACTCATTCTCGTCCATTAGCATTGAGTCTCAGTCTTCGATTTTCAGGCTTTGGTCTTCTGACGTCAGTCTTTGACTTTGCTACAGTAGTTATGGTCATCGGCATCGCTTGTACTTCCATCTTCAGACATCAGTTGACCTTCCGTCAGTCTTCAGTATGTAATCCTTCAGTTGAGCTGTCATCAATTGCGCTAATACTGATACTCCTATCAATATGACTGTCTCTCAGTACTGCTTGAACTCCTTTAGTCTTGGATCTGTCCAAACTGATAGTTCCACTACTGAAACTTGTAACATAAATGCCTAATTCCAAAACAAGTTAGTAGCATTAGTTATTTCAACAAAGCAATCATCGAGGTTTTGGGATCTAATCTAAACACTCAGTTAAGATAGATTAATTCATGATACTCAGGAAATTTTTCAATATTCCCGATACTTATGAATTTTTCAATATATGTATATATATATATATATATATATATATATATATAGAGAGAGAGAGAGAGAGAGAGAGAGAGAGAGATTTAGGTTCAAATGAGAATCATTTTATCCTAAAAACTAAGAACTAAATGAATTCATTGAAACTTGATGAATCCATTGAGAAAATTATTGAATTCAAAAATTCGAAATTTTCCACCCAGGTTTGAATCCTATGAAGGACGAAAATTCCATTTTTTTGAATTCAATTACTTTTACAGCGAATTCATCATTTTTTGATTTTCACGTTCTTACGATAAAAATACATTATATATATATATCACATGGAAATTCCTTGATATCCATGTCCTTTTAACAAAAATAGACTTGTCTTTTGTCAATCATAAAGTTGACCTCAAATTAGATGCAAAAAGTGTAACACTTTAACTCTAACTTATATAATAACTAAATAAGTAACTCCGAGAGGTAAGAGGCGGACACATTTTTCTTAAACAATTTATTTATTTTAATTTTATGTATGCAAAAATTCAATTAAGCTTTGGGGTTTTAAGACAGAAAAGTGAAATGCTGATTAGAATATAAGACCAAACACGTTCCACAAGCAATTAAATTTTCGAACCTAAGCCTGATTTTTTGATTTATTAGAGTCGACTCATCAATTTCGAATTGGATTGATATCCCTACAAATAAGTACAAAAAGTGTGAACAAAGGGTTCTAAAAATAAAAAGAATCACCGACCAATAACTTAAGGTCCAGACTTCAAATCTCGTGAGAAAAATTCAAAAGAAAAAATTCATGAGAGAAAGGATACCCGCCTAAAGCAGTATTTAAAAACTCCAAAAGAAGTAAAAGTCTTCATGCACTAAGCTACTAATACCATGGACAAATGGCGGCCATCCATCTTCCACCATAAAATCATTTGCTTAGTCTCTATACCTACTAAATTTTCTTATTATTGTATCCATCAACCGATAGATTACCGTCGTCACAATAAATAGTTTATCTTTATAAAGAGTAATGTCATGATTAATTCAATCTAGCGAATTAAACTCCTTTTAGGCATCTCATTCTTTGATATGTGTGCATAGCTTGCATCATTCTCTATCCAACACAGACACTACCTAACGAGTATAATATTGATGTTGGAATATCACAGAAGTAGGGAATGTCAACTTCTTAAGCCGCATGTTAAACCAAATTTTATGTGATCTTTTTACTTTTGCGCCCAATTATATTGGAAATCCATCATTAAGAAAATATGACTATTTATGTAAAACCACAATTTATAATTAATTATAGATAACAATGACGATATATAATCGATCTGATATAATAATTTTTAACTAAAATTAAATATAATTAAATCATCCCAATATTTTTAACTCAAAATAAAATTATAAAAACTACAGTAATTAAATTGGGGATAAAAGATACTTCTAATAAAACAGGGGGTAAAAAATATAAACTTGGTAAAAATGGTGGCTAGCTAGGATTTGACTTTCCTCCTACTTGACATTTCTTCATCCGCAATGAAAACATAGCTCCTACCTACTCATCTTTTCTAGAGTATGATCATAGTATTTAATACCTACAAAAATAATTTATTCGGAATAAATATATATTTGAGAAAAAAACGTGTAATATCGAATTGTAAAGAAATTGAGGAAAAATTATGCCGAGAAAATGCATAAAAATCAGAAGTCTGTCTCAATTGAAGAAATGAAAGAAAAGAAAATAGGTAGTAGTAGTAGTAGTAGTAATTATAATACTTTTCTTGAACAAATGTAGCATGCGCTAGCTATGTCCTTCCAACCCTAGTGAAGAACATTTCTTTAGCAAATAAAAGAAAATACCAAAACGTGGCAAAAAGGATCCATCACATTAGTACAGAATTTCCTCTTGATTACTATAGAAGGCATGTTGGTAAATGTATTATATTTTTTCTTTTCTTTTTAGGTTTCCTTTCCTTTATTCAAAAATAAAGTTTTCATTGTTTGTTAAAGGAAAATAAAAATCTGTAAAACAAAAATATATAAATGAAAACAAAAATCACACTTTAGTACTCCATTATCTCGAGTCACTAGAAGAAACGGTGAGCGAATCTCATTTTCATTATTAGAATTTTGCAAAAGAAAACGATATAATCTTATAATGGGGGAGAACAATTAAGACCCATCCTATTTACTTTTTTGAAGCATCCATTTCGGTACACTGAAATTGAAAAAGAAACGAATGAATTGATATAGAGGGTGTTTGGCTAAACTTATTTTAAAGAGCTTATAAGATATAATATTTGAAGAGCTTATAAGTTGTCAAAGTGTTTGGGTAATTTAACTTATAAGCTAGAGAAAGAATCGTGAGTTAGAGAGATAAAATTAACGAGAGTTGAAGTCGATAATATATATGTAGATTATCACGAATCATAGTAAGATTATTTTGGTAAATTCACTGTTATTTGCAAGCTTATGAAAAAATAAGTTGGAGTTGAACTACTTATTTTTAGGGGAGCTTATAAGCTGTTTTGAAGAGCTTATAAGCTTAGCCAAACACCCTCATAGTATGATATGGGAATTCGGCCCTACTTAGTAAGCTTTTTCTTTGATAATTTAGATATTTGTATTTTGTGAAAAATTAATTTTAGAATTGGACGATAAATCTGTTAGGATTCGTTCTTTACAACATCTAATGCGCAGCGGAATATAACAATCAAGAACAGATCTAGATCTATAATAATTCATGCGATGAGCCCTAGAACACGAAGATTGAAGACTTACGTGTTTATAACGCTTCAGTAGTAGTAAAGCTTCCAAGGAATCCTACGAGGCGTTTCCACAACTATGGTATCCGTGTATGCCAATCGATCGCGGAACAATTCCTCGATATTGAAATCCAACGAGAGAAGCCAAGAATCTCCAATTGAATTTCACGGTAGTTTTCTGTGTTTCTCAATAATGGTCTTCTCAACCTTAATCACAATGATTAGATATCCATTATATATATTATCCATAACCTAGTTGAATGGGCTTTAGGTTCAATTAATTAATATCCAATACTTAATTAATTAAGCCCATCACTAATATTAGTCCATTAACTTTCAATCTCCCACTTGGACTAGTATTAGATAACATACCGTGCACTATGCATATACCCTTGAATGAATAACAATACGATTGATAGTGTGACCCAATAGCCCCCATTACCGCGATGATCTAATCAAAGTCTGCACAAAACTCTTGATCAAGCGTTGTGCGTGAACTCGATATATGACGGACGTTACGTGGAAAGCAATAAACAAACCTTTACATGAAGTTTATGTAATATCCTTTCATTCATGACACACTCGATTGAGCTGGTTTTTGCTATGTGTCTATCCCAATAGCTCAATCATTTTCTCATTTTATTATAAGACCCGTATGATCATATTCAATTACTTTAATTGAATATATCTCGTTGTGAATGACTTTATGGTCGAATAATATAGAGAAAATGAGTGCTCACTCGAAAATCTAATCGAGGAATGAATCCCATTCTTGGCTCAACTACCATTTTCATTTGTCTCATGATGCACCCAATCCAAGCCGTGTCTTGCCACTTGCAAGCGTTGCCTTGGTCAAAGTACAGCACTCAACAAACAAAATATGTAATGACCTCAAGTCTAAGGACTATTACATACTCCACACACTAAGAAATCGTAGACATCAAACAAACGATTTAATAGTTGGGTATACCAATACTCTCCAAAGTATTCATGTGTCCATCACGGATATCAAATATCTCGTAGTTGCGAGAACCACTACATTCTCTAAGAATGTGATGCAGACCACATGCTAACCTATAACATATCATCAATATCCCATTCTTGATGATCATTGGTTAGGGCTATTTTAGAATTATACTATATCATTGATGTCTCACAGCAAAAATGACAGTGATAATTCAAGGGAACAAATAAGAGAATAACGACAAACATCAAAATAATTATTCCATTAAATGTACAAAACCCATAGATAAAACATTATCTTCGATTGTGATCAAAAGTAAGTATGTCTCAACAAAGGAGTTTCTAAAACATACAAACTTTAAACTCCCACTGAATCAAAGCCAACATCCCACATGTCTAACACAAGCTCTCAAAATGGCTTGGTAAAAGGATCAGCTAAGATATCGTCAGTGGATACTCTTTCTAATTTCACATTGTTCATTTCTATTATTTCTCTAATCAGATGATATCGTCTTGAAACATGTTTGTTTCTATTTGGAAGCTAGTATCAGTGCACCTAGTCACTGATAGCTTTGGATGTCCACCATAGCCCCAACAATCTATTAGGTCTATCCCGATAGATCTTGATCCCAAGGATATAGGAGGCCTCACCAAGATCCTTCACCATAAAGGATTTAGACAGCCAGTCTTTTACGGATTGCATCATGGATCGGTCGCTCCCCATAATCAGAATGTCATCGACATATATTACAAGGTAGACAACGTTTCCATTCTCGCTTACTATAAACGCAAGGGTCCTCTTTGCTTCGACAAAATCAAACAATTTGATAGCTCACAAAACAAATATTCCAACTCCTTGATGCTTGCTTAAACCCATAAATGGACTTCTTTAGCCTACATCTCGCATTCGCCTCTCTTTGGACACAAAACCTTGGTGAGTCATGTAGACATCACCTTCTAGTTCTCCATTGAGAAGCGCGGTTTTGACATCCATTTGCCAAATATCAAAATTGTAGTATGCAGCTATTGCAAGTAAGATCCTAATGGACTTGATTTTGCAACCGTGAAAGGTCTCATCATAGTCAATGCCTTCACGTTGACTATAACCCTTCGCCACCAACCTAGCCTTGGTTTGTATCTTACCATCTGCATCTCTTCTTTGAAGATCCATTTGCAGCCTATGGGTAAACCCCATCCGTAAGTCATCAACTAGTTCCCGCACTAGATTGAAATACATCAAGTCCATTTCGGATATTGAAGCTTCTAGTTACATCTTTGAATCGATGTCGACACCGATTCAAGATAGTCTTAGGTTCATCATCATCCGACTCGACTTCATCATCTTGGTTCTCAACCATTAGATTCAGTCTTTGGGATGCACGACGAGTCCTCCGTCGCCTATTGAGTTGGGTTGTTTGCGAGTTCAGCCGTTCATTCGAGCGTGAGTAGGAGGCTCTCGTGTTGACTTCATCAACATTTGGAGATTCTCAAGAGTTCCTCATGAATTTCTTGAGGTGGAGGTGGCACAACTATTGTATCATCTTGTATTTGATGAGTCTCATTGTCTTCTTGAGATGGTGGTGGCCTCTAAGAGTCATTTCCTCCCAATAGATCATCAAATACTCCCACCGAATTCTTGTTTACACCATTAAACAATCCTTCGTCCTGTGGTCTAGTAGGTCCAATCATTAATTTCATTCATCATAAGGATAAGTTGACATGGATTGAAATTAAAAGACTAAAAGGTATATTTTAGTCCAGTCGAGGGGTTCATGTATAAACGCCCACACGCGTGGCTTGCATGTGGAATTCCTCGGGCGATTGGAGGTTTCAATTAATATTGTTTTATCAAAAGGTTACAATATTATTGTTACGAATTATTTGCGATCGTATGCTTATGTGTTTACATTATCGCTTCGTATATGTCTCTTACGCCGATTATCAATATGCTCGCACAAAACCGTTATCCGTCCAAATTTTATCGAGTGGAAACGAAACATGGAATATGTTCTTATCATTGAAGAACACATGTTTGTTCTCACTACTCTAAACCCGATGCCCTTATCGACGATCGACTAATGAGCAATGAGAGTCAAGGACTTTGGAATAAGTCAAACAATATGGCTAAATGCTATATGATGACTACGATGTCCAAAGGCTTGCAACCGCAAAGATCGATCGATGGTAGACGCGACCGATATTTGGTCAAGTCTCGAGAGTAAGTTTGGGCGATCGGATCGACATCCGCTTCCACACAATGAGAGAAATCTTGGCGTGTAAGATGGAAGAAGGAAGTTCGGTCCATGAACATGTCTCCCACATGACTCATCTCATGGATAGTCTTGATCGGTTGGGAGGAGGTATTGACGGCGGCCAAGGTCGATATCATCCTCAATACATCGCCCAAGTCTTTTGAGAACTGCGTGAATGCGATCATGAGCAAGACCGAGTTTACACTTAGTCGGTTGCTTAATGATCTCGTCTTTGCGGAAGGAGTTATGGGAAAAGGAGCACATGCTCTTGCTAGCACATCTAAGGGCCCAAAATTTTCATCGCTAAATGGAAATAGAAAAGGGGTGCCAAGGTGGTAGAGGCAAGGCAAATAGTGGGAGTAATGGAAACAAGAACATGGTTGCCACCGAGGCTCAAGAAGCCAAAGGGAAGGGCAAGTGCTTCAAGTGCGGTAAGATCGGGCATTGAAGGCCAAGTGCCCTATGCTCATGCTCAAGGTACGCCGCTTGCTTTAGTAACTAAACATGTTTAGCGACTTGTTCTACCCATTCTTGGGTAGTAGATACAAGAAATCGATCATGTTTGTTACACCTGCGGGGTTCCCGCGACAAGGAGTCGTTTGATGGCGAGATAACGATTCCATGGGCAACGCGCGAAAGTCGAAGTCATGCGCTGGAGATGTTTCTTTATGTTTTGGGACAACAGCTTTAGTTTTGAAAGACGCTTTATATGTGCCGGATTTTCATGAAC
This sequence comes from Salvia rosmarinus, assembly GCA_036937905.1. Classification (NCBI taxonomy): domain Eukaryota; kingdom Viridiplantae; phylum Streptophyta; class Magnoliopsida; order Lamiales; family Lamiaceae; genus Salvia; species Salvia rosmarinus. The sequence continues at coordinate 94,503,312 of CM072816.1, forward strand.
CTTGTTTCTGCTTTCAAATTATTTACTCATGGATATTCTGTTATTTTTGATAGTGGTGTTTCTATCATAAGAAATGACGGTTATCTCGTGTTGGCACCTTATATAATTCGCTTTATACTATTTCGCAAAACATAATACCTATAACTATGTCATCTTCATCAAACCCTAAAAGAGAAAGTTTTCTTCAAGAAGATGACTCTACTTTTCTCTCGGCATCTTAGATTAGGTCACATCAATCTAAATAGGATCCAAAGACGGCTAAGAATGGAGCGTTGGGTAATCTCACGGTTACTCCATTCCCACCGCGAATCTCGTATAGAAGGTAAGATGTCGACCGCACCTTCAAAGCGAAGGGTTATAGAGCCAAAGAAATGTTGAGTTAGTCCATTCGACTGTGGGACCGATGTCCACACAAGCTCGTGGAGGGTACGAGTATTTTGTCACTTTCATCGACGATTACTCAAGGTACGGATACGTATACCGCTTCACCGCAAGTCTCGAATGCTTTGAGAAATTCAAAGAATTTAAGGCGAAGTGAGACGGCTAGGTAAAGTATCAAGTCATCAAGCTCGATCGCGGTGGCGAATACCTCGAGAACGAGTTTATGGACTATCTAGTGAAGTGTGGGATTACATCCCAACAAGATTTCACCGGCACACCACAAAGAAATGGTGTGTCGAGCGAAGAAATAGGACTCTTTAGAAATGGTGAGATCAATGATGAGCTATGCAACATTGCCTATTTCGCTCGGGGTATGCCTTGAGACGGCGGCATACTTGCTAAATCTAGTACCGTCCAAGTCATCGAAAAGACCCCTTCGATTGTGGTTTGGGCGCAGCCCGCTTTAAGCCACATAAGGATATGGGGCGAAAGACATGTCTTGAACAAGAAGGCGACAAGTTGGAGGCTAGATCCGACGCAAGGTCGTTATTGGCTATCCTAGAGGAACGAAGGTGGTTTATTCTATAGTCCTAAGGATCGGAAGGTCATTATTAAGACTAATGCCCGATTCTTAGAAGAGGATTATATGAAAATCATAAGTCCAAAGTTGAAATCATTCTTCAAGAATTAGAAGATGATCGTATTCCACCACCGATTAGGCGAAAGGTGCGAGATGTCGAGTCTAGTGGGAGGATCGACACCGATACTTCAAGAAATTGGAGTGGTCGAGTTCCACCGAGATACCGACCGCATGTGGTACCTACACGCAAGTTATGCAGTTAGAGAACCACAAGTTTACGCACCCACCGCTGCCATTGTGCTCGTAGAACCTCGTCGTGAGTGGGAGGGTTGTTCGTCAACCCGAGCGATTTATGTTCGTGGGTGAATCTTCGATTTAGTCCCAGCAGACGAACATGCGATAATCGACCCATGGACATACAAGGAGGCGATACAAGATATAGATGCAAGATCATGGCACACCGCTATGGACTTAGAAATGGAGTCCATAACGGCTATGGATGTATATGAAAGACACCTCTACCGATGGCAAGGAAGCCATAGGTAGTAAGTGGATATACAAGAGGAAGAGATTCGATGGAGAGGTTTCGCTTTCAAAGCCGTGCTTGTGGCGAAAGGGTACACTCAGATTGAGGGCATCGATTTCGATGAGACCTTTTACCGTAGCAATGCTCAAGTCCATCGTAATTCTTCTAGCCATAGCACCCACTCGAACCCAGAGGTTTGGCAATGGATGTTAAAACCGCTTTTCTAAACGGTTACCTTGAGGAAGGTAGAGACATCTATATGCAAAGAACACGAAGGTTATGTGGTAAAGGTGAAGAGCACCTAGTATGGAAGCTTAAGTCCATTTATGGACTTAAGCGTGCCTCCGATCATGGAACTTACGCTTTGACGAGGTGGTAAAGTCCTATGGATTTACCCAGTTGCCTAGCGAGAGTTGTGTGTATCGGTTAGATGTCAACGGTGATGTGGTATTTCTTGCACTTTATGTAGATGATATCCTTCTAGTTGGCAACAACGTGAAGTCGTTATCGACGAAAGAGTTGGCTATCCGATCGCTTTCAAATGAAAGACTTAGGAGATGCAGCGTACATTCTGGGATCAAGGTTTCCGAGATCGCAAGAAGAAAATGTTGAGCTTATCTCGCGCCTTACATTGATATCGTGATTACTCGTTTTAGTATGCACCGCCAAGAAAGGATTGCTACCTTCGGACATGGCGTTCCTTTATTCTAAAACGCATCACATATGACCGCAGCGAGATAGAGGAATGAGACAAGTTCCTTACGCTCCGCCGTAGGAAGTCTTATGTATGCAATGCTATGCACGAGGCCCGATATCCGCTATGCGGTAGACATAGTAGCTAGATATCGCCTAACTCGACAAGCTCATTGATCGCAAAGAAAGCATATACTCAAATACCGAAAAGGACTCGAGATTATAGGCTGGTTTACCATGCGAGATAGTCTAATGCCTTTGGGTTATCTGCACTGGATTTCCAAGTCGACCGTGATGAGAAAAAGTCAACCTCGTGCTATGTGTTTACCTTGGGAGGTGGAGCCGATCTCATGAGTGCAAAGCAGCGATGCATTGCGGACTCTACCATGGAAGCCGAATATGTAGCCGCCGGAGGCTTCTAAGGAGGTCAGATGGTTCAAGAACCACCTCATGGATCTAGATGTGGTACCGGTTTGCCCAAGAGTATCATAGTTCTATCGTGATAACTCGGTGCAGATGCAAACTCAAGGAACCACGGACCCACAAGGCGACAAAACACATAGAGAAAGTACCATTTCATACGAAATCGTTAGACGAGGTGACGTCTTGATTGAAAAGATTGATACGACGGAAAATCTAGCGGATCCATTCACGAAGAGCTCGCCGCAAAAGTCTACGATGGACACGTTAGAGGACTTGATTGCGCTGATGGCACCCACTTAGAAAGGAAACTTTTGTATAAGTGGGAGAAGCAAAGTGATGGTTATTTGTAATAGCTAGTAGAAAGACACATTGTATACTAAAAGTTTGCTTTAGTATAAGTGGGAGATTGTTGGATTTGTATCTTGAAGCGCTTTGGTTGAGCTTGTATACAATGTTTCCTCGTTACCAACGTTACAATCTCCTATCCGATTTGAATACTTGATTGCATATATCCGTGTCCCCTTATCTCATATATAAGTTAGATCATACAACAGGTGTGAAGATCACGTAAGTCCGTATGATTGGTCAAGCTTAATGAGATATAAAAGTTTCACACCGAGACGACTTAAGGACGAGTTGTCGGTTTAGCTGCAGTGATAGATAAGAAGTGACTTGACTTAGTTGCTTGTCTATGCCGGTACGTCTCGACGTATTGAAGGATCACAATGAGATGAGTTCTTCTTTCCGACCGTCGTGAAGAACCAAGATCTCGGTGACTTACGATGATCTAAACCTCGATAAGGTATTAGGTGAGTATGAGTTGTCGACCATCACTTTGACTTGTTATGAGTGAGGGTTATATGTTCTAACCCAAGATTCTCCGCATCTTGGGTGGTGGCGATCTTGTATGTCACGCTAGTTATCTCAGACGAGTCACCGTATCCGCTAGGATGATGACGCCCCTTAAGGAGCTCAAAGGTTTATTGTACTAAACCCCGCAGTTGAGTTAGCTCAAGTACAATAATAAGGTTGAGTGGTACTACTTAAGGAAATTAAGTTATTAATCGTTTTAAGCGATGATTGCTATAAATGATTAATGGACGCTCGATATCTTAAATACGGGATTCAGAATGTCTAAGTGCAAGCCCGACTCAACTTCGGTAATAAAGGGTAAGTCAACATTCTTTCTCTAGTGGCATGATCGAATGTTTATAAATTAATTTATGTTCTGGGCTGAACATAAGATAATTAATTTATTTGAGGCCCATCTTTATTCCTTGCATTTGATCCCTGGGCTGGCCCATCCAGGCCCGTAGCAATCGAGGAAAATCGCGCCCCCTATGTTGCTCTCTAAGGCAAGATTTTATTCTCTTTATCCCACAAGGATATTATTATATTTATGGTATATGCATAGATCCTTTCCATATAAGATTATGGTAATAATCATGAGAGTATGGAAATAATCCTGAGAGTATGGAAATAATCCTAAGATTATGGTAATATTCCATATAGGATTATGGTAATATTCCATATAGGATTATGGTAATATTCCATATAGGATTAAGGTAGTGCATTATAAATATAAGGTATGAGACAAAGTCTAGGCTAATGCTCACAAATTAAAGGGAAAATTTTCGCCATCTCATACACATTTTTGAGAGAGAATTTTCAGAGTTTTGTTGAAGAGAGCTTGGGTGATTTTCCGTGTATTCTCCATAGATCGTCCTCACCGACGTTGGAGATTGGGCAACCGGATACGATCCGTAAGGTCAAAGCACGAGTCCGATCCGCTCGATCCGCTCATCTCGCTCCATCGACCTCTTCGTATCCAAAGGTAAACACGTAAACCCTAACGTGTTGCGATTTAATTATATAGACGCATGCTAGGTTTATAATCAATGTATGGTGAATTAAACACCCAAGATGGATCCTCGGGCGAGGTTAACATACGCTTTTCCTACATCGTCATCAATTGCGCTAATATCGATACTCCTATCAATATGACTGGCTCTCGATCGCTTGAACTCCTTTAGTCTTGGATTTGTCCAAACTGATAGTTCCACTACTGAAACTTGTAACATAAATGTCTAATTCCAAAACAAGTTAGTAGCATTAGTTGTTTCAGCAAAACAATCATCAGAGGTTTTGGGATCTAATCTAAACATTCAGTTAAGATAGATTAATTCCTGATACTCATAAATTTTTTCAATATTCCCGATACTTATGAATTTTTTCAATATATATATATATATATATATATATATATATATAGAGGGAGAGAGAGAGAGAGAGTTAGGTTCAAATGAGAATAATTTTTATCCTAAAAACTAAGAACTAAATAAATTCATTGAGAAAATTGATGAATCCATTGGAAAAATTATTGAATTCAAAAATTTGAAATTTTCCACCCTGGTTTGAATCCTATGAAGGACTAAAATTCCATTTTTTGAATTCAATTACTTTACAAAGAATTCATCATTTTTTTATTTTCACGTTCTTACGATAAAAATGGTTTTTACATTATATATATATATATATAATGTAGGGTTGGGTTCCCGTAGTACCCGGTCCCCAGATAGTATGTAGTACTCAATCTAGACCACACATTTTGTACACGTGGACGCACCAAAATTTGACACGTGGCAACCCATTTTTCGCTCAGGGGCAAATGGAAGACACCTCGCTGGCGCCGGGTGCCCGTCCGGCGTGGTAGGGAGTCCGCGTTGGGGTCTCATGGCGCCGAGTTTGGCGAGAGGCACCATAAAACATGATAATGCATAGAGAATAACATAACAATGCATTCAAAATAACATAACAATGCATCGCACACAACCAGTGTTGGGTGCGCGTTGTGTGCGCGCCGACGCTAGGTAGGGACGCTGGGTGCACGCCGACGCTGGGTAGGGATGCTGGATGGGCCCGACCCTGGATAGGGGCGTTGGCTGCGCATCGGCGCTAGGTTTGGGAAGAGCCACAACAAAACATAAATAATACATATGAAATAACATGTCACTGCATTTAAAACAACTAAATAATGCATTTAAAACAATATAACATCATCGCACCCAACCGGCGTTGCGTGCGTGCGGCCAGGCGGGGTGGCGGTTGCGCTTGCGCGGCGATGGGTGCGTGCGTAAGTATTGGGGTCTTGTGTAGTGATGCATCTGTGTGAGCAATGCTTTGGGCGCATTTACAAAGATGCATTAAAATTGAAACTCGTATGCATGTTTATGTTCAAGTGAATGCATTTTGTGTTCATTTGAATGCATTATTCGCTTCAACTATATGCATAGTTTATTTTCAAATCACATAACAAATCAAATTACTAATCGCCTTTAATGAAGCGAAAATTAGCGAAATTAAGCTTAAAAATCCGAAAAATCAACTATAGGATATATTAGATGAGTGGATGAGATTGAGTCTACATACTATCACTGGGCTGGACTATTTGATCCCTCTCTCTCTCTCTCTCTCTCTCTCTCTCTATATATATATATATATATATATATATATATATATATATCACATGGAAATTCCCTTGATATCCATATCCTTTTAACAAAAATAGACTTGTCTTTTGTCAATCATAAAAGTTGACCTCAAATTAGATGCAAAAAGTGTAACACTCTAACTCTAACTTATATAATAACTAAATTAGTAACTCCGAGAGGTAAGAGGCGGACACACATTTTTCTTAAACAATTTATTTATTTTAATTCTTATGTATGCAAAAATTCAATTAAGCTTTGGGGTTTTAAGACAGAAAAGTGAAATGCTGATTAGAATATAAGACCAAACACGTTCCACAAGCAATTAAATTTTCGAACCTAAGCCTGATTTTTTGATTTTTTAGAGTCGACTCATCAATTTCGAGTTGGATTGATATCCCTACAAATAAGTACAAAAAGTGTGAACAAAGGGTTCTAAAAATAAAAAGAATCACCGACCAATAACTTAAGGTCCAGACTTCAAATCTCGTGAGAAAAATTCAAAAGAAAAAATTCATGAGAGAAAGGATACCCGCCTAAAACAGTATTTAAAACTCAAAAAGAAGTAAAAGTCTTCATGCACTAAGCTACTAATACCATGGACAAATGGCCGCTATCCATCTTCCACCATAAAATCATTTGCTTAGTCTCTATACCTACTAAATTTTCTTATTATTGTATCCATCAACCGATAGATTACCGTCGTCACAATAAATAGTTTATCGTTATAAAGAGTAATGTTATGATTAATTCAATCTAGCGAATTAAACTCCTTTTTAGGCATCTCATTCTTTGATATGTGTGCATAGCTTGCATCATTCTCTATCCAACACAGACACTACTTAACGAGTATAATATTAATGTTGGAATATCACAGAAGTAGGGAATGTCAACTTCTTAAGCCGCATGTTAAACCAAATTTTATGTGATCTTTTTACTTTTGCGCCCAATTATATTGGAAATCCATCATTAAGAAAATATGACTATTTATGTAAAACCACAATTTATAATTAATTATAGATAACAATGACGATATATAATCAATCTGATATAATAATTTTAACTTAAATTAAATATATATTAAATCATCCCAATATTTTTAACTCAAAATAAAATTATAAAACTACAGTAATTAAATTGGGGATAAAAGATACTTCTAATAAAACAGGGGATAAAAAATATAAACTTGGTAAAAATGGTGGCTAGCTAGGAAGTTGACTTTCCTCCTACGTGACATTTCTTCATCCGCAATGAAAACATAGCTCCTACCTACTCATCTTTTCTAGAGTATGATCATAGTATTTAATACCTACAAAAATAATTTATTCGGAATAAATATATATTTGCGAAAAAAAACGTGTACTATCGAATTGTAAAGAAATTGAGGAAAAATTATGCCGAGAAAATGCATAAAAATCAGAAGTCTGTCTCAATATGTGTTGAAGTAATGAAAGAAAAGAAAATAGGTAGTAGTAGTAGTAGTAATTATAATACTTTTCTTGAACAAATGTAGCATGCGCTAGCTATGTCCTTCCAACCCTAGTGAAGAACATTTCTTTAGCAAATAAAAGAAAATACCAAAACGTGGCAAAAAGGATCCATCCCATTAGTACTGAATTTCCTCTTGATTACTATAGAAGGCATGTTGGTAAATGTATTATATTTTTTCTTTTCTTTTTAGGTTTCCTTTCCTTTATTCAAAAATAAAGTTTTCATTGTTTGTTAAAGGAAAATAAAAATCTGTAAAACAAAAATATATAAATGAAAACAAAAATCACACTTTAGTACTCCATTATCTCGAGTCACTAGAAGAAACGGTGAGCGAATCTCATTTTCATTATTAGAATTTTGCAAAAGAAAACGATATAATCTTATAATGGGGGAGAACAATTAAGACCCATCCTATTTACTTTTTTGAAGCATCCATTTCGGTACACTGAAATTGAAAAAGAAACGAATGAATTGATATTGAGGGTGTTTGGCTAAACTTATTTTAAATAGCTTATAAGATATAATATTTGAAGAGCTTATAAGTTGTCAAAGTGTTTGGGTAATTTAACTTATGTTTGAGAAAGAATCGTGAGTTAGAGAAAAAATTAACGAGAGGTGAAGTCGATAATATATATGTAGATTATAACGAATCATAGTAAGATTATTTTGTAAATTCATCGTTATCAGCAAGAAACATGAAAAAATAAGTTGAGGTTGAACTACTTATTTTTGGGGGCTTATAAATTGTTTGAAGAAATTTATGTTTAGCCAAACACCCTCGTAGTATGATATGGGAATTCGGCATTGCCTACTTAGTAAGCTTTTTCTTTGATAATTTAGATATTTGTATTTTGTGAAAAATTAATTTTAGAATTGGACGATAAATCTTCCATTTCACATTTTCATACGACGAAAGAATTTGGAACTAGACTCCTTATATGTGGCCCATTTTAGTTGGGCTGAAGTGAAACGCATTGAAACTTATCGTATTCCTTATAAGTTTTTTCGGAATAAAAAATAATGTATCCAATCATGCAAATTCACACATTTCTAATGACTTCTCATTCAAAAATATAAAATATAAAACTTCTATGGTGCAATTCTGCTGACATTTTTTTCATAGATCATGGATAAAAGTAGAGGTGAGCACTGTTAAGTTAATCGATCATTTGACATATAAAATAACCGATCATATGGTTTTTAGTCGATTTACTTAATCACTAAAAGTAAAAAATTAAAAATAGTTATATAGATTAACCTAACAATAGGATTGGTTAACCGATGATCGATTAACCATAACAAAAGGTATTGTACTTTTTTCTTGCTTTAGTTTTCTAAATTTTGAAAATCGAAAACCGTACTTGAAGAAATATTATATGTTGACATTCATCAAAGATATTAAATACATTTATGATGGAAAAGAAAAATGTAATTTAAGTAAATTTCCTACAATTTTTATATCAAACAAGCAGTAACAACAAGCAAGTGTTGACATTAACTGCTCTAAAGACTAAAGAGTAAAGATTCCTATTTCAGCCCAACTTTCTTAAACGAAAAGCTTACGCAAATGAGCTTCATATCAACAAATAAATGCTACTTTATCCCTTTCCGTAAAAATTGTAAAAAACTGGAGCTGACGGTTCACCGAATCACCGTTAATAAAAAAATTGAATTTAACACTTTAATTAGTAAATAATTCAATATAATAATTAATTTTACAATTATTTAATAGGTATCGTTCGATCGTTTAACCGTCGATTTTTGATAGTTAAAACTTGAAATCGAACTTGAATCCATAATTTTCTAAAATTAGGAGGAGGAAAAAAACTGATTCGATTTTTGGAACGACCTCGGTATAATTTGTTGGTCGATTCGATTTCTCGGATTTTTTTGCTCACCCCCTTGTGAGAAGCATTTTTAGATCTACCATGTCGGACAATGTGGTTTGAAAAGCCTGGCTGGCCGCCCCAACCCGCCCCTTTTACCAATTCGATGTAAGAACTATTCCCTCCGTCCCATCCAAGACGACTCATTTCTTTTCGGCACGGTTATTTAGAAAAATGGTATAAAGTGAATAAAGTGATAAAAAGTATGTAGGTCCCATAACTTTTGAAGAGATAATTATTTCCAAAAAGAAACAAGTCTATCTCATGGGACAAATTAAAAAGGAATAATGACCATCTCTTGGGTTGGACGGAGGATCTAATTAATGTATTATGTATATAATATAACTTGTTAAGATGATATTTGGAATTCAAACGATTTTGCTCTTTATATCACGTTAAAGAAAAAAGAAATTTGATTCCTGTGGTAATAAAACAATTTGGATCGATTATAAATTTACATGATGGAGAAAAAGCACATCAAGCGTATCCATCTGTATACATATACAATTTAAAATCTATTTTATAAATATTATATCTACTACTGAGAATGATGTATTGATGAAGACGAAATATTATAGCGCTGTAATGAAATGAAAATCTACCAAAAAAGACTCATGGAATGTAGTTTGCTCATCTTTTTACAGTCTGTTAAAATATCAATTATATTGTTTACGATATGATACCATTTCAATATAAAATTATATAAACTTGTAACACATATAGTCCTGACTACTGAGGGCACGTTTAATTTGGCGTCAACACACCGAAATCTGAATTATTATAAGGTAGAAACTTTTAGACTATAAGTTTAAATTCAATTCTTGAATTTGTCGAAATAGTACTGGATTTGCACCACCAAATCTAAACCCACCACTCATACTTCACATTTAATATTTCCCTTCTCTGCAATGAATAATTTAATGTCTTAAAATAAAATAAACACACGATCGCGTTACCTCCATATCCATTTCCTACTTTTCACACCTCTCCGTTTCTCTCACTCGATATTGCGTGAGGTTTCCGTGAATGTTACCTCTGCGTTAATTTTCATAATTGGAGGGAAATCTGCTTTCAGTTTGCGGATTTCGATGGGATTGTTCTCCTATCCTTGACACCCGTCTGTTGATTCTCTTTTTTATTTCTGGAAATTTTCTCTCTATTATGGAGGTAATTGATGTCCGATCATATTTCTGGAAAATTACTTTGCTGGATTATTTTGGAAAAATTGAAAGATCATATTTGTCCGATCTAGATAGTGTATATTTGATGTCCGACCATCAAATTCCGGTGCTTGTTGAAGAATTTCGGTTAAATTTTCATGATTTATAATCTGTTTGATAATTTATTCCTTGAATTTTGGTTATACCTCTGATGCAGTGATTGGTATCACATAGTTCTACCTCTGATTCCTCTGTTTCCTGATTTTTGAAAGATTTTAGATGGGAATAATTATGGAGAATCTGCCCAAACATTTGTTCGTGTGCTTTTATGTTACGAAGTTTCAGTTTTCTTGCCTCAGCGTGTTATCTACTTGCCTGAAACAAGGAAAATGCTGCCTCTTTGTTAGAACTGCAACAGACTTGACTCTAAAGTATCTTAGTTGTGTTTTGCTTGTGTTTTTAGGGTAAAGTTCCGGGGATGGATGAGGCCAAGAAGGCAGAGACTCACATGACATCAGCTGCGGCTTTTGTCGAGGGAGGGATACAGGAGTCTTGTGATGATGCTTGTAGCATATGCCTCGAGGGGTTTAGTGATGGTGATCCTATGACGGTAAACTATGAATGTAGTATTCCCATTTGCTTATCCATTGTTGATGCATATTTTCTGCTGTCATTTGCAATTATTGAATCTATTTAATCATCTTATGTAGGTGACAAGTTGCAAGCATGAGTTCCACCTTCAATGCGTTCTTGAATGGTATGTATCTCTCCATTTCAATTTGGGGACTTGGTTTTGCTGAAATCATATGTCGCCACTCATGTTCGGTCCCAATCATAGGCTTAACATAGTTAAATTCGCTACTTCATGGTCTATGCAACGTCATTTATTTGCTATTTCATGCTCCACTTAATGTCATTTTCCGTGTCAATAAAAATTTATGTTATCATTCTTAACTGTATAAAAGAATCTAAACTTATGCTTTCCTAGCAACTCAGGGATGTAGTTCGTATATGTGAAGTGTGAAATGAATGCACCTATTTTTTCTAGTGAGGGTCCTGAAGAAGAATGTTGGTGTCCCTTAGCTACTGGATCTTGGACCAACTTTATATAGGCTGTCTAATTCAATTGTATTTCCTTGCCATTGGTCATGAATTATAAGTAACACTTATGGCTTGATGACTAGCAACTCCTCAGCCCTTACTTTGGTTTGGTGGTGATATAAATATGTTTGTACAGTTGATTTTGGCTCTTACCGACATCCTCTATTAATTGAATGAAAAACGGATGAGGGCAGAAGATGGTCTGGGTTGACTATTGAAGCTCTTAGGTGATTCATTTTGGGGTCACAGCCTCAATTACTGAGTTGTGCAACGCGTGACACTATGTGGAATTACTATCTTAGTTATATGTGAAACCCATCCCAACCAGACAGGGGCAGCAAACCTGCTCTATACTGAGTTTTGTACTCTGGTTCTCAGATCTGAGACTTTCATTACTAGCAATTCTTCCAGAACTGATTGACATTCATCTAACTATTCTTTGCCTTCTATTAAATTCGGGTTGTTTATATTTTCATTTTTGTTTGCATAGCTTCAAGCTCAATAATAGCTTTACAATGGATGGAAATACTATTATGCACTTGCAATCTTATGGATCTAATGATGTGAGGTTTTGAACATGTTTGTTGACTAAATATTTTATAATCTAAAACATTGCATGGTGAGGCCAAGAGTTAAGAAGGCTCACCAAAAAATGATTGAGTAGTGTTTGGGGAAGACTGAAAAATACACTTATCCTTCATTGTATGAGGCAGGTGCCAAAGAAGCTCCAATTGTCCAATGTGCTGGCAAAGTATTAGTCTGAAGGATCCTGCGAAGTATGTCTCTGATGTTTACCTTTTATTTTTCTTGTTCAGTTCTGTTGTTTCTTCGGGTTAATATACCTTTTTTATTTTATGGCAGTCAAGAATTACTTGAGACTGTAGAACGTGAAAGAAATTTCAGGTTCACTCCATCAAGGAATGCAACAATATTTCGTCATCCTACTTTCGGGGATTTTGAATTGCAGCATGTATGTTATCATTATTTCTAGTTAACTTTTAACTTTCTCATCTAATGTCGGGATGTTGTGTTGGTATTTCATGACTCCTCTCACCAAATGCAGTTACCAGCTGAAATTAATGATGCTGAACTTCAGGAGCGTATTATCCAACATTTGGCAGCTGCTGCTGCAATGGGAAGAACTCACCGAATTGCTAGGAGGGAGGGCTCAAGGAGTCGTTCTTCTGCTCATGCCCGTCCACAGTTTGTCGTATTCTCAGGTCATCCTTCTGGATCTTCTGCTGGTTCTGGTGCAGAAGAAACTGAGCCAGTTGCAGCAGCTGAAAATAACCCATCCATTCCAGTTGTATCTGTAAATTACTTCGGAAGCAATCAAAGTTCAGCTTCATCATCCAGACCTTTAGTGGCAACTTCTGGCCTAGAACCATCAAATGATAATGGGTACTATATATGGTTTATATATTTTCAAATGATTTTTTTTGTATTAACTCTTCGACTGACTTTATATAAGTCCAATTTTTCAGAAACTACACGAGCCAGTCGTCCTTCCCGAATCAAGACAGAGCTGGAACATCTGAGTTACAGTCCATTTCAGATTCCTGGAAGTCTCGATTCAGTTCTATGTCAATGAAGTATGAATTGGTTTAATATCTACTTTTTTCTTCTTGTGCTAAGTTATTTATGGTTTAAACCTTTTGAGTTCTGAGTGTTGTCAATTCAAATTTTTTAGATACAAGGAGAACATTTCAAAGAGTACAAAGGAATGGAAGGAGAAGCTGTTTTCTCGAAGCTCTTCCATGGCAGATATTGGCTCTGAAGTCAAGAAGGAGGTAAATGCTGGAATTGCCACTGTATCCCGCATGATGGAACGTCTTGAAAGTAGAGATAACGATAGATCTGGTCATGTGCCGGCAACAAATAGTGCAGGAATTTCTTCTGGCACTGGACCAAGCAACAATAGTAGGGATACTCCCAGTGATACGTCATTGAATGGAAAGAGCTCTGCTTCCATTGCTGCAAGTTCAGTATCAAGTTAAGTTTATAATATTGCTAAGGGCTGCCCATCCTCAGCTTTTCATCTTTGAAGGTGAGTTATCAAATGGTGTCAAGTCATCTTGATCTTTTGATATTTGGTGACTTTTTGGTCGTTTATGGTTGCACCAGACAAAGACACATTTGTACATCATTTAGGATCTCCTTTAGTGCATTACATAATGATTCACTTAGTTTGACTGCAGTATCTTGCCTGTAATCATAGTTGATTTATTTCTTGTTTTTACACATGGCTAATTAACCTTGAAAATTAATGTAGATATTTGTGACCTCAAACACTTTTGCAAGGTGAATTATGTTAATGTTTCTTAATTTCTTTCCCTTTGAAAGATTATGGAGGTTCAAACAAATACATGACTGCGTCTGAGAACTCATAATTTTGAAAATGTCAAGTGTGAGTGGAACTAGGTAAAGGCATTAGATGGAGCGTGGTTAGCCAGAGGCATGCTTACACAGCAAGTGTTATCCTTAGCTGTGTGTGTGTGTGTGTGGCCTAGTGGTAGAGTGGTTAATGCCCGAGGCCAAAGGTCTCGGGTTCGAGTCCACCGTGACGCAGCCTTTAAAATTTCTGTATTAATTGACCAAAAAAAAGTGTTATCCTTAGCTTTTATATTCTTTTTTGCATTAACTTTATTCTTGTTTGTTTTTTAGGTAAAGGCATTTCTTTCTTTTGTAGTATCAGCTAAATTGTCTAATATTAACCCGAGAAGTGTTCCCTTCTTACAAGGATTAAACAATGTGCACTCTTCACGAACATTGATGTGTACTATCATTGTAAACCTCACAAGTTGTGAAGAACCATCCATTATGCCTGAAACTAACGAAATTAGGCCTACTTTTTAGAACTGGCATGATCTTATTTGGGTATTAAAGCTCACCATGTAATTGAACTAGTGGCTTTAAGTAGATTTAATAGCTTTCTCTTGTTGATTTCCTCCGTTTTCTATCTCATTAAACTGTTTGTTGCATTTTAATTCTTATTTACTCTTTTGCCTGATGATATCTAGATTTGCAATTGTCTTTCAGACACCCTTGTTAGTCAGTTCTATCATTTAAAGTGATGATTCTGGATTCTGATTGAATGTGGAATGCCTCTATGCTCTATTCTATTGAATATGAGTGTTGCCTAGATTCTAATTATTAATCTAAGACCAGCTGAATATGCAGGTATTACTCCTCCAAGACCTACCCAGTTTGACCCGCTCTTGTTAATAGGGCATATTTTTATTCTTAGTTAGTGCCATTTTTTACCACTTAGAGAATTAATAGACCAGCAAGAGGAGCAGAGATGCAACCACTGTGGGGCCAAGGGCTAGCAGTGGTGCTGTTGAAATTTCCAAACCAATCCAGGACTCTTTTAGTAATTTAATAATTGTATGCTCCAAAACATCAAACAGTGCCAAATCCAGGACTCTTTTAGTAATTTAATAATTATATAACGACTTTTGTAAGAGAATGTTACTGAACTTACCGATAATTATTACTTATCCCTGCTAAACCTTGCTGTACTTAAAAAGCCTTGCATCAGATGTCTTATAGCCTGAGTTTGGATGAATTTTGTCTCTGGCATAGTCACTGATAGTAATTGAGAAAATGATTTGTGGTTGCTTCTGTTACAGTAAGTGTAAGTCACATTCATTATTTGATAAATGCATGACCTTAAACATTTACTTAGAGAAGAATGTGGATATAAATGCATGAGCTCTTGTAAAAACTTCTTGCTCAAAATTTTATCTTTTAAGCAGACAGTGAGACTGTGTTGTGGGAATTTTTCTGTTCGTATGTGGCTCTCTCTATACATCCTTGGTGCTTCGTATTTAATTTACTTGGAGAAGACTTCTAATGATATTCTCATGTGCGAGAACTTGGTAGTAATTAGTCTTTCCTGTTTTAGAAAGTTCGGTATTAAAAATGCTTGCTGCATATGTTGCAACTTATTTCAGGTATATGATTCTCTTCTCCAAATATGACATGCTGAGGATGAGATAGTGAGTGCTAGAGGGATGCTTAATTGTTGTTTGATCCCAACGAACGAAGAACAGACAGAAAACTTCATGTGGAAGGCAATTTCTCAAAGTTGCTTGTAACTGCAAATATGAATCTTGCACTATGACTTTCGGAGTTAGACTTTGGCAGAAATAGTGTAGTGGATGTTTTCTTGTTTCTCTATTTGATTGGATGCATGGAACTTTCAACACTTTCACCACATAATGTTAATAACTGATCGCGTTTTACGGAAGCTGCATCTGCATTCTCCTATCGATTAAAACATCTCGTGCATGTTATGTTGGTTCAGCATCCGCTGGTCTGAATCTGTTATGGTTCATGATTACCTGCTTCGTGAAAATTGCAGGCATGTACTCACGGAACATCCCTCAAAGGAAAAAAACAAAAAGGTAGATACCGAACAAAATAAATGATGTGGAGTGAAAAGAGAAGATGTCAGACTCCAAACATAGGTGAATAATTTAGAGAAATTGGTGGCATAATCAATACATGAATGAAATTATTCTTATATTATTTTTATATTCGTTGACATTCTTATAGTTGGTTCATTTTACATTTAGGAATCTCAATATTCATAGAATTTTCCCAAAATGTGAATAGCAACAATCCATTCCGCCACTAGGTCTATAAATCAATGAGTTAATTACTTATAAAATCACGAATTTTTATCATAGTTTGATTCCTCATAAACTTTAAATTGTAGTATTAACAATACGATCTTTTATTTTGTCACATCTTTTCTCAGAAACAAAAAAAAAATCAGACGAAATTAATTCGACATGGCAGTCGGAAATATTCATGCGGCTCGTCGGCATGCGATATGAAAATACTTGTGTATCATAAAAAACAATTAATTGCGAGAAACACATGAATTTCCGATTTTTATTAGGAACTAATCTGACGAAATTTTAGTTTTGAAAAATATTGTAATAAAATGAAATTTCGTGTTATTGGTCTTACAATTTAAAGTTTATAGAAAAATTAAACTATGAATTTGGACTTTAAAAGCAATTAGCCCTAAATAAATTGAGTTATTGAATTTCGACTCGATAAAAAATCATCATCATTTAGAAAAGCTCATTAAATAAATGCATGTCACAACCTGCCTTCACCGAGGACGACTAAGTTAGGCTGTCACTCGAGGTGTGATTAAGAAGTGGGGAAGAAAGGGGAATATTGGGATAACTATTTCATTTGGAAGGACGGACTCAGAATTAATATATACTAAAGATCATCGACATAAAAAAAACACGATACATAAAATGGAGTCTATTTGAAAACATATACTCAATCCGTCCCACCCAAGATGACATGTATTCCTTTTTAAATTGTCCCACCCAAGATATCATGTTTTCCTTTTAGGAAATAATTATCTCTTCAAAAGTTGTGAGACCTACCTACTTTTTATCACTTTATATCATTCTCTTAAATAACTGTGCCGAAACGAAATGACCGTCTTAGGTGCGAATGAGGGATTAATATATTAGTTTTTGTAATGAAAAAACATATGAGATACACATATGGATATATGCACTCAAGGTTTACATTATATTCAATGACAAACAACACCACTCAATAGTGATACATCCATCAGTGGCTTAACCTGCACAGCAAATACAAGCATGCAAGGCTGAGTACAAAGTACTCAGTGGACACACGACAAACATTTTATTATTGTAAAACATAAAAGTTGTATTGCCCATTTCATAATAACACAAGGTTTTGCATTTAAAAAACATGTGTTTTACTAAACATTTTCTGTCATTTGCTGTAAAGATTGTATGGCCGAACCATTTTCTGTCAATATAATACGTATCTGCAACATCATGCGCTGTAGCAGGTGGCCACCATATACGGACACCGTGACCGATCGAGCGAAACTCTCAGTGCACAGTCACCATAACTGACTGAACAACCCTTTCAACACAAGTTACCATCAGTTTACAAGTTAATTCTTGCTAGGAATTCTCCATCTAACATAAGATCTGAATTCGATTTACATTAAGTTGGTGAATCAACACAGATATGATGCATACATAAAACTTAAATATTTTGGGCAAACAATTAATAGTCAATATTTCATCATCAGTTTATTTCGAAAGAAAGCATCATAAATAAAAGATTTGTCATTTTCATTTTCCTTGAGGAGAAAGTCCACCTTCCTAGGACAAGCCTGGTGAATCGAACATTTATTTGTCTTATCGTCAATTCTTTCGTTCAACAAGGCTTATATGATAATTTAATCTTAATAGGTCTCGTAACACTAGTCTTAAGTTAAAGTAAATACGACTACTTAATTCTTAAACCGTTAGACTCAGGGTTCTCAAAATTTAAATATAAATCTTGAAGACTTTAATTCTCGCTAAGACACCAACAATGCCCTTGCTAACTTTTCTTTTGAAAATTATACTCGGTTATAAAAATCTAAACCTTTTTTTCTCATAAAAGACATCATTAAAACCTTGAAGATTTCTAATAAACTTTTTTTTTTCTTGTGCTGAACATATAAATAAGTAATTATACTTAATATATGCACACCTTGTTTATTATGAAATGTCCTTAATTATTTACATTCATAATACGAGCAATTAATAATTTTAAATTAACTATCTCAAACAAGCTTAATTGATTATCATTTTTCCATAATCAAATATCCTAAAAAAATCAATCTATTTTCTCACTTAGCATAATCTACATTATTATGTTATATGAACATAAAAATAATTTAACGAACTATTAAGATTCATTTACGAGGATAGGCAGCCCAAATTATTTAAATAAGGAATAAACTTTAGGGATGGGAATCGGTTCGATATCAATTAACCGATATCAAAAATTCGGTTAATCGATACATAAAGTAAGATTGACTACGTACCGAATATCGAACCAATGGTTATTTGGTTAATCGAAAAACCTATTGGTTATACGCGTTGGTTTTTTGGTTAACTGCATAACCGAGAAAAAAGTTACTGAATGAAATCGATTCCAAATTTTGAAATTTGAAATTTAGCTGCATCATTTCAAAAAATAGAGAGGAAGAGGAACGAACTTACCTTGGGTGCCTAAGAGGAGCTTTCAACGAGACGGTAAGAGGCGAACAGAGCAGCGGTGGTAACTGCTACAAATCGGGTGGTGGCACTGCATTCAAGTCTCGACGTGGCGGAAAAACGTTGCTGCGGAACATATTCAACTGAAGGAAAGGTTGAAGGTGGGTCGGGGGTTATGAATAATTGATTTTCTAGGGTGGCGAAGAAGAAGGGTTGCGGAGGGTAGGATACAGGTAATTGATTTTCTGGGGTGGGGAAGAAGAAGGGCTGGGGGGTTGCAGGTAATTGATTTGGGATGGGGAAGAACAAGGCCTGGGGTGGTGAAAATGGGGTTTATGGGTAATTGATGTTATGAGGGGAAGAAGAAGGGCTCATGAAGTGGAGGGTTTATGGGTAAATTGAAATTAGTTTTAATAAATAAAATTATATATATATATATATATATATATATATATATATATATAGTGAGGTTCAAAAGAACCAATTTTAACGTGAGAACTAAGAATACGAAAATTCTTTACTGAACAAAATGAATATGCTATGAAAGTTAATGAATACTGTTGCAAAGTTAATGAATCCAAAATTGAATTTTCATCGGGTTCGAATCCCATGAGGGCGAAAATTCTATTTTTTATTCATCAACTTTCGCAACGTATTCATTAACTTTCATAGCATATTCATTTCTCATGTTCTCACAATAAAAATGGTTCTCACGTTAACCCTTCCCTATATATATAGTGAGGTCCAGATAAAAACTATTTTTAACATGAGAACTAAAAAAAGTATACATATAAGAACTACGAAAATTCATTATGAACAAAATGAATTCGATATAAAAGTTAATGCATCCGGTGGAACAGTTACTAAATTCAAAAATCCAGAATTTTGGATTCATTGTGGAAAGTTAACGTGAGAACTAAAAAAATGATGAATTCATTGTGAAAGTTGATGAATTCGTTGGGAAAGTTACTGAATTAAAAAAAATAGAATTTTCGTCCCTTATGGGATTCGAACCTGGGTGAAATTTTTTGATTTTTTGGATTTAGTAACTTTCTCAGCGGATGCATTAACTTTAATAGCGAATCTATTTATTTCATAGCAAATTTTCGTGATTCTTAGTTCTCACGTTCAAAATGGTTCTTATTTGAACCTCACTCTCTCTATATATATATATATAATTATTATCGGTTATACCCATCCGAATAATTTAAAGTACGTATACCAAATATCGAATCGAAACCGATGAAATCGATTAAACGATACAAAAATTGGTTCGGTTATACAAATAACCGATCATCCAGTACTGAATTGTGAATTCCCATCCCTGCCAAACTTAAGAAATATAAGCTTTAGCCATTTCTAAAAAAAATTAGTTAAAGGTTCATATAAAGATAACCCAAAGTGAAACCCTCATCTTGTTTCTCTTATCGGCCACATGTCATCTCCATTTTTGATCTTAATAGCAGCAAATATAGTCGCTACCGCCTCGGCCAACCACGATAACGAGTGTCGTCGCTCTTTCTCTATCTCGTTCCCTGATTCACTTTTATCCGAATTCTTACTTCTTCTCTGCCTCTTTCTCATTAATACATAGCAATACACCAGAACCCCTTTTTTTCTCTCTCTCTCTCTAAAACCGCATCTTCTTTTCCGACTGAATCCGACGATAACAGCCACTTGCCGTGTTGGAAAAACTAGTCTTAACTGTGTGTTTTGATTAGATCCCAAAACCCGCTCATGATTGTCTTACTGATATTACTCAATGCTGCTTACATAGGGAGTTAGCATTTTTGTTACAAGTTTCAGCTGAAGAACTATTAGTTTGGACATAATGCCCAAGACTAATAAAATTCAAACTGTACTGAAGTCAATAGTACTAAAAGAAGTTTCAGTACCAGCGCAACTGAAGAGTAGCATTGCTAAAAACTGAAGTACAACGATACTGATGAACAGTGCTACTGAAGAGTGAAGTCGAAGACTGAAGACTCGAGTTGCTGAAAATAAAGAAGTCAGAAATATGATTAAGTGTTATACCAGAAGCTAGCAAGTCAAAGCTACTGATGATAAGCCAAAGCTGCTGATATCTACGTCAAAATTGAAGCGTCATACTGACTCAGATTCTCTAAACTGATAAAAGACGGAGTCCAGCCTGCTGACAATATGTTTCTCAATTCTGTTGCTAATTAACGACGGAAGCCGCACATGTTTTTATGACGGATTTTACCTTCTCTGATATGTCGCTAGTTCAGCGATGGAGCTTAATCCGTCGCTAATCTTGTTTAGCGACCATGATTCTTGATTCAGAATGTTTTCGTAACAATTCCGCTGTTAGAAGGTTTTAGCAACGGATTTTAAAGATACAACAACATAATTTTCCACCGGTATTCGATTGTATTCTTGTAGTGTAAATTGTAATGAATGAAAACAATAAATGAATAAATTAATAAATAGTAAAATTAAAAAATGGGCCATAGAGATAATAAATGAATAAATTAACAGATAGTGAGAGTAAAAATGTGTGGACCATAAGTGGTTTTTTTATAAATAAGCGAGTAAATTTATGGCAAAAATTATGGAGTTGGTGTTTCCAAAAAAGAAAAGTGAATATTTTTTGTGAACAGATAAAAACAGAATTAAATGAACGTATTCAGTGGACGGAAGGAATATGTACATATAAACAATTTTAAATATTTACAAATGTGTGTTTGTATATATCAAAAATAATTAAAAATACATAAAATCTTCTCCAATTCATTGTAGAATGTTGAGTTTAATAGAAAATTAATGTTTCATAAAAGCTCATTAATTTATTTCATAAATAATACATGAAGTTTAACATCATAGAGAAGTAGACAAATGAGTGATACTGTGGTAGCGGTGGTTACCTTCTTCCAAATCCTCTCAATGCGGACTTGGACTCGACTCGAGAAGATGAAGAAACATTGGTATTCATTAAATACTCTATTCTTCCTAGATTCAGTACAAGTTGGAAAGGTCACATTGAGAAATGATAAGTTTTTGCCCTCATGAGCTTAGCTTAGTTGGTTAAGAGTCAGCAGATTTGGAACAATGACCAATGATCGAATCCTAGCAGTCGTGGTATGAGAGTTTTATGCTATTTAGGGTGACTTCTTATGGACACTAGGTAAAATCCTTCTAGCTTCTTAACCGTTGAGTCATTTACCCTTTCACATTCTCATGGGATTAGGGTGTGAGGGCATCCGGGAGGAGAGCTTCCCTTTTGAAACAAGTTTTTGCAGTCGAATTGCGTTACCATCAACTCTTCCCAGCATTTCTATGGCTAACTTGATTCTAGCAGTATTCATTATGTCATATATGGCTTGAACCCATCATTAATGTAAAAGCATAACATCGAGTATCTAAAACAACCTTTGTATTTACAACATAAGTTCACCACAAAACTATATATTAACTAGGTTAGAGACTTTTTGTTTGTCAGACGATCTGACACAATTTTTTATACTAATCAATTAGTATTAAACGTGATTATCCACATATTGTATATATATGTTTGCATGCGCGTATATATAGATACACGAGAAAAGTATATCAAATGTATTATATATACATATAAGGGATTTGAAATATCTACAAATGCGTGTTTGTATATAGCAAAAATAATCATTAAAAAACATATAATCTTCTCCAGTTCACAATAATCAATCTACTCCTAGCCATTAAATATTAATTGGATGCTACACAATTAAATATTAATTGAGCTAGCCATCAGCTCCACTCCCGCCAACTCCCAAAATTTCACCAAACAATATTGATGTACTAGCATCGGACAAACTAATTAGTTATACTATTTTCATGGCCCAATTTTTTATGGGTTTTCATTTCTTGAATTTTTTTCGTGTACCCAACTTTTGTCGGTGGGAGATATGGATAAAAAAATGAAAATACTAGTGCTTTCTTGTTATACTCTTTGTCTTTATTTAGCATGTCCCAGCAGCACAACCATTATGTCCACCACCACCATTACCAAAGTAGATGAATAAATAAATAAAAAATATTGGGAAACGATTTATAGATATTTTTGCTAATCATGTTGGAGGGCTTGGGCTAATGTAATTTCTTTCCGGTGGGGCTATTTAATTTGTTGGACGACAATTGGAGAGTTTAATTGAAATTATAAATTAGTTATGGCCTCCTTAACCTATGAAACATTTAGGTGCAAAGTAGACCCAGTGTCGTGTGAGTTTGTGGTTGAAAATCAGAAACATAAATACTCCATCTATCAATGCTTTTTTGGTACATAAATTGTCTACTTCGATTTATCTTTCCTACTTGTTAGAAAGTTCAAGTTGCATTTTAAATTGAGATTTAATTTGATTTGGGAGAATTTGGCTGATGGATTTCAATTTGGAAATGAGTATACAGTAGGTGGAAATCTCAAAATTCACCAAGATATCGCTCTTCAAATAGTTTGAAACGAGAGGTATAAATTTTTAAATTCTTATTTATTGATTTGATAAATTTCAAATTCTTATTGGAAGTATATGTATTTTAATTTTAAGTTCCTCAAAGAATGAAACGTATCCTAAAGGTACTTAATAGATGTATCACTGTTCAAGTCCAACAATCAAATCTTTCAAATGAAAATGATCGAGTCCAACATTCAAAACTTTGAATTCAAATATGACTGCATCAAAATTATCAATTCAAATGCATTGTGAAAGCACTTGAATAATTTTAAACTTTTACCATCAAACTTTCGGTTAATTTATTTTTGAATGATCTTGTGGACTTGAGTTATGTATTTGAAAATTTCCTCCAAGACCTATTACTCGAATACAAGTGTTCCATGTAATGTTGTCAGTTATATTATATGACTTTTACTAATATCTGAGAAATCAATAATAACATCATATTCCCTTCACTCTCAATGGAGTGAATTAAAAATCTGGTTGAAGCAAGACAGCTCATGAAAAATGAGATATAATTAGTATTTAAGACAGTAACATAGTAAAGGCATGGAATTGGAATAATTATGATGGCCTACATGCCATTCACATATTTATTATTTATATATCGAAATATAATAAAACTGCAGATGACTTGAACTCCATTCGGCACCGACAGGTCTGGCTGTACTTTATGGAAAAATTGATCACCAAATCTTACATTGTGGTTCGTTTTTTAGTTAAATTATTATTATTAATTCCATGAGGGAATTATTGAGCAATCAAGTATTCGAATCGGCGTCCAAATATAGGAAAATAACATAAGAAGTAATTATTTTGCCCCTAACCTTCACCCAAAATGTTCACTTTGGATCAAATCCTTGCTATTTAATGCAGCTGATTAATGATATTAATCAAACTACAATGCAAGAAAATAGTTTTAACCAACAAAATCCAATTGCTATTTAATTTTCAAAACTTAAACTCAAATTAAAACAACGGAACTATTTAAAAATAGTAATAACCCATTTTATAACATAGTTGTGTTAATTTTTTTCCGAATTATGTAATTTTTTGTAAAGAGGCCGATTTCGATGAGAGGGTATATTTACCTGAATAAAATAATATGAACCATATTGTCCTTTTATGCAAGGATAAGGAACAAATTGTCGGTCATGCTATAAGAAAATAATGTTTCTCAGTAATTAATTGATTGTTCGAACGTAATTTCAAAAGTTAATTGATTGTGATTTGGATCACTTACATATAAATTAAAATTTGGAGTCTTAACAATACCTATAAGTATAATGATGACAAGATAAATCACAAAATGAAGTGCTTATATATTTTGTAATGAATGATATGTTATTAAAAGTTTAAAATACAAGTTTTAAAATAGAACAACTAATTAATTGGTTCGTCTATTCGACTATTTCCTCAATAACAAATACAATAAATTGGTACATCTAGCGTAATAACTTTCTTTCTTAAGACCTTATACATACTTCCCAACAATATTTCCTTCCCAATGCTTTTCCCTTATTATAAATTCGTAATACTTGAGCTTCTTAATTATTTAAAACTTGATTAGTATTATGAGAAGTACATAATATGTTCAAGATACAAATAGAGTAAGAACAAGAAAATAGAGACCACGGTAAAATATTAATTACTCTCCCGTATTATTTGATATCATAATATTTAATAAATAAATGAACGACCAAACAACCACTTCTCTTTCATTGACCATAATCAATTCTCAAAAATCAACACAAAAACCATATATATTTAATATATATTATAGTCTCCATAACTCAATCGGTAGCGACCCCATATCTGTCTGTGATCTTAATTTACTGAGGTAGCCAAAATGCCTTTAAGATACAAACCAAATTAAAGAAATGAGAAGAAAAATTATATGAAATAATGATTTAAAGTAGTAATGTGCGTGATGATGTCAAAAGATCTTCCAATTAGGAGAGAAGTCGCTATTAAATGTGAATGTGCACCAACCAAAACGCTACGTACACGCACCAAAAGAAAACCATAAAACATAATTATATACAATATGGCATTGTAAGTTGCTTGATTAAAATATCAACAAACAAATATATTAATTCCATGACATATATAGTAGTAATTTTGGTCGGTAAGTTGCTTAATTAAAATATCATCAAACAAGTTATGAAAGACCATTATTTTCTAGAGGTTTCCTAAGTTCTAATATTTTATTAGGACCAAAGTTGGGTTTTTAATGAAATTATAAACTATCTATTACATTATTGTAAAATTGGACATGCTTGCATGCCAAGTTAAAATGTATATATGGATCGGAATACTAGAAAATATTTTGAAATAAATTGACAAATAATTAGAATTAAGTTGAAACCAAAGAAAAAGAACTATATTTTTACAGAAATTAACATGACCCACTACTTCTTTTTAAAATTGTTTTCCAAGTGGTATAGTTTTATTTAGTATTTATTAGTATTTTACTTCTAACATCACACGTCAGGGTTATATGATACAATTAAAAAAGAATTAATAACTCCATTAAATAGGGGTTTGATTTAACCCAAATAAAAGGTTAGTAAGCGTGGCGGAGCGAAAAAATATAATTGGGGCCCAATTATTTTTAATTTTAAAAGATAATAAAATATAATTTTAAAATTAATTAAATAATAATAATAATAATAATAATAATAATAATAATAATAATATTTGAATAGAGGTAATTATTTATATTAAATTTCTTTTCATTATGTTCTAATATCTTGCAAAATAAAATAATAAGATAAACTTATAAATAACTAAACAACCAATGAATAATATCTATAAAAATTAAAATAATTAGAAAATTATAAATATTAATTTGTAAATTGTATTATCTTACAAAACTCAAAACTTGATTTTCTTGTACCCATTACAAATATACAATGAAATATAGAATTAACTCAAATATATAACTTATTAAAATAAATTTAAATAAATATTACCTATAACTATTATAATAAATTCATCATAATATTTTTAGAAATTGAATTGATTTTATTAATTTATATATAAAACTTTATTATTTATATATATTTTTATTTTATCAATATAAAACAAATTATAGAAGAAGGAAAAAAGAAAAAAAAGTAAGGGAGGAAAAAAAATGAAAACAAAGAACACAAACTTGGACAAAAGAGAAGCAGCCTGGACAAAAAGAAGGAGAAAGAGAAAAATAACACAGCCTAAGGGATTCGAACCCTGGGCAGAGACAATGATAAAAACGCTACTACCAACTGCGCTAGCAATGCTTCTATA
Organism: Salvia rosmarinus; assembly: GCA_036937905.1. Taxonomy (NCBI): domain Eukaryota; kingdom Viridiplantae; phylum Streptophyta; class Magnoliopsida; order Lamiales; family Lamiaceae; genus Salvia; species Salvia rosmarinus. The sequence goes on from CM072816.1 coordinate 94,529,844, forward strand.
TATTATATGTTATGGGTATATACTAGTACTAATTTGGAAAAATGTTGGGGCGTCCTTGGGCCCCCCAGGCCCCAACGTGGCTCCGCCACTGTTAGTAGGTATGATTGATCCAGATAAACCAATTTGTATCGCATTGACTTTTCATGTGAACATTAATTTATGACCAAAGTTTTACTTATTGCCTATAATATTGTTCGAACTCTGCAATCCGACGTAAACGAGCATGCATGTTTTCTTTTTCCATCTAAAGTTCTAGTTAATTTGAAAAAATCTCGATAAAATCCACAAATATATCAAATTATTTCTCTTTCTAAAAAGAACATATATATATGATTTATTTTAACTCAACTTTTATTAATAATCAGCAACATCTTATTACGAAATAAAACAAAATATAAATAAAATACACATAAGAATTGGTTATTCAGTTTGTCTCCATGAGATTATATTTGGAGGTATTGTCAAGCCAAAGATCTCAACCACAAATATTCTAATGGAAATATTGGGCAACCTACAATTACAATGTGAGAGATTATTTATGAAAAAGCAAAAACCCTAATAGACAGAATCCTAATTTGATTAGAATTTCTCCAAGTTCATGGACTATAATCCTAATCATATCCTGATTAGAATTCCTCCAAGTCCAATGACTTTAATTCTAATTTTATCCTATCAGACTCCATATCCCAATACTTTTTCACCTGAAGACTGGTCTCATATATAATCATAACTTCTTGACCTCTTCCATGTATCTGCGCGGCAAAGCCAAGCCTTTATCTTCAAGCTCGAAGGCCAAATGAAGCTATCCATAGCTTCAATTTCTCAAAGGTCACAACCTTAGTAAATATAGATATCAATTGCAAGTTTTCATTTGCTTGTATCCTCCACATGCCTTGTCTGCTTTCTGACTTGCCTCAGTGGTGGTGATGGTGGTGGTGGTATGACTGGTTCTTCAATAATGACTGGTTTATTTTGAACTTCATTGCTCCCACTCGAGTCAGAAATATCTAACTCAATAACTTGGCTGTGTGCATTATGAGAATCATGGGCACTCGACTCTTGTTGTTTCAAGGTTCTGTCATCCTTCGAAAAACTCACTCTTCTTTGTTTCTCAAAAACACTGTCCTCAAACTGACCAACATCAATTGCCTTGAGGTCTGATAGCTCTTCCTTGGACCGTAACTCTCTCATTCCCTTCTCATTCACGCTTAGGATCAAAGCATTTGAGATCTCATAAGTTGATGAATTTTGTGATATTTGCTATTTCCGATGACAATATCTCCATCATCTCCTTCGTGGTCTTGGCTTGAGTCATGTGGAGCGCGACGTTCCTGGACAACAATAAACATACCACATTAGTGTGCGTGTGTTGGTCTAGTGGTAGAGTGGTTAATGCCCGAGGCCAAAGGTCTCGGGCTCGAATCCACCGTGACGCGATCTTTAAATTTCAGTATTAAATTGACCAAAATAATAAACGAACCACATTCATTGCCTTCTTGTCCATCAACCGTTCCTTCATACCCTCTGATTTTGTACCTAGATACTAATACAAATATTTACATATAGGTAATTCTGGATTTGCATCTTCCAGAATTCAAAATCTGAACCATCGTATTTCTCAATTGGCATTTTTTAGTCAACCATCGTATATGCTTCCACCAAACCCGGAGCTGTGATACCACTTGTTACGAAATAAAACAAAATGCAACTGTGAAAGCAAGAAAAACACATATGAGCATTGATTACCCAGTTCATCTCCATGAGACTATATCTGGAGGCGCTGCCAACAGTCAATGATCTTCACAAAAGATATTCTGATGAAAATATTGTTCACCCTACAATTACAATGAGAAAAACTATTTATAAGAAGACAAAAACTCTAATGAGCATAACCTAATATGACTAGAATTCTTCCAAGTCCATGGACTCTAATTAATATCATATCCAGACTAGAATTCATCCAAATCCAATAACTTTAATTATAATCATATCCTTTCAAACTTCATATCACAACACATCCTACAATAGGAGAGAAAGTCCTAGCTTATGAAACACAAATCTCTGAAAAAAAATAAAAAATGTACGTAGCTCTTTTTAAATCTTGAAAAAAAATATCCTTCCAAATTCTCCTCCAAACATCATATTAAGATATTTTTTCTCAATAATATAAATCATGGTTTTCATTACATCAATCGAAACTTGGCCCCAAAGCACATGAAACACGAACAAATATTTCTTTATTTTAGTGATCAAATCAAAGGATAAATTTACTTTTGTTATCACAAACTCACATTTTAATAACTACTTTAGATGGATGAAAAAATTCCTGTGAACAATTATGCTTAGTATATCAGAGGCTTCGACCAAGTATAAAATTTTATTAAAAAATAGATAAATTAAAAGAGTATGAAACTAAATATTTAAGGTCCCCCCCTCCCCAACCTTAGCGTTGAATAGAAACTATAGCACACAATCACCGTCAGAGGTGACAGCTCCGCTTCCGGCTCCATAGCTGAGCCGATAAGCTGAGCAGAGGACGGAGTTGAAATCCAGTGTGCGCAGGTGTAGGGTAACTTAGCACTTGTCATTTTAGTGCGTTATGCATAGGTTTATCTCAATTCTAAAAAATTGACTCTCTTACAACCCTGATATATATTCCCCATTCATTAACCAACAATTTAACTTTTAAGTCGTCTTCATTTGCCCAAATTAGTTATTTTTTTGCAATTTTAATTGTTTCATCCTTTTCAGTTCCATGAAATATGGTGCACTATTTTCTCAATTATTTATTTACTAAAACAGAAATAGCAAAAGTGAAACTGCAATTATTTTGAACATTGAACACAGCTGCGCTTTAACTCTCATAATACATCACGTTTTGCATGATTTTTGTTCCCAAAGTAGTTGATGTTTTACATACTCAAGACAAAAAAGATGTTCAAGATTTCCTTCAATTTAAAATAAGTTCTACAAACAAGACAATTACGTAAATTCTAAATTAATTTATAATTTTCTAAAATATCATATATTGTGAAAGGATGAGTAATATTTGAGTGTTAATTTCGGATATAACATAATAATTATACATCTTTGTAAACTTCACATGATTTTTAGATTTTTATAATCAAAACACCAATTTTCGTTTTTTTTTATTTTATTTTTATTTTTATTTTTATTTTATTTTTATTTTAACCCTAGCTAGCAAGACCGATCGGGCGTGTGATGCAAATACATTCATTTGACTTGTATTTTGCATAATGTCATCTAAGATTTATGCGACGTGGATGAATTAAGTAGATTGATTATATGCGAAGAGAACATTTTGTAATTACATTCTTTTAAGAAAAATGAAAGAACCTCGTTCTTTGACTTGCAAAGAATCTTAATTATGCTTATTTAATTTAACCGTTCAACTCACATTAAACGTCAGACCGATCTTGCCATAATTTTTTTGAAAATGATAAGATTTACCATATTATATAATCTGCTCGATTACATTTTTATGGTAAGAATTTTAGATTGAGTTGTAAAATAATATTAACCTTTAAAAATAGTTGCAGATATGGTACGAGATACAATGTTTGAGCCTTGGAAAGATGAGATGGACTGCCGGAAATTTGCCTATTCTCATATTTGCAATTTTTTGACAAAATGGTTCCACAAAAACAATGGTCAAGCCCATTTTTTCGGAATAGAAAATTTTATCTTATGCCATATTTACAATTTTTTGAGAAATCATGATTTTTTTTTTGCATATCTTAAACTAGGTCATCGTTGCAACTCACCAAAGATTGAAAATCGAGCTTGAATAACCTTGTATAACTTGAACATAACTTGATGTAATTTGGTTCAGATTGGGCTCTCCAGAACATGGTAAATATCAGGCAAATTCGAATAAGTCTTTGTAGAATGAAAAAAATATCAGACAAAATTGAATAAGTCGATCGAATAACGGACTTGTTTGATTTCGTCATATATTTTATGTAAATTCAAAAATATAGTTGGAGTACAAATGTGTGGAAATTGTTAAAAGTGAGAAAAGAACATTTAGTTCCTAAAATCTTATGCCTTGTGCTTACTCAATCAAGCAATCCGCTTCACGATTTGAATTGCTGCATATATTTGGTATTTTACTCATACTATTTTTCCATTTTGACGGCTTATGTTGCTTCAATTGTATCATATAATAATCAAGTTAGTATTTTAGGTTAATAATGTGATATGCATATTATCTTAAAATGAAGTGAAATTTTGCAAAAACAATCTCAAAAATTATTTTGGAGCGCATATCTCTCCCTATATTCCTTGAATTCAATTGAGGATTGAATGTATTTACGTCTGTTAGAAGGGTCGATTTAGTTGTACCATAAGCTCGGAAAAAAGACTTGAGTATGCCTAATTAATCTTTAGGGGTCATATGCGCTCCGAAATAACCTTCGAGTTTGTTTTGGCACATTATCCCTAAATTAAATAACTACGTTATTGATTATTAATAACTAATAGTTTGCGTATCCAATTAAGTAGGTTAGTTGTGTAAAGTTGTGATTACTCATAAATGTTTGGATTACTCATGTTTTGTGTTTTTAATTTTTAGTATTTTTTTTAAATAAATATACACAACTTACATTTTTTAAAGAAAACCTCAAATTTTTAATTTTTTTATAGAAATGTTTTATCTTTCCCAAAAAATGTCCACAACTTATGTATTTTTTAAAACGACATCATTTAGAAGGTGAAATGGGAAAAAATCCACCTCAATTAACATCTAATCCACCTAATTCGATTAGGCGTTGGATTTTGTAACGGGAATATAATCTGGAAGATGCTGAAAGATTGGGTTTTTAAGAAAACTGAAGCTGAGATATTTTTTGTAAAGGCGAGATATTTTCTAAAAACTTTGAAAGATGCATGGGGATTCTTTTAGAAAATGTAAGTTGAAAATATTTTTGAGAAAGATTGAAAATTGAAGATACAAAACATGATTAATCTTAATTATTTTATAAAAAACACGAAACAACGTACAAAGAAACATGTCAAATAAATTGGTAGGTTCAAAAAATAAATTGATAAGCCACACATACTTTTTTCGACCTAATGTGCGTTCTTCTTCCAAAAACACACACAACTTACAAAGCAGCATGTCAAACCGAACTGACTAGATAATCAACCCAACTTTTGAGAGGAATTAAACAATACACTTTAAGAGTTTACTTTTCATGATTAGTATTTTGAAAGATTGACTATTTGATGAATTAATGTGTAATAAGATAATTTTTATCTATCAATCATTTGTTTACTACAAAGGATTATTGATGGATTAAAATTAGGATAAATAATTATCCCTTTATTTGGGGGATTATTTCAATCTTACCTATATTGGTTGGATTAAAATTAATGGAGAACAATTTAGGTGGTGTTTACTTTGCAATGATTAGGTTGGATAGATAAAATTAATCCAACATAATCAAGTGTTTACTTTTAAGGATTAATATTTGAGGATATCCCAAAGCGGGAGTGCATCTACACTCCCTTATAGGTTGTTTGACTAAGCTTATAAACTATCCAAAATACTTTACCATTCCTTTAGAAGCTTGTAAGCTCTTAAGAAGTGTTTCGTAAATTAAGCTTTTAAAAAGTTTATAATCTGTGAAAATAAGCCCAACCTCTTATAAGCACTATAAAAAATAAGTTCATCAACCTCAATTTATTTTTTCATAATCTTATAAGTGACATATATTTATCAAAATAATTTTACTATGGTTCGTTATTTCCAACATATACTCTATCAACTTCACCTCTATTCAATTTTCTCTTTGTGACTATGATTTTCTCCTTTTAATTCACTATTCTTCCTCTAGCTTATACGCTAAATTATTCAAATACTTTAATAACTTATAAACTTTTAAAATATTATATCTCATAAATTCTTGAAACGTCTTATAATCCCGTTGAAACTTATAAACTCTTTAAAATAAGTTTAACCAAACATCCTCTTGCTCATAACTAGTTAAGAAAATCGCATTTTAGAATTTTTTATGTAAATAACTAAATAAATTAGGCTAGAATTTACAAATTATAATAATATGGAACACAACCATTTTGGATATATAGTGGATTTTTTAGCTACAAACTTTAAAACGTAGTATTTGGAACACAACCATTTTGGATATATAGTGGATTTTTCAGCTACAAACTTTAAAACGTAGTATTTCCAAACCAATCTATGGTAAATAGTAAACTATGCCCTAGCCCCTAGGATTATAATAGATTTTTTTAACCCTCCATGGTCTATGATATCATCTTTCCTTCGCTCTCGAAATATAGCAGCTAAAAGTCGTCATATACCATCATACCTCGCTTTTTCTAGATTTAATTAATCAAACTTCTTGTTGCATAACTTCAAGAAAATTTACACAACTTTAAGGCAATTTTTTCGCATATTTTAGCTCCAGTCAATATTGCACGTGAAACAAGTTGTTGGTTCATTATTTTGGTCTCGATAGTTAAATTTTCTTCTCGTTGTTCATGCATATGGCAACGAGCTTAGGGTTTGACCGCACGGGAGAATCATCTCTCATTTTCCGTGGAAACTCGATACGCCCTGCCTCAACGATACAGGCACCCAACATCGCCGCTACGATGGTCTTGGGACCCTCCGATTTCCTTTTCGCCACACCACCAACATGACGAATCAAGGAATGGAAGATTTTCATATGTGCAAAATCTTCCCGAGGTGCTGATCTCCAACGCCCGACGTTGGTTTACCTCGCCCGCCGTAACAACATCCACAACTTTGGAGATCTCATGGATCGCCAGTGGCGTTTACCAAAAGATGCCGCCAATCAGCCATCATCCGACCGCCACCATCCGCCAGGACGAGACGAGACGATGTCAAATTTCGTCTCACGGTTTATCAGGAATCCTCAAGATCGATGATAGTAACAATCTCTACATCATCAATGCGTTTCAAAAGGGATCCGACCAAGGCGCGAACAAAGAAATCACCGGGAGAAATCGAAGACGGCGGTAACCTTTGGAACCTGGTGGACAACTATGTCAAAGGGGACGAGTCGGACCGTAAAAAAAGGGAGATATGGGACGAGCGTAGTCGAGAAGAAGAGGTCGGATGACTGAGAAAGGGCCAACGAACGCCGAAGTGCCTTCGAGAGAATCAAGAGAGGTCCATTGGAGTCCAGACTGGGACCTCGGCAAAACCATGCCGGCAACGCGCCTCATCTGCTTAAATCGAGGGCGGAGATATTTGAGCTCCACGCTGAGCTCTTCCCGAAGCCCCCTCCTATGAAAGGAGGATCTAAGAAGAGGTCGACATAAAAGTATTGTGACTATCACCAAGGGTATGGTCACAGTACCGAAGATTGCAGAAACTTGGGCTCGCAGATCGACGAGCTCGTCAAAGGAGGAGCGCTTAAGAAATACCTCAGCCGACCTGGGCTGGGGAACAAGAAGCGCAGAGGAAAGAATGGAGGTGGCAACAACTGTGGGCCGACCTCGACGACGACCCAACCTGAAGACGACGAGGACGAAGGTCCCAATGCAATGGAGCAGGTCTACGCCATTCTGGATCGCCATAGGAACGACGAGGTCGTCGTTGAAAATGAAGCTCGAGGCGGTCCCGAGGAGCCGAAAATAAGCGACTCCGGGATGGTGAGAACATCGTGTTCTCTAAAGATGACCCGGTGCCCAAGATCATGCCCCACCAAGATGCCATCACCATACAAGCCGTGGTGGGCAACAAGAACGTTCACCGGGTCTACATCGACATCGGCGTCTCCGTCAAGATCATCTTCGTGAGCTGGACAAACTCGAGGTCGGAGGATTCAAATACATCCCGCACCATCCCAACCATGAGCTTCACTCGGGAGGCGGTCCAACCGAGGTGTCATTACCCTTCGATTCTGTGGGGCGTGCTCCCAGGTCGGTCACCAAGGCCATTCAATTTTTCCTGGTCCGAGCTCCTTTTCCGTACAACATCATTCTGGGAAGAGACTGGCTATACGCCACCAAAGCCGTCCCGCTCGGTGTACCACCACCATCAAAATACCCACCCCGGTGGGAGTGCTAAGCATCCAGGGGTGACCTAACGGCAGCCAAAGAGTGCCTACGAGTCTCAACCCAAGATGTGGCCTTACCTCAGGCCTAGCAATTACAGAACCCTCAGTTGACACCCCGGGACGACCTGACTGAGAACCTTCAACTATGCGACGACGATCCCTCCAAAGTCGTCAAGGTCGGCACCCAGGGTCCAATTGATATTCGACAGCATGTCAAACAACTTCGAGGGAATACAGGGACGTGTTCGCGTGGTCCCCACTCGACATGACCGGAGTGTCACCCGAGCTCATCACTCATCGCCTCAACATCGACCCGGCCACCAAACCAGTTCGGCAGAAGAGAAGTTTCGCGGCAGAGCGCAGCCAGGTCATAAGAGACGAGGTGACTCAACTCCGGAGGCCAAAATCTGCTCGAGGTCAAATACCCGACCGGATGGCTAATCCGATTGTGATCCGAAAGCCGAATGAGGGCGCGCGTGTGTGTGATTATACCGACCTCAACAAACACCGCCCAAAAAGATTGCTACCTCTCCCGATATTGACAAGAAGGTGGAGAGCGGTGGGCCATGAGATCTTCGGGCCCTAGATCTATACAAAGGGTACCACCAAGTCACGATGAGCCGGAGGATGCTCCAAAAGATGGCGTTCATCATCGACTTTGTCTTCACATCAAAATGCCCTTCGCCCGAAAACGTGAGCTACCTATCAAAGGATGGTGGACGCCATATTCAAAGATCATATTGGGAAGATCGTCGAGGTCTCGCCGATGACATCGTGATCAAAAGCCAAAAATAGAAAGTTGCGGACGACCTCAAAACGATCCTCCAACTCCTCAGATCGGCAAACCTCAAGCTCAACCCTAAAAGTGCACATTCATGGTGAAACCGGGGAAATTCCTGGGATGCTGGGTTTCTCAAGAAGGCTTGAAGGCGAATCCCACTAAGGTCAAAACAAGACTCGACATGCAGTACGAAAACCATCCGTGAGATCCACAAACTCACCTGGATGTCCGGCCCTCAAGACATTCCTATCTCGGGCTGTCGAGAAGCAACTTCACTTCTTCAAAATCTTGAGAAGAGCCTCGGACTTTGCTTGGAAGGAAGAACATCATGTCACCTTCACCCAGCTGAAAACATACCTCGCCGACCAGCCCACACTGTCTGCCCCGAAAGAAGGCGAGCTCCTTTCTTTATATCCGCCACCTCGCACGAGGCAATCAAGTCAGTGATGCGGTGCGAGATGAGGTCGGTAAACAACTTCCTATCTACTTCATCACCGAACTCTCAAAGTAGGCGGACAAGGTACACCACTTGAGAAACTAGCGTTGGCGCTCTGAACGCCAAGCGACGCCTCCGACCTTATTTTCAAGCTCATTCAATTCGGTCTTGATCGACTTACCTCGAGACAAGTCTTGTCAAAACCGAATCATCGGGCGATGATAGCCAGTGGGCCTTTGAGCTCATGCGAGCACGACATTTTATACTCGCCTGCATCGCCATAGCGGGCAAGCCTAGCCGATTTTCCGGTAGAGGTCGATTACCAAGGTCAACCCCGCAAAAGAGGTCACTCCTACCCCGCCTCCCACAACGGGAACTCGACCTCGACATACCAAGGTCACCGCGGATGTCGTGGATGGAGCTTAGGCAAAACGGGTAATGGAGCAGTATCTTGCTCCTCGCCCCGACAAACAAGAAGTGACCTATTCACTTTGCCACCTTCCCGACCACAAACAACGAGGTGGAGTAACGGCATCGATCTCGTGATCTACGCAAGGGAATTAAAGTGGAAAGATCCAAATCTTTGAGATTCCTGTGTCGTAGTAAATCGGTCCCGGCAATCGGCCAAGGAGGATCGAATGAAGCAATACCTTGAGAAGGCAAAGGAGATGTCGACCTCATTCGGTATTCTCAATTTATCGTATCCCACGAGGGAGAAACGGAAGGTGACATCCTCGATAAGTTGGCTTCATCTCAACAAACCTCCGGTGGAGGAAGTTCATTCCGAAGCATCATGGAGTCCCACGCCGGTATCATCACCGAGATGGAGCCGAACTGATGTCTCCTATAAAGGCTTACCGGAAGAAGGAGCACTACCTCGTGATCGGCTCAAGCCAAAAGATGATGGTCAAATCCCAAAATACCTCATACATGATGGTACTCTATAGGAAGTCCTATCTTCAACCTCTCCCGAGATGCCTTGGGCGGAAGAAGCAGACTCACGACTTAACGAGATTCACATGGGTCTGTGGAAGTCACATTGGGTCGCGAGCGCCTCAAAGAAGACGCCGAGGTCGGGATACTATTGGCCCACCTCATCCAAGACTCGGCCGAGCTTGTCAAGAGGTGTCCGGGCGCGCCTTCACTCCATAGTCAAGCGCTACCCGGCATCGATCTCGGTGCTCTACAAAGTCCGTGGCCTTTCATGCGGTGGGGAATCGACATCGCTGGTTCATTTGATCGGCACCGTGTCGACCGATACTTAGTCGTAGCTATAGACTACTTCACAAATGGATCGAGCGAGCCACTTTCGAGCCTCACGGCGTAAGGATCCGAGCTTTGTGTGAAAAACATAGTTTGCCACTTCGCATACCGCATGTTTTGATCTCGGACAACGGCACCCGGTTAAATCGACAAAAACTTCAAAGAATGGTGTGAAGAGCTCCGGATCAGCAACATTTCACCTCGATCGCACACCGCAGCGAATGGTCGACCGAGGTGACGAACCGCACGATCGCATAAGGATTGAAAAGAGGTTAGACCGAGCTAGCGGTGATCGGGTCGAAAATCTCCTCAAGTCCTCTCGGTCCCACAGACAACACCTCGGACTTCGCACGAGAAACCCCTCGCCTTAGTCTACGGACCGAGGTCATCATACCACCGAGTTCGGCGATCGAGCCTGCGCTCTTTTCACCCGACCAAGAAGGCAACGAGGAGGACCTACGGTCAACCTTGATGCTCGGAGGAGAACGCGAGCTCGCTTCATAAACGGGCCAAGCACAAGTGCCGGTCGCACTGTACTACAACAAGAGGTAAAAGCCTCCACATTCCAAGTAGGCGACTCGTCCCACGAAATAATGAAGCCGAGAGCCGAGCGCCTTAACAAGCTAGATCCGACATAGGAAGGTCTATACCGCTCACGAGGACCTCGACGAAGGGCCTATAAGCTTGCTCACCTATCCGTGCACTTATTCCCGAACTCGCATATCACTCATTTGATGAGGTATTTTACATAGCTTTGATTTCAGATCGGCAACATGTTAGCCCTCTTATCGCTTTGCCGATGTGCGATGTTGTTTACTTATTCAATAAAACATTTGTTTTTCTAATGAGTATTTCACTGTCTCATCTTATATCTATGTGAACATCCATTCGGATAAACCACAATAAACCTTCAAAAGGGCGCCTTGCGAAGATGGCACATCTGTATAACTCATGAACTTGAATGTCTAAGTGCAAGCATACAGATTACTCATTAAATTGAACGTCTACATGCAAGGCATACAGATAACTCATTAAATTGAATATCTACATGCAAACGACGCCCGGATCGGATCTCGCTAATTTATACCCCTTTATTTGGGAAGATATACACTTGATGGCAAAGATAAATACATTTACGGCTAAAACCAAGTCCTAAGCTATATTTGTACCTCTCTAGGGGAAAATATACACTTGATACAAAGCCTAAATACATTCACCATCGTGACGCCAAGTCATAAGCTATATACAACTCACTGGCTTCGGAGTTCCACCGCCAAGTCTTCACGAAGTCGCACGATTCGAGACAAAATCCCGGGTCGGCGATGAACACCGGGATGAACTCGGTTCCACCCACCGACGAGTCGGCTCCACCACGCCTACTCCACCGCACTTTAAACCGGGCGCAGATGGATCCCGACCGAAGGGCACTCATGGAAACCCCGACCGCAGGGGCACTCCGTGCCGAGGTCGAATGCGGCCTCGAGCTTGTTGCTGGCGAGGTTACGACCACGCCCGACCTGCAGCCTCCCTTGCCGACCGAGGTCCCTGGACGCCTGCACCGCCGACGACCGACCACGTTGCTCCCATCGTGGCGGACCCAAGAACCGAGCACTTCGGCATGGTCACCATAGCCGCCCCCCCCGGGCATTTCAACGGTTGGGCGGTGCGGACTCATCATGGGCGGTGGCATGCGTCGCTTGAGGATGAGCTCGTACATCCGGGCGCATTTCACAATGGAGTCGAGGCAATCTTTAAAATTTTTGCTATTGGGCCCTCGCCGTCCCTTAGCACCATGCCTTCAGCCGAGCAAGCTCGCGACTCGATCATCGGCCTCGATATGGTTACTCCACCAGATCGGCGGATCACCCTTCATATTCAAGATGTTCCTCCGAGATCCGAGATGCCTTCTCCGTCGTCGGCCGAGCCTCCTCACATCAATTAAGCGCCCCGAATCACGTCGGCGATAAGTCCCCCGGACTTCGAGATGTATGATCCTTAACTTTAGAGTCTCATTCTCAGCCAGAAGGCGGACCACCTCTCGTTCAGCCTCTTGCAGTTTCATCTTCAGTCCGGCAGATGACGCCGAGCTGATGTCCATGTTGGCCAAAGTCTGGGTCAGCTCGGCAGATCGGCTCCTCCAAAACAGCACCTCTTCATCCTTCTCAGCCAAAGCACTTCGGGCCTCTTTTAGCTTGGTCAACAAATCATGATCGAGTCCGAGGTATTGGGAAGTGGAGTGCTAAAAATAAAGGACAACACACATTTCAAAAGTTGTATTTATTATTATCCACAAAGTGGGAAACTTTGTGCTCAGATCCTATCGACCCCGCAAATCAACCTACTACGGAAGGTCCATTGACCTCGTGCTCTTTACCGCCTCATCGGCCTCTTGCGATCTTCTTGCTGGTTATTGCTTTGCCTGCGGTTGTCCCCTTACAAGGAGCTCGGAGCTCGGCTCTCCTCCTGGCTTCACCAAGACTCGCGGAAGCTCCTGAGCTCAGATCTTCATCCTCCTCAGACCGAGCAATGACCTCGGCCGTCGGAAGGAAGTGGAGGCCGCCAAAGCCTCCAAAGACGGGAATGACCCGACCCGGAGATCGCCCGGCGTCGCCTTATTCATCTCCTGAGCGACCTCGACCCACCCATGCTCGACCTGTCGGTCGGCATGGCGGCCGCCACCTCCTCAGGTGGTCGACACCACCGCGTCCCGAGCACGGGCTGCTGGTCGGAAATGAAGCGAGAAGCTCTCCGACTGACGAGCTTGCCGGCGAGGCCCTCAACATCGCCCTGACCGCCAAAGACGGCACCTCCTCTCGTCGGCGAGCTCCTTCTGCCCGGCCGCCTCCTACGCGCCTCTTGAGCTCCCCCGAGCGACCTCCGCGCCCAAGCTTTCTTCAGGCAGGCCTCGGCAAAGAACCTTCGCGCATCGCTTCCGCTTCCGCACCGCCATAACGCCACAAGATCCGCCTGCAAAGAAGAAGTTCCCGCCCAGCGCCTCACACCGAGCGAAGCTCTCGGTGATGTACCCAGCAGCACGTTGCAGATCCCCAATCATCGAGCTCGCTTCCTGACAACAACGCAAGTCAGTACGCATCAAGGAGCAGTTAAAAACATGTATGGAAGAGATTTATACCTTGGGGAGGGATACAATAGCCGAGGCCTAATCTCATACGCAATGCGGGCGGAATATTTTTCTCCGAGACCGGACTCGACCCCTACCGAGGCGCCGTCATCAGTTGACCGAGGTCGTCAACTACCACGGGAGGCGTGGTAGGGTCAGCCCGCCTCGCTTTCTTCTTCGGAGGCGCCTTACTCGGCGATAATGGGCCTTCTTTCCTACCGCAGCCTTCACTGCACAACAAAAGAAAATTGTTAACACAGCGAGATCGGACATATAAGGAATAAGAAGAAGAGGGTGCCCTCACCCAACTCGACCCGACCACAGGGCCTTTGACTGTGTATGCTCGGTCCGGCCTTATTCAGTCGCCCTGGTGAACCCTACGGAGACTTCACCGAGCATGTTGAGTCGTCCTCTACGTGGCGGGGTTTCACTTTCATATCTTTCATTCTACCCAACCCCACTCGTAGCTCTGCACCCATCACCCGCAAAAAGAAGTATTTACTTTGCCATCGCGACACCTGGAGGGGCAACACCCTAAACTACCGTCGAGGCTTAAAATAGTACACTCCTCCCGTACACTGACGCTAAAAATCGCATCAAGACCTCGAAGGAGAACTCCTCGGCTATGCCAGAATAAGAAAGCCCCATCCCAACTACCGACCTAATGGGTTTGGGGTAAATTGGCTTATGGAATTTGGAAATATTCACGAATGTGCAAAAATGGAGCTAAAGGAAATCTAAGATCGGCCCTCGGGCATCTACATACACTTGTCATAAACCTCCTGAGCCAAAGCTCGGTCACGGGGTCCCGACAGCACCACCAGGCCTCCGCCGGCAGATGGCAATCCCTCCCTACACTAATTACGTCGAAAATGGTGAGAGACGATCTGACGTCCCTGACCTCATAACCATCCGAAGCAGGAGAAATCAACGGAACCCTAGCGCTAATGCCTAAAGATTTACACGCAAAATTATGGCACATGTAATCCCTAATCTCTACCTCGCTATCAGGGGAAGAAGAAGAACGGGCAGAACCAGATATAGAAGAAGAAGTCATACTTACTTTTTAGTGACGGGTTATTGCTTCTTCGATGAATTGGGAATAGATTTACGAGAACTCGAAAACCGTCTTTTTTCTTTTGCTCGAACGACGGGGAGAAGAAAGTGAACAGTTTCCTCATTAGGGCCTATTTATAGTACAAGTGGGCGCCCAAACTTGCCGTTTCAACTTCCCACGTGGCTAATTGCAATTTGATGTGGATTAGGCAGCGCAAGACGCATTTCAAACGCCCACCAACCGCTGCGGCGCAGTGACGTGATCAAAGACGCACCGACACACGATCTAATCGTGCGATCATCACCGACTGACCTCGGCCGTCGGCCAAGCGACGCCACTATCCAACGTCAGCCGATCCAACTCGGACCTCGGTATCATCCAGAAGGATTTCTATCCAGGTCGGACCTCGGCATCATCCAGATGAATGTCTCTATCCAGCTCGGACCTCGGTATCATCCAGACAGATATCGCTATTCACCGGTCCCCAGTATCATCCGAAGGGTATCTTTATCCGGATCGGATCTCGGTATTACTCTGACGGTATCACCATTCATGCCTGACCGACATCCTCCCCGCATTACATCTTTGTCCCATGAAAGACGACTCAGTTCGGTCCTCGACAAGCGGTGCACGCCCATGCCGACAAACCGTCCAACTCAGTTCGGACCCAGATCGTCAGATCTAACCCTAACGCCAAAAAGACAACACCTTCGACAACAACCTGCGCGAAAGCACCAACCACCTCGAAAATACAATCATCACCTCACCCCGGCATAGTTGTTACTTGACTATTTGGGGAGGCTATGATGGGATATGGCCCAACCGCCAGCCCACCGGCAAGCCCAAACGAGCGGGCCCAAACGAGTGGGCTTGACCTAATGACGCCCCACGCGGTTAAGCTGAAGGCCCAGCTCTCTAACCCTAATCAAGACCAAGTCAAGGCGCAAATCGTGGCGGTTATGGAAGGAGATCGTGGTCGTTATGGAAGGAGATCGTGATCCCACAAATCAAGGGATCCGGTACAAGATCCATAAACATGTATAAATAGAGGTTAAATCGACGGTAGAATGGTTAACAACTTATTGAATACTAGAGCCTTTTAGATACACTCATTGTAATCCGTTTATAGTGAAAGTATTGAGGATCATCACCTCCGTGGACGTAGATCTCGTTCTGGATCGAACCACGTAAAAACTCTTGTGTTCTTTACTGCTTTACATAAATCTCGTACAAACTAGATTTATCACATACACGTTTGAAGTTGCAAATGCACAATTGCAAGGTTCCTAGTTTTGCAGTCGTGCAAAAAAGCATGCATGCTTTTATGACAACGATTAGTCGGTAATCGAACCGATATCGGATTTAAGTTTGTAAATTCTGAAGTTTTTAGTTATCGAATATACCTGAATAACCTATGGGTATATATGATTAAATAATTGAAATTAATGTTATTATTATTATTTGTGCAGTTGTCCAACAACCAAAAATAGGTTAGACGTACAACATTTTATCTTGAACTATTACATTGTGTGAACAATGATCTAGTCGTGCAGTAGTTCAAAAATGAATTATTACATGATTGGACAACTATTCAGCAGGCAAAAATGAAGACGAAACTTTCGAAAATCAAGTCTCGACTGAACAACTTCCAAATTACTAGAGAAAGTATACATATCTTTGTTGTTTTCACTTGAATTCGAGAGGAATCACCAATCGAAGTCATGTAAATTTTGCGAAACCTTCCCCATTCAAAGCTTCTTAATCATCGACTTTGTGCACGATATACATTATAAATTAGTTTTTTTTTCCTATACACACATTAAATAAGATTATTTTAGTAAAAAAACTTAATACAATTCAAATTAAGAAAATAGACTATAATATAAGACATCTCAAAATAGGGTGGAAATCGGTTCGATTTCGGTTAACCGAACAGAAAATTCGGTTAACTGAAACAGAAAAATACATATATATGTTTACCGATAACCGAATCGATTGGTTCGGTTATCGATTGTTTGGTTAAACAGATTTTTTTATTTATTTTTTATTTTTTTGAATTAATGTAATGCTCATTTTTTGAATTAGTGTAATGCTCTTTTTTATTTGATTTAATATCATTTCAATTTTCAAGTTCAGTAGTTATTTGTTCTGTGTATTTTTATTTACTTGTGCACTTGAAATTTTATTACTTTGTAGTTTGTGGTTTAATTTTATCGAATATTTTTTTAATTGTATCAATATTGTGGCATTTATAGAAATTTAATCAACTTTATAAATACGATTCTTATTTAATAGTAATGTAAAATAGTTAACATTAAATGCATGATTTCAAACAATTTATAAAAATATTCAAGTTATTTATAGTTTTAGTCTTTTAAAATAATTATAAAACTAATATATATATATATATATATATATATATATATATATATATATATTATTTCGGTTATCGGGTATCCGATAACCAAAATTTTAAATTTTTTAATCGAATACCGAACCGATTTTACCAAACTCGGTTATTTGGATAACCAAACTCCAAAAATTCGGTTTGGTTTGGATAATAACCGATTTTCCAATTCCAAATTTCTACCCCTATCTCAAAAGGAAATGCTAACTAATTTCACGATGAAAGAAATAATAAAGTGAGAAAATAGTTGATAGTCGGTTGACAAGGGGCGAATGATGACAGTGGAGTTGGGGTTGTGAAAGAGGTGGCGAGAGCTAATTAACATGTCATAGAAAGGAGAATATTGTTTAATTTCATTAGTGTAACTATGTTTCTCTAGATTTAGAAAAATAGCTATATATATAAGTTAATTCTTACACAAATGTGTGATAATTAGGATGTATTATCGGATTATGAAAACAAACCTAATTTGCCAATCCCACTATTGATTGACTCCGTGTGGACCCTCGTCCAGCCTGTTCTTCATTTCCAACTTTATACCCAATTAAAACTTACCAGTGTTTCTTATAAAATAAAAATAAATAAATAAACTTAGGAATATAATTCCAGTTCATCCGCAGCTTAAGGCTCTTTCTACTTTTCATCATCCATCCCTCTCTCTCTCAAGCAAACTCTCCTATTCGCTCTCACAACTAGTTTCCTTGCTTTATACTATACATCTTATTTTATTAACTATTTATTATAAATAATTATAGAAATACGAATTTACGACATGATTAAGGTGAAATTCAAATCAAATACCCAATAGTTTGTACCAAAGCTGTTCCAGTCTCAATTCTCAACCTGTAACCAAAAATGTGTGTTATTAGATCTTATTATTACATTCGTCACCAATAAATGTTACATATATTGATAGATAGAGAATGAAAGTTGATATTTTGCAGGAGTAGAAAGCTATAATAAAAAAGAAAAGAAAAGTGAAAAAGCATATGATATAAACACAACAACGCCCCTACTTTAATATTCCACCAAACAACATAGCCCTATTATTATTATTAACACAACCTCCCTCCAAACCAACTCCACATATTTTCTCTCACTCTTCTCTACTAGAGAGAGAAAAGTAACACACCCACACTCCATTAACTTATATTAATATTTCTCTACACCCAGAAACACCTCCAAATTCATCAATCGTCATGGATTCTCAGATCTATGGCGCCTCTAATCTCCTCCCCTCGCCTTTCTCGCTCTCCTCGCCGTCACCGCCTCCGCATTGCCGGGCAAGCCAGCGAACCCCGCCGGCCAGATCAATTCCAATTCAGTCCTCGTAGCTCTCCTCGATTCCCATTACACCGAGCTGTCGGAGCTCGTGGAGAAGGCGCTGCTGCTTCAGACGCTCGAAGACGCCGTCACGAACCACAATATTTCCATTTTTGCCCCCAGGAATGAGGCGCTGGAGCGCGATTTGGACCCCGAGTTCAAGCGGTTTCTTCTGGAGCCCCGGAATCTCAAATCCCTCCAAAATCTGCTCCTCTTCCACATGATTCCCTCCCGCATTGAGTCCAAACACTGGCCCGTCGGACCGAAGAAGAAGCCCGCTCTCCACGCCAGCCTCTGCCGTGACGCCGGCGGCGAGATGATTCCGCTCCACGAGAGAAACGGTCAGAAAATCGTCGGCACGGCGAGGGTTATCAAATCCGACGACATCGTTCGCCCCGACGGAGTCATCCACGGCATTGAGCGGCTACTTGTCCCCAAATCCGTCCAGCAGGAGTTCAACGCGCGGCGGAGCCTGCGGGCCACCTCCGCCGTTATTCCAGAGGGCGCGCCGGAGGTCGACCCACGGACGCACCGCCTTAAGAAATCCGCGCCAGCCGCCCCGGCCGGTGCCCCCCCGGCCCTCCCCGTCTATGACGCTCTGGCCCCCGGCCCCTCTCTCGCCCCTGCCCCCGCCCCTGGGCCCGGCGGCCCGCACCACCACTTCGACGGCGCGGCCCAGGTGACGGACTTCATCCAAACCCTCCTGCATTACGGCGGCTACAACGAGATGGCCGATATCCTGGTAAATCTGACGTCCCTCGCCACCGAGATGGGGCGGCTGGTCTCCGAGGGCTACGTGCTGACGGTGCTGGCGCCCAACGACGAGGCCATGGCCAAGCTGACGACGGACCAGCTCAGCGAGCCCGGGGCGCCGGAGCAGATTATGTATTATCATCTTATTCCCGAGTACCAGACGGAGGAGAGTATGTACAACTCTGTGAGGAGATTCGGGAAGGTAAAATACGACACGTTAAGACTACCGCATAAGGTGGTGGCGGAGGAGGCTGACGGGTCGGTCAAGTTCGGCCACGGTGAGGGCTCTGCTTACCTCTTCGATCCCGATATCTACACTGACGGCAGAATCTCCGTTCAGGGTATAGACGGCGTTCTCTTCCCGGTGGAGGAGACCGCCGCGCCTAAAGCTGCTCAGGTTGCCAAAGTTGTTTCCAAACCGAGAAGAGGTATGTTCATGTGATATTTTTTAGTCCGAAATTATTAAGCCTTTTATCTAGAAATTGTTGATTTAAGTAGTTGATTAATTTTGATGTTAAAATTTGAGAAATTGATTGGTGAAATTAGAGGGTATGTTACTGTTATTAATCCTCTAGATTATGCTAGAAACCGCCGCCGTAATCGGTGGGATAATTCTGGTAGTCTCCGGCGAATTTCAGTTGCTGAATTCTTACGCACGTTTAAGTTTTAACCCTCTTTTTTCTTGATCATTAATCACAATGTCTTTACTAAGCTGGTTGTTAATAGGTCTCTAATGTTCAACAATTTAATTAAACCAAGTCGAGACTAGGTGACTAGGTGTACGTGTAACACATCATTTAATGACGATTGTAGTAAAAAAATTAACATCGAATCCCTTTAGGCAGGCTGTTGCAATCATATTAGTGCTTTGTCATTAATCAACAGAGTTTTAGGGCAACTATAACTCAAAATATATTTTAATTCACTAGAATTCTAAGTATCAATTAAATATTTTAAAGAATATTATTCCTATACATAAACTATTAAAGTTAGTTGGTACTCGAATTAGATGTTGATAGTTGTCGGTGCAAAATGGGATGGGATGTTATCAAGTGGTGTCGGGAACACGCTGGAGCCTCATAGTGGCATGCAATGCAAGGTTTGGTAAACTAATCGAGTGCGGCCACGTTAGGTGTGTAGCGTAAGTAGAATGGGGTAGAGCGTAGAGATCAAGCTAGTACTATTCCAGGCTACTCCAGCTGTGGTTTTCCATAATAATAATTGACTTTTAAAAAAGCTTCAATTGTTGAAACCAGCCTGTAATTGACTCACACTGCCCACCTTTTTATTCCGTGCCTCCTAATAAATCGAATATATCATTATTCATCGCCTGTCTTATTCGGTTTTTTCAACAAATTATAAATATTCATCAGTGATTAAAATACCATACTTTTTATAGAAACACACTGTATCTTATGTGATTAGTCTTCTTGTCAAATATTGAGGAATTTGGGCTCTACTATACAAAAATAAAAAGATAAATTTATATGATGAAGTCCACTGCTTAAATAGCTGGAATGGCAATATTTGTTTTATTCTTGGGTACGAAAATAATTGAAGACATGTGGCTTGATATATTACAATTAGCTAATTTTGTGGAATGTTTCTTTATTGGAATTGGCTTGGCTTACAGCTGAAATAATAATGTGCAGGGAAGCTGCTTGAATTGGGATGTACGATGCTTGGGGCTGTTGGGCAGGATCATCATTTCTCTACCTGTCATTAAAATTTTCATACCATGATAAAAATATATATATGAAAAAGTAAAGGATAGAAATCCGCAATGATGCAGAAAGGGTGAGTTATATTTGTAGAATTTTATTACTTTTCAAGATTTGTAATTTTATTTTTGAGTTAATAACATATTTTTCCATTATAAATGACAGGTTTTTTAGGATGGTGAATGTGCATGAGCAGAAGATAAAGGGTGGAGGTGCTTGTACTGAAATTGTTCCTCAGAACCCCACAGCACAGAAGAGTTTTTCTTTTTGTTATTTTTTCCCTTTGTTATTTTGGTATAAATACTGTAATTACATACCCATTTTTTTATTTGTATTTAAGTAAATTTGGTCCGCCGACAGCCAATGTATGCACAAATATATAGTCTTTTTTGTTTTATTTTTTTTTTATTAAGGGGGTTGCCTCTGTTTTAAGAATGGCATGAAAATCTTGTGATCAGACCTACTTTTTCCTTGTACTTTTAATAATGGGCATTATTTGTTGTCCATGTGTGAATGGAAAGAAACTTCCTTTTCATAATGTAACTCACTTTATTTCCAGGACAAGCAATTTCCGTGGGCACAACAACATATGCTTACTTTTTTCTACCTTCTTAATCTGCAAGGTTTCCATAAATTACAGCCTGTAATAGCATGAGATTTTGTGCCGCTTTTATTTATTTCGACTTAAATACAGATTTTGTTGTCATTATAATTTTTGTGAACGATTTTAATCAAATTTCATTTGGATGTTTAATTCACCTAATGTAAAAGTTTATTTATGGTTTATATCATGAAATGATATCTTTAGAGATAGTCTATTATTCATGATTAATAATATACATAGTTGAATATTTGTATTCTAGTCATTAGAATTTCTTCAATTCTACTTATTTCAATTAGATATGAAAAAATCCTTATGCATATTGTTTCCAAGGACCCTAGCTCCCT
Organism: Salvia rosmarinus; assembly: GCA_036937905.1. Lineage (NCBI taxonomy): Eukaryota > Viridiplantae > Streptophyta > Magnoliopsida > Lamiales > Lamiaceae > Salvia > Salvia rosmarinus. The sequence continues at coordinate 94,551,726 of CM072816.1, forward strand.
TTTATCATGAAAAAATTTGTTGTTTCCTCCAAAAAAAAACTAGATATGAATTATCAAGCATGGAGTTCAAAATCTAGAAACTATGGAGAGCAGATATTGCAAAGTTTTAATCCATCTTAAAAAAATAAATAATGAATTAATCTATACAATTTTTATCTATCTAAACTAGTCTTCAACGTAAAAGCCCCGTAAATGTAAGTATACAAACAATTTCAAAGCATATGGCTTAATTTGATTTTTCCAATGATAATTAGAAAAGTACACGACGAATCTCAAAATACTTAACTGTACCGGAACTGCGATTAGTGTTATGATCTACGAAGAACCATCAATTTTAAAAAATTCCCAAGTTGGATTTGCCCTGAGATCATGATCTCCCAACTCTTCGAATATTTCCTAATAATATGATCCAATCTGAATCATTACAAATTAAGTTTTACTTACTTCCAATATTTATACTACATTGACCACCGTCATTACGAATTCAATATATAATTGACTGCGTTTTATGTAACATAGAATACAATTAATGTAAACTGATCTATTTAAATATGTACATATACACTCAGCTCGGAATGGGAATATTACAAGTAAGGCAGAAGGTGGAATGTAAGTTACCGTAGAACCTTCCTCAGAATCAATAGTGGTTGTTGCATGGCTTATAATAATATTTGCCTGAACAGGACAGCTAAGTGGGAGATGGTAATAAGGTTTTCACAAGAGGTTAAGATGCTGCGTCTCACCATTTCTTTACATTAAACAAAATCGAGAGATGGAGTGAGGCATCATATCTACCTCATATATATCATTAGCAATCACTGCTTGCATGTCTCAATTATGATTCTTCAACAAACCCTCTTTGCTTTTCATACCACTTAATTACTATTTTTTGTAAGGATAATGATATTTACTTCATAGCAAATTCAACTACTCCCATCTTAAACTTTGAATGGTTCATCTTTCCTAATTTTATCTATAATTAAATTCAACTTTCAATGAGTAATTAAGGAGAATAATTTCATTTTCAAATCAAAACTTTTACTACAATCCTTCCATCGTCATGTCATCGTTTACTTTTTTCCTGTCCCTCTAAGCAAAGGTCAAGAAATTGCATTTTTTTTGTGAATTCTTTCATTCTTGTCAATTATGAATACACAATAAATAGCAATGCTTTACCACAAATTAATAATATTAACTAACTGAATAAAATTATCTCAAAATTTTCGATGCTTTACCACAAATTAATGCTTTTTGTATGATGTTATACATGTGTTTTCACATAATCTCCAATGTACCATGTGATATTTTCTATGTCGGAAAGTTCACCTCGGGACATTGTTATGAAAATATTGAAACAAACAGTTTGTTATCTATTAAACAGTGGGTGTGATTTGCGAAAATGTTCAAGATTGGGAAAATATCCATTATGTTCCCTAATGAAATTCACTCAAAATTTTCAAACTTGTATTTTCTACAAAAATGTATTGCCTCCGATAGCATATCATTTTAAAATAAATATATAAGAATGAAATAGTGGTATATTATTAAAAAGGAAAACAAAATCAAACTAACAACCTTGCACAACACAAATCGAAGATTCAAGGGTCGAGCCTCATTTAAACCTCTATAGAAAAAACTCAGAACGAAAAACACCAATAGAATAAAAAGAATACTCATCTAGAACAGATTGAGAAGAAAATAACAAAGCAAAGATTAATATCTAAATATTAAGCTAAACATCGATTAAATAATTTTATAATTTATAAACAAGCTCAGGAGTTTAACAATACATTTGTCATAATTAATGCGTCGATTGTTATTTATTTTAAATGTAGTTCATTTATGTTAATAAACCTCATCAAACGAAGTCAATTAAACGAACTTTTATAAAATCGAACTCCAAATTGTGTGGTTATTCGTTTTTTTAAGCTCACAAAATCAAAATAGCTTATGGCAAGCTCAACTCCAATAAATGAATAGCTTAATTGGTTCAATTATATTAAGAAATTAATTTATTGTTTGAACTTCCTTTTGATTTGTCTATTTCGTGGTCGAATTTTTTTGTCACAATTTGACGTTGCAGGCAATTTGCACGTAGAAAATGTCTGAAAATAAATTATTTTTAGCAGTTATATTAGGTTGGCCATAATTTTCAGAATAATTAATATTATCTTTTCGGTATTCTATGCTTTTTTTATATAAAATAAAAATAAAATAAGTAATTTAAGGGTGGACCTAAACAAGGGTATCAAGTGTATAGAGTGGAGCATACACTTGACAGAAAAAAATTATTGACTTGCAAGTTTTTAGCAGCCTAACAAGAGTGTAACTGTTTAGTCTCGTCTTGTGTCACTTTTTCGTTATTTTCGGCTTATCATTTGCTCATTTCTTCGTTCATTCTACGTATATTTGTGGAGAAACAAGTTAACTGTGTTGGATTAGTATTGCAGGATAATGTGCCGAAAGGCTCGTGTTAAATTGAGAAAGGTCGTGAAATTCACAAGGCCGCGCGCAAACTCCTAGTACGGAGATGCGCGAGACACATCCCCGCCGTCGCCCTGACCGTGGAACTGTTTGCCCAAACGAGGCCTCAGCACTCGCGCGCTTGCCACGACCTTCTGTTTGGCGACACGGAACTCAACGCTCGGCCACCAGCCTCCAGCACGGCCTTCCGTTTTGCCAACCGAAATCCAACACTCTCGCCTTCCCAGCGCACACGCGCTCCACCAACCCAGCGCTCGTGTAGCCTCCGCGCTCGTGCGCCCCTACACCAGCGCGTCTCATGCGTGTCCGCGCCCCTGCCGAGTCCCGCGCGAGTGTGCAGCCCCCAGCAACTCTTTACGCCCGTTATAATCATCTCATTATCATCATCTCAGTTCCAAGTTTAGTTTTTATCTTTTTCTTTGCTTTTTCCTTTTCTTGTATTTTAGATTAGCAATTGGAACGGCGATTTCGGATTGTTGGAGACAATTCATCTGTAATTGGTTGTAAGCTATTTCTTATGCGCTTTATGTCTATGCAACTAATTTATGCCATGAGATGGAATCTTTGTTTTGCCATGAATTGATTATATTATTCTAGGTTTTATTGATCTTGAATAGTGTTTGATGCGTTGACAATTTGCAAATGCTTTACCGATTGATTTGATTATTATGCCATTATAGTTGATGAATGTGAAAGCTAGTTTGCTATTTGTTGCGTGCCTGATTGATAATTGAAGAATGCGGCAGCTAATTGATTGTCGTCAGGTGATTGATCTGTCGGGATTAGTTTTGCTACCGATTGCATGTGTCTTTGATTGTTCTTTCGTGATTAATGATGATTGAGGTCGAGACATGATTTCGTTGTTGATTACGTGTTTGACGTAGAAGAGATCGAGAGACAAATTTGTATCAGACAACAAAAGAGATCGAGAGATGAATTTGTGCCGTGAACATTAGAAATAAAAACTAGGCTTAGTCGGAAATGTGTGGCCTAGGGTAAGTTTACTCGGATAACTCGGCTTACTTAGGCTTTTCATGAACGCAAGAGCTAGTGATTACGTGTTAGGTGAGAGGGTTGCTCGAGTAATTTGACTGCACACGTATATCGGTTATTGGCTAGCTGATTACAAGGATAGAACCCTGAATCCTAGAACATGTTATTTTACATCATTAGTATATTTATAACAATATAATTTATTCACAATATTAACAAAATTATATATAAAAGAAAACTCTTGAATTTTATAAAATCAATATAAAAAGCTCAAGAAATTCATACCTGTGATAATTGGAATTCTCTCACCACAATTGTTACTTCCCAGATAGTTTATACTTTTGATTAATATTATCATTAGTTCGAGATACTTTTATGAAAATGCTAATAGTTTGATATTTAAAAGGATGTTTATTATTTACCTTTCCTTTTATTCTATAAAACTAGACACACACACATAGAGGAGAGATTAAATAGTACCCGGGCCTGAGATAATATGTAGTACTCAATCTCATCCACTCATCTCATAGATCCTATGGTTCAGAATTTTTCGAACTTTATAAGCTTAATTTCGCTGATTTTCGCTTCATTAAGGGTAGATTAGTAATTTAATTTGTTATGTGATTGCGAAAAACAAACAATGCATTTAGTTGAACTGGATAATGCATTCAAATGAACAAAAAATGCATGCAGTTGAACAAAATAATGCATGTGATTGGAAGCTCACGCCTAGCTCATGGTAGCGCGGCTCGTGCTCGCTGCTCGCGGCGCTCGCTCGCGCGCTTGCTCATTTATTGGCCTTACATTTGTACGTTTTGTTAAATGCATGAACATGTTTTGATCAATACATGAACGTGCTAAGTTAAATGCATGTTTCTGTTTAGTGGGAACATGCATTTTTATGTTTTGTTCAATGCATTTTTATGGTTTTCGACACCAAATCTCTCATTCATCATTCTTTAACAATTTTGTTGTCTCTTTCACTGATTATCGGCGAATTCGCCGTGAACCACCGTCATAACCACCATCATTCTCGATTCTTCAATCATCTATCAAATTCATCTTCTATTTTTTTCTCAAAATCCATCAATTTTGTTCCTCAAATTTTCTTCTTCTTTTTCTTTCTTTCAAAATCTGTTGTTTGTAGTTTTTTGTGTATCTTGTTGCTGCTGTTCGTCGGTGTTGTCGCGGGCGTCGTCCGTCTCCGGCACCGTTGTCGTCATCTCCGGCGTCGTCCGCTACAGTCAAGGAGGAGAAGAAGGTTGATTTGTTTCTTCCCATTATGCCCCTTGCGAAAATTAAAAAGAAAAAGAAAAGAAAAGAAAAGAAAATGAGATGCCACGTGTCAGCTTGTAGTGTGGCCACATGTTCAAAATGCATAGTCTAGATTGAGTACTACATACTATCTCGGGATCGGTGCTACGAAACCCAACCCCCCCACACACACACACACACATATATATATATATATATATATATATATATATATATATATATATATTTATTTATTTATTTATAGAGTGAGGTTCAAATAAGAACCAATTTTAACGTGAGAACTAAGAACCACGGAAATTCTTTACTGAATAAAATGAATTTGCTATGAAAGTTAATAATCTGTTGAAAGTTCTTGAATCCAAAATTGAATTTTCACCCAGGTTCGAATCCCATGAGAGCGAAAATTCCATTTTTGGATTCAATAACTTTCCCAACAGATTCATCAAGTTTCATCTTGAATTCATCATTTTTGGTTCTCACGCTCTCACAATAAAATGGTTCTTACGTTAACCCTACCCTATATATATATATATAATCATGGTCGATTTTATGCATTACTTATTGATCATCTTGTTTACTGTTTGTTAAAGAAGTATGAGGAATAAGATAATAATACGATCGATGTCGGACAGATTTAAGCTGGAATTTTAACATAGATTCCTAGTACCATATTTGGCATGCATCAGGTTTATATGTTTCCACCGAATGTGTACAGTACTACAACTATTAAAATGATGTGAATAAGATCCCCTGAAACTGAGGAAGATAATATTGGCAAACAGTGTACTCATGATTATCTTATCTCATTGGTTAGATTATGAATCTCTTACCATTAACAAACTAGGCTTTTTCAATTATGTTTGTTCATTCAATAAGGTATCCATGAATCAGACAAGAGAAAGTAAGTCTCACAGAACCTGATGAAACAAAATTCCGCATTCAATGAATTAGCTTATCTTTGTGTTTGTTGCCAAACAACATAATCAAACTACTTAGATACCGAGCACATTTCTGTATGTTTAGTTTTTCCTTTAGTGTTTCTCAGCTGTATCTAAGTTGTGGTGGAACTTGGACAGAAAAGACGGTCGTGGCCGAGAATTGGAGAAGTAGCATCATTTGCCTATATTGTTTTGTTATGTGATATAACCAATATTTTTGTATAGTGATTTTGTAGCAGTAATGAAAACAGATTGTATATTTTTGATAATTATGGTTCGGATAACACAAAATTTTCTAAATAATTATTCTTTAATATTTTTAGTAATGAAATATGTCTATTTTGTTTATTTAATAGTTTTCCGAAGGCTTTTACTCGAAAAAAGAAATCGATGAAGTCCATATAGAGTGGGTCGAGTTAGTTGCTAATTCTATGGTTGTTGATGATGGTAAGTTTGATACCTTTATTGAATTGAATATTTTTGAGGTATTAAATTTTATTTTTGCACATATTGCATCTTATTTTGATCATGTAGATGGAGAGGCGAATTAGATGATTGATGTTGGAGCAGAGATGGTGAAATGAAAGGTTCAAGATGGTGAAATTGATGTTTTGTGGACGAATTTAATTAGCTAGGTAGACAATATTTGTTGTGCTACAATTGTTGATTGGGGATTTTCTCGATATATAACGTTTATGTATTGTACCTTGATTTCTCTATTTATGAGACAATATATATTTTATATCTATTTTGTATTATTATTTTTAATGGCAGAAACACGTATTTTGAATTATATAATAAATAAATAAATTTATTTCGTTGACTGATCAATAGACAACGGGCTTCTCCCCATTGTCTATTAATATATAGACAACGGGGATGTTCGCATGGTCTAAAACACAATAAACAACGGGGTTTAACCATTTTATAAAGCTAGAACACCGTTGTCTATAATAATATAGACAACAGGTAAACCCACGTTGTCTATGATGCTATAGACAACGGGGAATATCCATTGTATATTACAAGGCCCCCGTCATCTATAACATGATAGACCACGGATTTTCCATTGTCTATATTGTGATAGACGACGGGGATTTCCCCGTGGTCTATAGCCAGTCCTAATAGATTATACCTTGATAGACAACGGAGTTTTCTGTAATAAACAATGGGGATTCCCCGTGGTCTATAACCGAAATTCTTATAGTGTCTATTTTCATCAAAATAAATTCACCTTAAAATTTTTAACCATTTTTCTTTGATTTTTTTTTTCTCAAAAAAAGGATGAAACTCTTCCCTATCCAGTCAGAAGAGTTTTGTAGAGCCAAATCGCGTGATGTGCTTTAAACTTGCATATTCTCATTGTAGCCCTACCAAAACAGATCATGATCACTACAAGCTGTTGTTCTTTTTTTACTGATTAAGGCCTTAGGGCTTATCACAACTAATTCTCATGGTGTGTCTATCCTGCTTTTGGTATCCCACTTTTGTTTTTGTTTTTTATAGTTTTTAGTTATTTTTTCTTCAATTTTAATTTTCTATATTTTAATATAATTCTAAAGTTATTTGTAAAAGAGTTCACTAATCCATGTTAGGATTTCAAATTATTTTTTATATTTAATTTATATGTTTTAGTTAAGACATGATTATTTGGGTTGATTGTCGCAAAATTATATACCCAACTAAGCAAATCATCGCTTAATTCTACTCCAAAAGCTATATTGCATGCCACAAAATGTAAATGTTATCCCTTGACAGTCCAATAATTAAGGTATGTTCTTGTGATTGAGAGATCATATATTCAAACCCACCAAAGGCCTCTGTGAGTTTGAGTCTGTCACACCTGATTTTTCAAGTGTTATTTAACTGTCTTGTGTGGTTTGTATGCTATTGTATAGGAACGTGGGGTTTACCTAGTATGCATCGTAGGTAACGGCTTTGTTTCTCATGATACAAAAAAATGTAAATGTTAATGAAAAAGTTTACTATTATTTTTTAGTGGATCAAAAATTCAAAACCGACATGCTATCTTTTCTCTAACTGCAATGGGCCTTACAATTGTGAAATACTAGGTATAAGACAACGAGTTATAAGAAGAAATTGGGCTACAGTTTGCACCAATTAAAACTTACGAACTCGTTATGCTTAATCAGAATGAATATTTTAATTATTTTTAAAAAAACATTATATATTAGGTAGTCGTTTTTATACTAAAAATTATTCTCTTCTTGTCAAAATTTTCTCTTTGAATTTAAAAAGATAATAGTTCAGAAATGTATTCAAGCTTCCTAAAAATTATAAAATGAATCTAGGAAGTCTATAGCTCGCTAAATTAAGGAGACAGTTGGTATGAAAGAGTAAAAAGGGGAATTGAATATGATTAAAAAAGAAAAGTATTTCAACATTTATTAGTGTATGTGCGTGTGTGTATATATAAGATTGAGTTATAATAAAAATCTATTTTTTTAAGATTCTATGAACTAATACTTTAGGTATAAAGTTAATATATTATGGCTCGTTTGGTAGATATGTTTAGATATGTCAAGATAGATAAAAGTAAGATATGTATCGTAGATAATGTGAGATTGGTATCGTATCTTATTGTTTGGTAGATAAGATATAAAAATATAGATAGCAAACTTGTTTGTTTGGTACATTAGTTAAAAATATAGATTAAGAATGAAATGACAAATGTAACCTTATGACAAATAAAAATGACAATTCTACCTTTATTGATTTTTCCCAAAACTACTCTTAGACTTCTCATCACCGCCCCCACCGCACTTCTCATCGCCTCTCTTTGCTTGTGACGCTTCTTCCAAATTGGGAAAAAGCAAAGGCCACACGGAAGTCTGGTTGCCTTAATTTTCAAAATGTCTACAATTTTTTATCTCGAACGTTTCACCGATTTTACAAAGCGAAATTTAGGCACTTCCGCAATCAATTTCAAAGGTAAGCGTTAAATTGTCGATCAAATAATTCATCACCAACTATTGCCTTTTAATACATTTTCAACCGATGAAATGCAAGTATTTTCTCTTTTGGTGTTTTTATTCGTAGCGTGAATCCCGGTTTGTTGAATATTGTGGTGTAGTTTCGGTTGTGAGGAATCAATCTTACCGCTTTAGTTGTGGCCTTGAACGATAGAACCCATTTTATCGGCATCGATAATGCGTTGAGAAAACCCGTTAACGATTCATCGCACCAAAAATGCAAAAAGGAAAGAAGTTTGACCACCACCACCATCCAAAGCTGCACTCCTCCTCCTCCGCCACCACCGCCGCCGCTAGTTATAAGCCCAACCGCCTCCTCGTCCGGTTCACTCCCTTTGACCCTCGCGCGGCCAGATTTCCGAGCAACCGCCACGGCGGTAGCCGCCAACCACCGGGTTTTACGTTTGGGAAAGTTTGGTGAGAAGGAGTTTGTGCAGAGGATAGATTTGTCTTGGCAAAGTTACTGTTCAGAAAAGATAAATTATCTGAGGTAAGTGGTAAGTTATGTTCACAAAAGAAGAACAGTATTTTAAAGACGGGCTAAGATTAAAAACGGGCCTAAGAGTATAGCAATATAGGATACCAAACACCTAGTTAAAACAAGATAGGTTAGCTATCTAGGTCTTATAAGGGCTACCAAACATGCCCTATATGTATAAAGTTAATGCACAGTTGGATTCTGGTAAATAACAAATTGCTCATGAAAGTTATTACACTGCAGTAACTTTATACGTAAAGTGTATTAATTTTATGCGTAATGTGCATTGGTTCGTATATTTTTGCGAAAAAATAATTTTTTATTTGATCTATAAGCTATTTGTTTTGGTCTGCTTTTCAATTTATTCAATTATAAAGTTAAAAAATAACGTATTATGGTCTTACCTAAAGTGAGCAAAACCGCATCGAAACGAAAGCCAAACCGAACCGAATCGAAATTACGGTTCGGTTCGTTTTTTAAGCAGTGCGGTTTGGGTTGAAAACTTCGAAACCGAATTTATATTCGGTTGGTTTCGGTTTACCAAAAATTTCGATTTTAAACCCGAACGCCTCAATTATATTATATCTATTATATATTATTATATATTATATTTATAATATCTATTAACAAATACACCTAAAGACTAAACTAAATGTTGCGACAAAACAAAACGTGAAATCCATCTCTCTTCGTTTCACCCCAAACCACAAACCCTACCCCGCGTCGCTCAACAACACCCCGACGGCCGACGCCACCCTAGACGCCACCCTCGACGCCTCCTCTCTATTTCAAACGTGAAATCCATCTCTCTTTCGCTTTCACCCCAAACCACAAACCCTACCCACGAGCCATACTCACACACCCGATGCCACCGACGCCTCCTCGCTATTTCATTTTACAGTAATATTTTCCTGCTCCTCTTCAATTTTTTGAATCTGCACTTTCCATTCGATTTTTTGAATTAATTGCCACCATTCGAAAATAAATAATCAAAGCAATATTCAGATTCAATCTCGGCCGCCCATCCTTCACCTTTTCTTCGCCGTCGCCGCTCTCTTTCGGTAGCTCCTTGCTTTTGTCGCCGTCGCCGTTTTGCACGTGAATTCAGGATTTATTTCGACGGGATTTTTGGGTGGCAATTGAAAGTGAGGGGATATTAGGGTTTTGAAAGAGTAGAATTGGAGGAAGGGGCTTGGATGGGGATTCTTAGTGCTAACATTGATTTCGGATTTCAGCGGCTTCGGCTGTGTGTGTTGGTGGAAATGGTTGAATAGTATGAATTCAGATTTCAGGAAGTAGGAAGAAGATGACGAAAGATGTACAATCAGTTCTGCGTAAAGTCCAACACCTATTTTCCTTTTGCCCCAAAAAGAAGAAAATGTATTGAACTTTTCAGAAAAAATTAATCATGTTGGAAGAATTTTACAAAAATTTAGTATTTCTCATTTGGAAGCATAGTTTTAAATCGGTTTTATCCAAACCGAACCGAAACCGAACCGAATATTTTGGTTCGGTTTCGGTTCGTTTTGGATATTAATTCGGTTCGGTTCGGTTTACTTTTTAAAAATATTTCGATTTTTGGGTTTTTCGGGTTCGGTTCGGTTCGGTTTTGGATCGAACCGCCCGAATGCTCACCCCTAGTCTTACCTACATCTAATATAATCGCTGATTATTTTTGAAAGAAACAATAAAAAGGAATTTTATTAACATTTCAAGAAATAATAAATCAATTTACTAAAATATTTTACTAAATATGACAAGATATTATAAATTTGTATTTATATGTGATACTATTGTATTATATTATATTTACTCTTGGTTGCATGAGAATGACTAAGCTTGTTCAGATGGGGCACATGACTAGAGGTGGCAAAATGGGTGGGTCGGGTTGGCCCGGCCCGGCTCATCCAGGCTTCTGTACTATCTGGTCGGATCGCCCGCCCGCATGCTACTGGGTGGAAAATCGAGAGCCCCCAACCATGTCCGGGTCATCGCCTCTGCCAAACTAAACCTAGAAAAATATGACACTTTTTTGTCCTTTTAGTAGTTTTAATATAATACTTAAGATATTTATTATTTAGGACACTTAAAAGTGTCATATTAAGGGAATAACAGTGAATTTTAAAATGGGGACACTTTTAAGTATCCTATTAAGTGTACTAATTAAGTAAATAATGATGATTTTTAAAATGGGGACACCTAAAAGTGCCCTATTAAATGTACTAATGCGGCGGGCTTTTTAGCTTGAAAGCCCTTGCTTTTAGCCCCAAAGTCTGTTGGCCTGACGGGCCATCTGGGGAGTTTTAGGCCCGATTTTTTGGCCTATAATTTTGAGCCCAACCCACCCCAACCTCAGGTACCGGGCGACCCATCGTGTCGGCCCATTTTGCCGCTCTACACATGACTTATCCATAACTCCACGGAACGATGATTTTCAATTCCAAATATATTACTTATAACATAAAATGAATATAAGAATACTTGTCCTGTATGGATCGCCCAATGGTCGAGGTGAGGTCATGTGAGCGTGAGGTTTATCCAATGCGCACCGTTGATAGAGATTATGGGTTTCCCATGATATAAAAAAAATTGTATGAGTGGTATTTATATCCAACTAAACTAATATTACAAGTGGTAATTTATATCCAACTTAATTGGTAATCGTGTTATACTTGGCGCATTCATGTGACTTAATAGTCTTTACAATTTTCGGTTTGTCTCAACAAATAAATGATGGTTTCGAAGAAGAAATGAGAAATAAAAGATAACCTAGACCCTTTTACGTAACATTATTCATATAGGTAAATGTATAGAATGATAGTAACATGGATGTCATTTTACTATAGATCCATCTTTGAACTAATTAAACAAAATCAAATTAGTATTTTGTTACTTGGGTAAAGTACATGGGCTGAGTATTCGATTATTCGATCGATTTTGGACGAAAAATAATCGAATTGAATTAATCAAATTTTTCAAAACAATAATTGAACCGAATCGAATCTAATTTCATTCGATAACTAAACCGAAATAAACGAAATATATTTCGATTAAACCTAATTTTAACAAAAAGAATATATTTTTCAAATGATAAATAATATTATATAATGATATAATATATGTATAAATACATTTTTATATATTACATAGAAAATATTAATTAATAATATTATAATATATATAAATAAATAATATTATATTTTATAATATTATATAGTGATATAATAGGGAGAGAGGGAGAGATATAAATGAGTAGGATTAATGGTATTGATATATTAAAATTATAATTCTAAATAAATAAATAAACAAATAAATAAATAATATTATATATATATATATATATTTCAATTTTCATATTTTTTTCAAACTGATCGAAAATCGAATTACAAAATTTTAATTCAATTTTAACCGAATTAACCGAACCCAATTTGATTTTCGATTTGATTCGGCTCGATTATTCGATTTTCGGATATTTTGCTTATCCCTAAAAGTACATGCAGATTTATAAACTCAAAAGAATGAAAGATAGGTAGCAACATCTCATTGTGTAGGCTCTAAATGAGGATATCACATGTATGGGAGGGGGAATACATTTGACTGGATTTTTTTTAGTTTTCGCCAGCCTTAGTAAGAGTGTGACTAAGTCAACTATTGATCTATCTAATGAGAAGCACTGTCAGTCAACGAGATGCGGTTCAGATTCAGCGTATGTGCAAAATATGGTGGAACATAAAAGCTTTCTTGTTCATGTACTTAATTAGAAAACATTAAGAAAGGACAAAACATAAGTCAGATGTATAAAGACGATGTATTGATGTTGGTCTATCAGATTGGTCGTAGTTGACTGATTAGGTAAGTTAGGTATGTAATGCTTGTTGAATATTATACGAAATAGAAAATCGAACAACTGGATACTCGAAAGTCGTGTAAACACTTTCGGATCAAATCAATCGAAGGTACTATCGAATTATTCGATCGGATACAATTCAAAGTTCGAACGTTTTGTATGTTCTTCGAGTTTCAAAATTCTCTTCAATGATCGAGCGTTTTCCTTTCATCAAACCGTCTTCGAATGAGGAGGAAGACGAGCTGGTGTATTCGGATGAAGAGAAGACACGAACCAACGTAGATATATTTGATTCATTACATCTTGAATTTGGTACTTGGATTCGACAACCGGACATCTTGATAAGGTTATCGGACAACAAGAACTTCACTTCCGAACAGCAGCATGATGGTGAGGCTCATGCTACAACTTCACGAACTAGAGAGGATGATACAACGCATGAGTTACGCAACTGGGTTATTCCACTACTTGATTGTGACAGTGCATTGCCATTAGATTGGGTCGAACCTTGTGGACCCCATACCGACCAATTATGCGTTGATTCGATATTTAAGACGAAAGATGACTTGGCGATAGCCGTGGGATTGTACCACTTGGAGAATCATGTAGAGTACGTGGTCGATCGGTCAAGTAAAACACGTTTGGGGTATGTTTGCAAGCATGGCAATGGTTGTCCTTTTAAGCTACGAGCCGTCCAGAGGGCAACGATATGGAGAGTAATTAAGTTGAACAACGATCGTACTTGTCACTTGATTTGAATCGCCTTTGCTCCACGACAGGTGCCTGCTAAGATTGTTGGCAAGTATTTTGCACGGAAATTGGTCGATGAAGGTGTGGTACTGAAGCCGAAAGAAATGATTGGAGAGATGCATCGACAATTTGGCATTGAGATGGATTACAGCTTTGCTCTCTGAGCAAGAAACGTCATTATAGAGATGACATATGGCGATTTCGAACGGTCCTATCAATTGCTTCCATCATATTTGCATCTGTTGAGAGAATCAAACCCCGGACACTATATGATATTGAGGCGGCTCATGATGGCGAATTTCGATATTTGTTTCTTGCTCTTGGACGAGTTTGTATGCTTTCAAGCATTACCTACGGCCGGTCGTCGTTGTAGACGGGACTCATCTTAAGGGAAAGAACAAAGGAATTTGTTTTGTCATTTATTACGAATGATGGAAATGAAGGAATCTTCCGATTGCTATTGGGTTAGGTCCGATTGAGGATGAAGAGTCATGGACTTGGTTTTTATCTCGGCTGCGTTAGCATTGGTCATCCGATGATCTCTTAGTTGTGTCGATCAACATAAGGGCATCGAAAAAGTCAGAGTCCGTGTATCCGAACGTCGCGCATGTGTTGTGCTTTTACCATTTGCGTAAGAATATGACACGATTTGGATCGCATGTTTGTACAGTTATCAAGTCAGCTGCATATGCCTATCGATCAGAGGATTTCGAGAATTTTTTTTTTCTGCTGTGGATGTTCTAAAATCGGCAGCCCACCATCATCTACTCTCCATTGGGGAGCATAGGTGGTCTAGGTTGAAGTGTCTTGTACGACGATATAGTTTCATGACTTCGAATGCGGCAGAGAGTTTCAATAGTCGGTTGTTGTGGGCTCGACGTCTACATGTTTGCTCGTTTCTTGAGACTTTTCGATCTATTACGGAGAAATGGTTTGACGTACGACGAGCTAGTGCAGCAGCAAGGTCCGATGAGTTGACTGAAGTAGTCGCGTCGAAGCTACATGCGTCTGTCGAAAAGGGGCGTCACTTGGTTGTTCGTTCAACGACGACACACATGTTTAAAGTCGAAGAGGAAAACACATCATACGTGATTGATTTGCAGAATGGGACATGTGAATATCGTGAGTTCAATTTGGATGAGATCCCTTGTTGTCACGCTTGTGCTGCTATTAGGTACGGTATTTATCTAAACGTCAAGTCCAACTCATATGTTGTGGTTAATTTATTTTGTGATTAATTTCTTTTTTTAGGCGTGCTGGTTTACAAGTCACTGACTTTGTGGCTCAGTATTATAGACAGTCCGTTTTTACGACGACTTATTCTTATCGAATTGAATCTGTATCACATCCCGGTGCATGGATTGTACCAGACTCTGTATCAGCTTACATTATTCGACCTCCAATCATCACACGTCAGGTTGGGCGTCCTAGATTGAGTAGGATGCAATCGGTTGTTGAGGGTTCGCCAAGATCGCGTCGTCAAATATGCACACGTTGCGGTCAAGGCCACAACAAACGCTCATACACGCATTTATTGCCATTAGTGATGAAACATGTGTGGAAAGGACACGACGTAGGAAAAATGTAGTATTTGTCAAGTGAAGAGCATACAAGGAATTTGTGTCCTCAACGGCCTCGTGAGTAAGGATATTTGTTATATGCAGTGATATTCGTTGTTTTTGGATTTTGTTGAATTATGTTGGATTTTGTTGAATATTGTTGGTTTTTGTTGGATTATGTTGGTTTTTGTTGAATTAGGGGGATTCAGTTGGATTGTTGTTGGATTTTGTTGGATTATGTTGAGTTAGGGGGATTATGTTGGTTTTTGTTGAATTAGGGGGATTCAGTTGGATTGTTGTTAGATTTTGTTGGATTATGTTGGTTTTTGTTGAATTAGGGGGATTATGTTTGTTTTTGTTGAATTAGGGGGATTCAGTTGGATTGTTGTTGGATTTTGTTGGATTATGTTGGTTTTTGTTGAATTATGTTTGTTTTTTTTTTATTAGGGGATTGAATTGGATTCAAGAGGTACACGGGCGTGTACGCAAGGCAGTACGAGTACACGCCGCGCGTCGATCGCACGCGTGGTGCCGTGCGATCGCACACGGCGTGCACGGTCATGCACGACGTGTACGATCGCACGGCGGTACTGCATTTGCCCGCCGTTGGCGGCGGCTGACGGCGTTGTTGGCTATTCTTCGAGTGCACGTCGTGCGGCCAGCCTTGTGCACGATCGTGTGCCGTGCACCATCGCGCACATTACACGGCGTGCACGACGTGCACTCAGCAAATAGCCAACAACGCCGCGCACGCCCGCACGGGCGTGTACCCTAGTGTAGGGGTGAGATTGGGTCGGTTTGGTTAATCGAACCGAAATTTCGATAACCGAAACCAAAAATACCCAAAATAGGTAATCAGTAATCGATACCAATCGGTTAATCGGTTAACCGATTAACCGATTCGGTTAGTCGGTTCGGTTATCGATTAACCGAAATTTAAATTAAATTTTAAAAAACAAAAAACAAAATTAACCGAAAATAACCGAAAATAACCGAATTAACGAAAATAACCGAAATTAACCGAGATTATTTCAAATATTACAGAAATTAATATATTAAATTAAATAATTTTGACTTAATAATTAAATAAATAAATAAATTAATTAATTAATTAATTAATTTGGTTAATCGGTATAACTGTCGGTTAATCGGTTATACCGATAACCGAATTACATGCAATCGAGAATCGATAACCGAACGAAATCGAAAATCGGTTATCGGTTAACCGATAACCGACTTTTCGATTTCGTTATCGGTTAACCGATAACCGATACCGCTTAAGCACCCCTACCCTAGTGAATCCAATTGAATCCCCCTAATCCAAGAAATTCGGTTAATTGCAAATTAGGTTAATTGAATCCAATTGAATCCCCATATTCGGTTAATTGAATCCCCCTATTCGGTTAATTGAATCCAATTGAATCCCCCTATTCGGTTAATTGCAAATTCGACAAAACTATTAAACTTACAAACTATATATACATGTCAAAAAACGGGCAGCATAACCTCTAAAATATGGATAAGCCAACCTGCACTCAGCAAATAGCCAACAACAAGCAATAGCCAACCTGCAGCATAACCTATTAAACTTACAAACTATATATACATGTCAAAACCATAAGGTATTATAAAATCATGTCAAAAAACGGGCAGCATAACCTCTAAAATATGGATAAGCCAACCTGCACTCAACAAATAGCCAACAACAAGCAATAGCCAAAGAGGTCACAGCCTCCACAACATATACATAGAGGTCACAGCCTCCAATACAAACAAAAATATCACTAACATTGATAAAAATTCTACAATATC
This sequence comes from Salvia rosmarinus, assembly GCA_036937905.1. NCBI lineage: Eukaryota > Viridiplantae > Streptophyta > Magnoliopsida > Lamiales > Lamiaceae > Salvia > Salvia rosmarinus. The sequence continues at coordinate 94,568,855 of CM072816.1, forward strand.
CGTTATAAATACAAAAAAGTCAAGGAAACTAATCAAAAACGAGACAATAGCCATATCCTACGAGCTATCGCTGTACGCTGCATCTGTATGTAACGCCGACTGTTATGTAACCTTGAGGCATACCTGTGATGAGGCGATACATATAGAGGCATGCAAAGACACGAAGAACTCACCGAGTCTTTCTTTTCTGATCTTCTGATCATGGGGCACCTCCACCAATGTCGATACTCGTTGTGTGGCGTCCTCAATGGATTGTTGTTCCAAAATCCACCTACCCTCATCGATCGAGGAAAAGCCGAATAATGGGCAACATCCGTAACGTCGAACGCCGAGAGTCGGGGTTGTACGCCATGTAGTCGTACACCCCAAGAGTCCACGCAACAAGAGATATGCTGACGTGACCCGTTGATTGCCCCCGACGTTACAGATGGCTAGTATCTGCAACATTGATAATTTTAAAGTTTACATTCAATTGGATAGAAAAAAAATAGAAATGAGGTAATAAATTTACCGTATCAGAGCACAACCACGATGCGGTATGCTCGCAAAGATCGCTCCCTCGTACCATCGCTAACAAGTCATCGGGTACTTGCCATCGTGGATATGTGGTCTTTGATACCACATTATAGCCCATAGGATCATCTGGATGAAGCCGGGCGAACTCACGCACAAGCGCTTGCTGCATAAATGAATAAATTTAGTTATACCCATATAAAGCTAAAGCTATCTATGTTGGAATAATTTAAGGACATTTCAAACTTACATAAAATCCAACCGGTGCTATAACGCATCGAGCTTCATTGATCGTGGGCAATAATACATTGGCAGGATGTTGTGGGTTGATTACTTTCCAATGTATATACAAGGTGTACAACTCCATAACCTAACACACACATAAAAAAAGAACACCATTAATTGAATTATAAATATATAAACAAAATTTGAATAAATGTTGTAATAAAGTACCTCGCCCGTGAACTCAGAATCTGGGTCGATGATATGATCGAACAGTGCTTGAGTCATAACATGCTGATTCAAATTAGCCACGACAAAAGCATCTGGGCCTGCCTGCCTAAAGATCTCGAAGTCCCTTGGTTGCGCCCCAGGGGTACTATCAGACGATCCATCACCTCAGGCACGACTGACTCTCGAGCTGCTGATCTCCGCTGGCTGGTGTGACTAGACTCCTCTAGATCGACCTGCCGTGAAGCAGATCGTCGATGGCTAGTGCGGGCCCCCTCATCTGGATCGATCTGCCGTGAAGCAGATCGTCGGTGGCTAGTGCGGGCCCCCTCCTCTGGATCGACCTGCCGTGAAGCAGATCGTCGGTGGCTAATGTGGGGCACTGGATCGACCTGCTGTGTAGCAGATCGTCGGTGGCTAGTGCAGGGCCCTTCCTCATGCTGGGGCACTGAGCGCCTCTGACTGACATGCTCTGAATAGCCGGCGTAGCTCCCACGTGCAGATATAGGGGTACGAGATCTACGTCTCGAAGATCTGCGTCCGAAGAAATCCACCAACTGCTCGAACACACGTCGAGCCACTCGAGCTACGAGGCCCCTCTCCGAATCGTCGTCCACAATGGCACGACGGACAGTCTCAGTCACAGCAGCAATGGAGGTCTCGTCTAGTCGAACACTCCTGGCGTGTTCGCAGCACACGTGGTCTGGCTCTGGCGCCTCGTCATGTCTACGACGCTTCGACTGCGATCGAGACGCGCCAGGTCGACTGGGCTAAATAACCCGAGATGTATCTCGGCACTTCAGTTTCCCAGCAGCCTATCCACTCGCTGCATGACCGGGACCTGCTCTGCCACCCTCATGCGGGGCACTCGCTCACGCACAGGCAACTGCTGTGGCTCAGGCACAGGCTCGTCATGTGCTCCTCTGGCATGCCGTCCCGCAGGCACAAACCTAATTGCCAAAGGATCGTCCTCGAATAGGCTCAAGTAGTATGCCTCTGTCAACTCGGCCTCGAGCGGCTCCAGCACAGGATGACATAAACGCTACAAAAACAAAACACATACACATTATTGGTTATAATGTATTTAATAAATATATAATAAATACTAAACATGAGATTAAAATTACATGCTCGTCAAAAAATCCTATGTACTGGGTCGGGGACTTCCATGTAGTCCACATCAAATATCTCGGCAAATGTATCTCGCTGTCTCGGCATCCACACATACGTCCTAAGTCAGGGATGACCTCATATGACCAAATCTGTAAGGCCCAGACAGGCCCATAGAAGTGGTACGTCTTCCTCGAAGCTGCCATCTCGCTCGGGTGCCTCTTGAGTACATCAATCCCGTGACAGAGCACCTGGAACGAATAGGAGCCCCAAGGAAAACTCTGCCACGTGTCCAAATCCTCGGCCAACGCCCAAACCCATGGCTCGATGGCTTCCCTACTGCGGCAAAGGACGATGAGGTAAGCTACTAATATGAAAGCCGCCTTCAAGTAATCTGCGGTATCATCACCCACCGTTGTTTGATGAATCGGTCGAGCTCGAAATAGTCGTCCTCCGGCCCGAAACAACCTATGGAACATCTTTGTGCTGGGAATCTCGTGCCTCAAGTTCGGATCAAAGGAAGATGGCCCAAAGCGCAATCCGGAGACCAGGGCAAACTCAACCATCCCAAATCGTATATCGGTTCCACAAACGTGAAACTAAATCTCGAACTCCGCAAAATTAGGATGCACAACCCGTCGGGCCATCAGTTATGCAGCGCATTATTAGCGCTTTCCTCTCCCGAGATGAAGAAGATGCCCAGCACCTCAGCGAAATACGTCGATACATCCGTGCTGCTGTAGACATGTCCTCACCTCGGCTAATACATCAATTCGGATGTATTGGTTGATGCGTCCGGTGTAGCCTTGCATATGTGGTCGTAACCACCTATAACGAGGCTGTAAATGCACAAGATTAATCAGTATACACTAAACGAAGTTCTAACAGTGTAATACACGTTCAAACCAACCGTAGTATACGGTCCTACACGGTCCTAACCTTGCGGATATTGAGTACGGTTGGGACCGTATCTTAAACAGTGTATGGTTCTTGAAGACACGGTCCCAACTGCAGTATCGATATTGATACGGTTAGGATCGTATCAAGAACCATACGGTTCTTGATTTGCGGTCCTAATCAGTACAGAGATCTTGAGTACACGGTCAGACTGTACTCGAAGATCTGTACACTGTTAGGACCGTGTACACCAAATGATCATTATTTTCACGAATTTCAACAACATTGCAATCGATTTCAATTTATAAGTTTCTAAACACACAAACTATCGAAATTTCATCACTATCGTGTCATACATGAAAACTATCGTATCTTACAAGAAAATTATCGTGTACATACTAAAATTCTATTTTAAATGCACGATTACTCACCGAGGTGTGGTGCTCCTAAATCGGTCTTGGGAAGTTCGTCGACCAAGCGAAGGTCGACGGCGTGCTTGTGTGCACGGCGGTGGCCGCCCGCGTAGAAGCTTCTTCCGCCGTGGAGGAGCTCTCTCTTCGACCGCCGCTGCTCGGCCGCATCCGGAGTCCGTGGATCCGTATCCGTATCACTCATGTTGTGGGTTTCGCGTGAATTGGGTTTTTGCTTGCTTGCTTGCGTGCTTGTTTGCATACACGGTTGCTTGCTTGTGTGTTTTTTTTACAGTGAGTGTGAGTCGTGAGAGAGAGAGTGAGTGAGAGAGATATCCGTTGAGAGAGAGAGAGAGAGAGTTGCGTTGAGAGAGAGAGAGAGAGAGAGAGAGAGAGTGAGTTATTTGCGTTGAGAGAGAGAGTTGAGTTATTTTTACCTTTCTTTTTTGAATTTTTTCTAGGGACATTTTGGTCTTTTTAAGGCAAAATGGCTATAAAACTCATGTTTTTATGGACTAGGCTATTAAACTCCTATTCCTATTTTTTTTGGCTACTTACATATATTATCACATTTTTAAAATGGGGACACCTAAAAGTGCCCTATTAAATGTACTAATGCGGGCGGGCTTTTTAGCCCGGAAAGCCCGAGCTTTTTAGCCCCAAAGCCCGGTTGGCCCGACGGGCCATCTGGGCGGGTTTTTAGCCCGATTTTTTTTGGACCTATAATTTTCGAGCCCAACCCAGCCCTAACCCTGGGTACCCCGGGCCGGCCCATCGTGTCGGGCCCATTTTGCCAGCTCTACACATGACTTCTCCATAACTCCACGGGAACGATGATTTTCAATTCCAAATATATTACTTATAACATAAAAATGAATATAAGAATACTTGTCCCGTAGGGACTGCCCAATGGTCAAGGTGAGGTTATGTGAACGTGAGGTTTATCCAATGCGCACCGTTGATAGAGATTATGGGTTTCCCATGATACAAAAAAAATTGTATGACTGGTATTTATATCCAACTAAACTAATATTACAAGTGGTAATTTATATCCAACTTAATTGGTAACTGTGTTATACTTGGCGCATTACAGGACTTAATAGTCTTTACAATTTTCTGGTTTGTCTCAACAAATAAATGATGGTTTCGGAAGAAGAAATGAGAAATAAAAGATAACCTAGACCCTTTTACGTAACATTATTCATATAGTTAAATGTATAGAATGATAGTAACATGGATGTCATTTTACTATAGATCCAATCTTTGAGCTAATTAAACAAAATCAAATTAGTATTTTGTTACTTGGGTAAAGTACATGGGCTGAGTATTCGATTATTCGATCGATTTTGGACGAAATATAATCGAATTGAATTAATCAAATTTTTCAAAAAAATAATTGAACCGAATCGAATCTAATTTCATTCGATAACCAAACCGAAATAAACGAAATATATTTCGATTAAACCTAATTTTTAACAAAAGAATATATTTTCCAAATGATAAATAATATTATATAATGATATAATATATGTATAAATACATTTTATATATTACATAGAAAATATTAATTAATAATATTATAATATATATAAATAAATAATATTATATTTTATAATATTATATAGTGATATAATAGGGAGAGGAGAGATATAAATGAGTAGGATTAATGGTATTGATATATTAAAATTATAATTCTAAATAAATAAATAAACAAACAAATAAATAATGTTATATATATTTCAATTTTCGATAATTTTTTCAAAGAAACGATCGAAAGGAACCATGACAAGATTACAAAATTTTAATTCAATTTAAGTTCTTACGAATTAACCGAACCCAATTTGATTTTCGATTTGATTCGGCTCGATTATTCGATTTTACATACATATTTTGCTTATCCCTAAAAGTACATGCGCATTTATAAACTCAAAAGAATGAAAGATAGGTAGCAACATCTCATTGTGTAGGCTCTAAATGAGGATATCACGTGTATGGGAAAGGAATACATTTGATTGGATTTTTAAGTTTTCTCCTTGTTAGTAAAGTGTGACTAAGTCCGAACTATTGATCTATCTAATGATGGACCACCATCGCCTTAGATCACGAGATGAAACTTTTCCATATCACGTATGGATTGTTCAATTTGCAAATGACTTCAAGTTCGACCAAAGTCATTTCCTCCTTCTTATGTTTGATTATTTTATAGAGTGAATCCCATAATTCCTTTGCGACTCTACATTTTGATACACATCGAAGAGGAATCGACATACCGTTTAAGATGTGGCCACGACATATGTAGTCATCGTTCTCCCACTTGCGTTTCTCGCTTCCTCTGGGTTTCGTCTTCCACAACCTCGGCATGGGAGTACTTCGTAACGTACACAACCGTGAGATTCACAACATAAAGTGCATCTTCTTAACAAATCACGCCCGAAAACTTGTCCAACTTCTAAACTCCTCGTCATGTCCTTCATTCCTTGTTCGCCATTTTCGAATTTGATTTGATCTTTGTTGAACATTAAGAAAGGACAAAACATAAGTCGGATGTATAAAGTCGATGTAAACACTTTGGTCATCAATGACTATCGTTGGTCAATTCAAAGTTCGAACGTTTTGTATGTTCTTTGAGTTTGAAAATTCTCTTCAATGATCGGTAAGTTAGGTATGTAATGCTAAACATAACATGAAACAAAATAGTAAACGACATGAAGATTTAACATGGTTCAAAAAAATCCTTCCAAATCCACGAACTTAATGAATAGGTAAATTTCAATTAACCTTATGAATTCTTTATTATATACTTTCAAGTGAAGTGACTTTGGATCTCAGTTTCCTTAAGATCGAATCTCAGTTACCTTTAGAGATAATCAGTCTTTGGATTATCAGGTCAGGACCTCTTATATTGCTTTTACCCAGTTCACATTAGGGCTACTTGTGACCTCTACTTTCAGACTGCTACGCTGCTTACTCACGATTACACCTTAACTTCTACCCTTACAACACATATCAGATTTGGTTGGGGCTACACTTTTCCAGCTAATCAAGTGAATTTTTACAATGAAGAACAATGCTAAGGATACTCACTTGTCTAAGTCATATTATAAATATTAATTGAAGTGCAGCTTAGAGATATGAGAGACTGGACTTAGATTGTTTCACCGTATATGAAGTAGTGAAACTATTAATCTTAGAATGCTCAGAATTCATCCAAGTCTCACCAGAGTTAGAGGTGTGGATTTGTGTCTTCTTTCGTCTAAGATATCTCATCCATCACTAACACCCATTTGAAGATAGTTTACACTCGTGTGTGTGTGTGTTTCCTTTAGGTTAGAAAGTCTTGTGATTATGGAGATTTAAATGAAAACTAGTTGTTGAAAAATTTGTTGTATGAAATTTAAACTTCGTCTGGCAATACGACCGTTACCTTGTCGTCTTGTGTTTTTTCACCTAGTGAGTCATACAGATTCTTTCAACAAGCTATCAACGGTTCTAACTCTTCTTCATCAGCTGAGTCCACATCTGATTCCGTGTTGAGTTCTCTATCTTCAATTCCTTGATCCGTGACAAGGTTGTTTGAGTCCTTCAAATTCTCTTATTTTCTGATACCTCGTCTAATTCATACCTGTTGAAGTCATATTGATCATCAAATCCCCTTGATGATTCAGGCTCCCTAAAACCTTTCACTACATTCAGCTTTTGATCTCCATTCAAAATTTAGATCTTTCAATATTGAACTTTTTTCTTCTGATGCTTCGATTTCATTGGCGTTTAAGCTCGTTGTTTGTTGCTCGTAACTTCGTTGACTCATTCTAACTGCTTCAGAGTTTAGGTTGTTCCTCTGATGAGTTAGTTCATGACTAGACTTCTCCAACTTGGTTCCCTCATACTAAGACCTATCTAAACAAAATTTAACTTCATAACAAATAAGCTGACTAAAGATAATACATCAGAAGGCTATCATTGGGAAAATATAACTTTATATATCTTTTCAATTAGTTTTAGGATCTAATCAAAACATATCTTGATCCCAAAATTTTGACATATTAATTTTAAATTCCATTTAGTTTAAATTAATTATCTTGTAATTATCTTATTTTGGAGAGTAAATACATAAATGCAATCAATCTTGGAGTATCCATTTCTCTATTCAATTTAATTCATTATTCAAGTAAGTTTCTTTCATGTTGTCTAGTACTCTCTTTGTCTTTAAAATTTATGTCTAATTTTTCTTTTTGGTAGGTCATCAAATTTGTTTTCTTTTCATTTATGAAAACTATCCCAAAAAATACTAATTACTTACTATTTTCAACAATACTCTTTATCTATATTTTTTACCGCTCATGGTCCACCACTTATTTACATATTTTATTATTCATGATCTATCATTAATTAATTTAAGAATATATTTGTGAGACTTTTATTCTACTCACAAAACACTCAACAACTTATTAAAACCCATACCGAAAATTCTCATGAATATATTTTGATGACGGATGGAGAATCGCTTTTTAAGGTAAGACATACAACTATAATTGATATTTGGGCAAACTAGAATTTCAATCCTGTTTGTGAATCTTTTTTAACGAGAAACCCATGACTGCTACTAGATGTGCTCTTTGAAAGCATACATCGACTTTGAAGACGCATATGTGGAATTAGAATACATAACCTTAGGACCAAAGGTTCAAGTCTTAGCAGCCGCAGTGTGGGAGTTTCATCCTCTTTGGGATGGTTCCTTGTGGATATTAAGCAAAATCCTCCAAACTTCTTAATAGCTAAATTACCGTGATTTATCCTTTCATATTTTCATGGGATTGGAGTTTGAGTCTAGGGGGAGAGCTAGAGAGCTTCTTGTAGCGGACGTGAAAATCACTCCACCAAATTAAATCGTCTTACGGTACATGGAAAGTTGAGTAATAATGTAATTTATGGGTTTGTAGCAATTATAAATTAAAGAGAATCAATATAAATAAACATTTATTACAAATAAAAAACATACATCACAAAACTCATTATGAAAATGAGCTCATAAGTACATAATCACCATATATATATCAGATTGATAATCAATACGTACTTCATGACTCCGTGTGTATGTGTGTGTGTGTGTGGAGAGAGAGAGAAGAATAAGCTAGAAAGACAAGCAGGAGAGGATATCACCATCAAGATTAGAACTTGTGATTGTAAACTGTAGCAAATCCATATATATGTATATAAAACTCAAACTTCGACATACAACAGCACTATTCACAACAAAAAGCAGTTTCATTGGGAAACAAAAAGCAACAACATATATGAGGAAAAGTATGAGAATAGGCCTTCAACCTTCAACCTGCACTTGAACAGGCATTGCGGATTCTTGAGTATGCGCCGTCGACAACGAGCTCTTTGACAACGAGCTCTTCGTAGACTTATCCTTACTTGCTAGGGTCGATCTTGGCGATCTGCAGCCTAGTCGGGGACTACCACTTTCACTACCACTTCCTTTCTGCCTCCCTAGCTTCGGAGATATTGCTCGCGTAGTCGGTTTCTGCACAAAAAATTCAACAATCAACTACTTATACAAACTTCAAAAAAGATATATATAAATGTGACCATCACCTTCTTGAGTTCCACTTTTGGAGGGGGTTCTTTGTAGAAATTGGGCATTGGGGTAGCCCTAAATGTCAGGCTCTTCCTAAGTTGCTTTAGTTCCGCCTCTTGATTTTCCTGTTCATCATCATATCATATATACATACAAGAGTTACTATATATACATATGATTAGGCAAAGATTATTGAATTTTGAAGACCACCTTGGATTTTACTTGCATATCATTCTTTTCGACTTCCTTGGCTTGAACTTTCTGTTCTATCTTGGAGAAAAACTGATGAGCAACAATCAACATACATTTCTGTTACTCAACAAAAACCAAAACAATCTTAATCAATAGGGTGCAATTTCAACCTCTTTTCTTCTCTCGGCGCGTTCCTCCGATCTGAAGGAGAATGCTGCAACGTTTAGCCTCTGCTGCGCCCGAGGAGTCAGATTTCTGGTTAACACACACAGATTGATTCGTTACCACAACCAATATATATGCATGAACTAGCTAAAAAGGTCTTAAAAGATGGAAGTGTACGATGAAGTAGTGGAACGAGCATCCTCCTCCTTCTCAACCACTCTGCAATATTCGTATCCAAAAACAGGTCAGAAACCAGACATCCAAACCAAAAAAGTTTTAATCCAACATTACAAATAGAATACGTACGCATCAGAAACAGAAACAGGGCTGCTCGCTGTACCATTCCGAGTTAATTTCCCCGACTGAAATTCCACACACAATCAAGGAAAAATTAAAACAAGAAATTCCAATATAAAAGACGCCAAAGAAAAGAAGGAAAAATTGTCCCCTTTGAGATGGCCGAGTGCTAGTTAGGGACAAGGGGGGCTTATCCTACCTACCATGAAATCGAATCATAGAAAAATAAGCTTATCGAAATCTTAAACTCAAAATTCATAAAATTCAGCCCCATCAATAAATATTTCTCACTACACCCCTAAGTTGAGGCCACAGTCACATGTTCAATCCTACTAACCCTTCAATAGGTCTGAGCGAACATGTCACACTAACAGCTACCCGTACCCAGAACTCAAAAAAAAAAGAGAGAGAGTTCCTGACCGTAGATTGAGAAAGAGTAGGCAAAGATGCACGTCTGTTTGCGGAATCTGCTACGGTGACTCCGGGGAAGGGCTTCTTCCCGACGGGGTTGGTTCGTCTCCGGGTAGACGAGCCTTCTGAGAGTCGGGACTCGACCTTGGAACTGTTCTTCTGGAAGTGCTTGACATCGGAGTCGGTGGGGTAAACCTCTATGCTCCTCTTCATTATGTCCGACTGCCGCCCCCTGCCCGGAAACGACAAGCTCTGCGTCAAACTTACCTTTGTGCTGCGCCCAAACACAACTGATATTCTTGATGAAGTTGAATCATGCTTATTGCTTTTGATTGGATTGGATGTTTTAATCTTCGATGATTCTGCTGCAGACGAACTAGGGCCCTTTTTCCCTGTGATCTTAACTTCTTTAATACTAGGAACCGCAGCTTCATCGCTCTTGCTCGTACTCTGTTTGCTCGTGTCGCCGATGCTACATTCCTCAGTTGTAACTTGCTCCTCGTCTTCCACTAGAACGCCGTTTTTGGACTCCATTTTAAACAAGAATACTCAGAGCAACCTGATTGAAGGGAGTGTGAGTTTATAGATTTATAGAGCACAAATCAGACTATCCTTTTCATTCGTGCGAAAGGATGAGGAAACATGGACTGATCCGAACAAAGAGAAGGAAATAGAGATCTTGAAGTTGGACGAGATAGAAATGAGTTAAAAGTTACTGCTGCAGGATTGAAGAATAATTAAGCTTGTAGGGAATAGGAATGAGATGAGAGAAATGTTACCTGGTTTGCGGTTTTGGTGGGTGGATTTGAAACTGCTAAGGTTGTGTTCTGTTGTCGGAAATAGCAAATTTAAGAATTCGGATGTTGATCTCTATGAACGGTTCCACGGGTTTTAATCTTGAGAGAGGGAGGGAGAGAGAGAGAGTTTCCGTCTTTCATTGGAGTTGATTTTTGAAAAAGGGAAAACAGATGGGATTCAGAAGGACTAAACTGCCATCCAATTATAACTACCTTCTTACCATAACCCAATTTAATAAGGAAATAGCTAAAATTACTTAAATAAAAATGTATAAAAATTATGGAATAGGAAAAGTATGAATAACTATGCAGTTAGTCTAACAGGATGGGTCCCATATCTGCCATGTAAATGAGTTATTAACAGGATGGGTCCCATATCTGCTTGAAATGTAAAATCTAGATATTATAAGGTTAGAAAAATTAAATCACTAGCCTATTTGTCCTAGGGGTATTTTGGAAAAACGTTTACTCCATTAACTGTTAAATATGTTTAAAGTCTTCTCTTGCCTGATTTGGTCCTTATCCTATTTATTATTTTCTATATTTCAACATTACTTGTATTTTACTATTGATGAGCTTTGTGGAAATAAAATACACAAGAGAAAGATAGAAATTCTGGTGTACATTTGGAGCACTCTTAGACAATATCTTTAATCAACTTCGGCCAGCAAGCACACATATTTGAATTATTTCTTTTGGAAATTATTCAACTTGGTGCTCAAGGTGATGATACGTTTCATTTTGTTTTTTTTTTCTTGTGGAGATAGTCAAATGGTATAATTATCTTTTATCCATTTAAAATATTCATTTTCTTATGTTTTTCCACATTCTTTGATGCAATCACATTCCTAATTCCTACTTATTGCGAGGGAGACAAATGATCGATACTACACTATTGTTGGGATAGAAACGTAACCAATTGGAATTATTCAAGTCACAACTACTGGAGTTGCGTAAATCCTTTCAGAAATCTGATTAAGCAACATTTTCTTATTAACTATCTCGTTTTATAATTAGCAATATTTGTGATGTTTTGCAATTAGATTGAACCAGTCTGTTCAATTAGTTTGATCGTGAATTGATGTCTGATCCTATCTGATTCATTACATAAAGTCTTATTGCTCTTATTTTATTTATTCTATCAATTCAGTTTGTCTTTGATTTTATATACCATGTATTCCAATAATACTCATACTTGTAACTTTCTATCCCAAGTAATCTAATCTATCCTAGTTTTTTTGTTGAACGACAAATGGTTACTGATGTTTAAATCTAATTTCTAACTGCAAAATTCTTGCAATTAAGAAAAATCTCTTTGCATGAATTTCATGTGCATATTCATTTATGAGAGATGCTGCCAATAAAAAAAGGTTGAGCTATCAATCGCCATGAAGAATTCCTTGACGAAAGGTGATGAACTTAGCAGTTTTTATTATGTTGGGATATATTGTAACAACAAAATATGTCTTGTAGTCACGTCTTGGAAACATTGCACATGTCTTACTTCCCATATATATCCACAACCACAACACACACTTTTGTTGGCCTCCATCATTGTTTTAGTGTCTTGTACATTTAATAATACTCATCGTTTAATTTGTATATTCTAATATCTTCCGATCATCCTAAGATTTGTTTTGCTAAGAATAATTAATAAGTTCGACAACTTGTGTGTTCGACAGATAGGTTAAGTTAGAATTGATCAAATACTAGTAAATATGAGCTTCGATCAAGATCCTCACCGTCTTACATATTTTTTTTGTATTTTATTCCTAAATATAATAATGATGAATATATAAAGATGGATATAACTTTTAGTATGTTTTAGGAGAAAGTGGATCATATAAAAACTTTTCTTAGTATAAGAATTAGGAACCAATTTGAACATTTGATCTTTGTATAATTTATGATTCTCATTTAAAAAAACAGCATGGTTGTAATACTATAAAAATATTACCATATAGACGCATTATTGTATATATAAAATTATGATCTAAAAAAACAATTATTTTATATAATAAAGATTAATATTTTTTATACCTTAAAAAAATCTAGGGATGGAAAAGGTTTTTTTTTGTAGAATTTTGCAATTATCGAGGAGGCTTTAGGCTATTTGTTAAAAATGATTATTTATTTTTTTGCCTTTCCTGAAAAACTAAGAGGAAATGATGAATTCAGTATGAAAATTGATGAATCCATTGAGAAAGTTACTGAATCCAAAAAGATGGAATGTTTGCCATAATGGAATTCGAACCCTATGCGAAAATTTTGAATTTTTAGATTTAGTGACTTTCAAATCAAATGTATTAACTTTTATAACGAATTCATTTTATTCATAATAAATTTTCGTAGTTCTTAGTTCTCACGTTAAAAATGACTATTATTTAAACATCATTTTATATGTGTGTGTGAGTTCAAATTGAAAGAATCATAAATTTACGAATTAAATATCAATCTGACTTATAAATCTTAATTAAATAGATGATTGTGATTAATTTCGCCATTTTTTAATAAATAATAATATTTGAATGCGCCAAGATAGAGTTAAAGAGCGCACAAACGCAACTGTAGAGGAACGTGGGTGGCTGCAAACAAACATGGTTCCGTGCAGTTGTCAGTAAGTCTGACGTGGCGTATAGGAGCAGCTTGATTGGTCGATCCATTGACAGCGTTATGGGCCACCGTCACATATGAAGAAACGGCGGAGGCAGATTTATGATATATCAGCTGTCAATTTGAGGGTCGAATCAATTTCAACGTTTAAGGATGACTGGATGATCAGAACTGATTTTGTGGGTGACACGTTGTATTCAACCTTGCCATCTACATTTTGATTCTCTTTTCTTCATTTTACTTGCATTTTTATTTAATATCATCACCCACCATTTCAATTATTAATGGTGGGATCAAGTGTAATGTTAGCATGTTAGATACATCTTTCCCAGTAAGATGATTAATTTTGTGAACAAAAAGTATTTTATCCAACCATATGGTAAGCACGGACTATTTACTAATTGTATTGATTTCAATCTTTTTTGGTCAAAAAAACTTGACCATATATAATTATATAAATATATATACTGTGTGGAAAACTATTTACTAATTGTATTGATTTCAATCACTATTAACTGTATGGAAAATCACTTACAATCAAGTCGTGTCAAACAAAACATTGATATATTTAACTATTAGCTTATTGGTGAAGCGTTGAGCACATGATCATGTATTATGCGTTTGAATTCAACTAATGACTTCTATACTATAAGAAAATTCATTTAATATGAATAGTGACCGTATAATAGGATGTTTTTTCACGAAGTCTATCTGGATTATGTTTCAATCCAATTATTATGATTTTAATTTTAATCAATTAAAAAAAAAAAGTTTCGTAGTTAATGTGTTGCTAACGGGTTCCAGTATGTGTAGTTAAGTAATTAGAGGGATTATTCAGTAGGGGTATAAAAGTTGGTAGACATGTAGGTATTATAAGTAGAGCTATCAAAATAAGTCCGATTTGATTGGTCCGCTCAAGGTATTTTGGGTTTGGGTTTCAAAATTAAATGTTCGAAAAAAATTGGGCTTGAAAAGCCCTCCAGAAAAAAAAACCTAGGCCTATAGTGTTTCGGGCCAAAAAAGCTCGAGGTTTCGGCTAAAAAAACCCGCCCAATATAATGTTAAATGTACATATTTATAATATTATTTAACCAATAAGTTATTATGGTGTAGTGGTAATTGTATGTTATTATCTTGTGGGAGACTTTTGTTCAATCTCTAGCAATTTCACTTTATTATTTATTGTTATTTTTTCTTTTAAAAAAAAAATTCTTTTCATTTATTTTGCTTATAGTGTTTGAACCATTTTCTTGGAACATCTATGAAAGCCCGCTGACCTCATCTTAAATTATTATTATATAAATTGTCTTAATTATATAAATAGGTTATATAATTATTTAATAATATTAATTATATTTTATATATTTATTTATCTTGTTAAAATTAAAAATATTAATTTTATATATTAAAAAATTAGAAAAATAAGCTAAAAAAGCCCGTCCGCCGATAGCTCGTCCAAGATTGGGGGTTGGGCTTCATATTTTTAGATCCAAAAATTTTGGGCCAGGGCCGGCTCAACTGTTATTTTTGTCAACTATAATTATAAGTACGGGTTTAGGTGCTCTTTAAATAAGGGTGAGCAAAATATCCGAAAATTGAATATCTGATCCGAATCAAAGTGAAATTTAAAATTCGGTTCAAATTTTCAGATCGGATCAAATATTTTTCTAAATTTAAGATTTCGGTTCGGATTGGATTTTTTAAAATACGAAAAAAATTCAAAAATTCAAATTATATATAATTTATAATAATTATAATAATATTTTATGTAAATATTTTTAAATCTAATATAAATATATATAAGAATTAATAAAAATTGGTTTCGAAATTTTGGATTTTTTAGAATTTTGATTTTCAATTAATATTTTATGATTTTCACAAAAATTTTGGATTTTTTGATTTCTGATTTTCGATTCGGATCGGATTTTTTCTCTCTAAAAATTTTCGGATCGGTTCGGATTAGACAAAATTTGAACTGAAATCTAAATGTCCACCCCTATCTTTAAAGACGCGAGTATAAAGACTAGTAGTAGAAGTATCAAAATAAGTGTGGTCCAATCTAGTCCTTGAGGTGTCAAAACAGGCATAGACCAACCTGATTTTGGATCAGTCTAGACCCATCAATTTAGGGCTAATAGGATTAATTTTGTGTTGGTCATCCCAATTCGAATTTCTACTTTGTCTCAAGCGTTCTGCTTCTATGAGACGACCTAAATTATAACCTTCCACCCTGTGAGCGGCTCATAAAAATCCGGTTTAGGGTTAGGTTGGGCTTGACTATGTTTTCTAGAGGCTCAAAATCTTTTTGGTATACCGTCGATCAATATATCAAAATTTCATTAATGAATATATTAAATACCGATATTATACCATATTATTTTTCCTGTATATAATACATAATTGTAGGTATATATATCGATATTAGGATATATAACAACATTGCGGTATGTAACAGTTTGCGGTATATATCGAAAATTCCATATATAATTAGGGTTCCTTATGATAACGGTATATTGCTGTATCTGAAAATCAGTATTATTACCTATTGAAATCTTCCAATAAGATATTGTACCATATCAAAAGTTACGGTATACCCAAAATTTTCATAACCATCATTTTTCTGATACGATAACACGGTATACTGAATTTTTAGTATTTGTCCCCAATACACATTGTCACCATATTTCCTCCCCAAGTTAAGAAAAAAAAGTAGCAAATCCATAAAATCGTATAACATTTTGTCTACCGACAAACATTCCTTATGAATAAAGAATAACAAAACAGAACCCGCCAACAATACAAAATAGGAAAACATAATGAAATTTTTGAATTTATAGATACACTACTAAAGTTTTAAAAAATTGTTTTGCTTCCCGGATATAGAGGGTGTTTGACTAAGCTTATTTTAGAGTTTATAAGCTCCAACAGCTTATAAGATGAAATGTCTCAAGAGTTTATAAGTTGCAAAAGTGTTTGGATAATTGATCATATAAGCTAGAGAAAGAATCGTGAGTTAGAGAGAGAAAATCATAGTTAGAGCGAAAAAATTGACGATAAATGAAGTTGATAGTATATATGTAGGAAATAATGAACCATAGTAAAGTTATTTTAATGAATTTATTGTTGCTTATAAGCTTATGAAAAAATAAGTTGAGAGTTGGCAACTTATTATTTGGAGAGTTTATAAGCTGTTGAAATTTATTTTCATAATTTATAAGCTGTTTAAGAGCTTATTTTATCAAACATTCTATAGATTGCTTATAAGCTCACCCAAAAACTCTCTTAGAATGTTTTCTTTATAAATTGTGTATTTCCTGAAAAAAGGCACCATTAAAAAGTAGTTACCATTTTTAGTATGACAAGTCATTGTCAACCAAAAACGTTTCGCCAAACTAAGATCGATTGAGGATCAACATCTTGGATAATCATATATAATGAGTGTCTTAATAACTCCCCAAATGTATTATCAATCGCTTATATAAAAAGTCTGATTTAATTAAGTTCATTAATGTTCTACTTTTAAATCTTTTTTTTTCTTTCGGAACTCCCACAATCAATATTATAAATGTGCTTTGCATAGCTCAATTTAAATCATTATTATGATTATAACCTTTGACTTCTTAGTGATAGAAATCTATTCCAAAACTAGATCACTTGAACAAGGCACCAATTATAAAAAGTTACAAAACGATACCTCACTTGTAATACTCAGTTTTGTAACATATCAAATTCGTGAGTGGAGGTTTCAATAAGTTAAGATTTGAGTCTTATTAAAGTCAAATGGGATGATTGAAAAGTAAAAATAATTTATTTGAACTATATTTTAAAGTAGCTTCAATTATTCTTACAACTAAATAAGTCTAGCAGGTTAGACCTCCTAGACATGACACATGTTGAATCATCGACCATAATAAACCGCAAAACATAATTATTCTGTTTTAATTTCATTATATTTTTTATTTTGTTCTTCCGACAGATATTGTTCATTAGCTTTTGTCTTTACTTGGTTTGGTTGTAATTTCTTCATCCCAACTGCAATTAATAAATCATTGATGCGGAGAAGGTCATGAATTCGTAAAAAAAATTCCTCTCAAGAAGTAAATAGTATATTGTGATGGTAATTTACGTATAATTAACTGAAGTACTATAGTCGCATTATAAATTAATTTCCCCAAATTGGGAAGCTGTAACAATGATTTTAGATTGTAGATCCCACTATTGCTAATTTTTGTAGGGGCGGTCTCCTGTGCGCGCGGCGTGCACAGTTAGACCACTCCTTAAGTTTTTAATTAATTAATAATTATTAAATTAATTCTAATTAAATTTAATAAACCTTAATTATAAATTAATAAATCATAATTATGAATTAATAAATAATAATTTTGAATTAATAAACTCTAATCATAAATTAATAAATCTTAATTTTGAATTAATAAACTCTAATTAGAATTAAAAACCCTAATCATGAATTAATAAACCCTAATTTTGAGTTAATAAACCCTAATTAGAATTAATAAACCCTAATTTTGAATATTAAACCTTATTTTTGAATTAGTAAATCATAATTATGAATTAATAAAAACCTAATTTGAATAATAAATCCTAATTATGAATTAATAAACCTTAAATGTGAATTAATAAACCCTTATTTTGAATAATAAACTCTAATTTTGAATTAATAAACTTTAATTACGAATTAATAAACCTTACTTGTGAATTAATAAACCGTAATTATGAATTAATAAATTCTAATTTTGAATTAATAAATTTAATTATAAATTAATAAAATCTAATTATCCTTATTTATCATAATTAATATATAATTATTTTTAACAAAAAATAAGGGTGAGCTCATGGAGCTCACCCAAATTTTTATCATTTTTGTATATCTAGTGTTTCACATCACATGGATCATCATTTCAATTTCTCCTCTTTTTCTCTGTCACCATGTTGATCCGTCTCCATTATGAGATTACCAAACTAAATCTACCAATGAATGTGTATGTATGAGGGAGAGAGAGAGGCATGCATGTCTAGGGTAACATGATAAATCCAAGAAATTCAATAATTGTTGTGAGATGATAAAATATTTGTCGCTTGCAAAGACCAAGTTTAATTCCATGGGAGCAGCACATGTAATGTATAGTATTTTACATCCAAATATATTTTGTCTTGTTGCTCTCCTAAGAGTATCCTAGGCAGCCACAATTGGAATGAATCATAAGTTGCACAAACAAGTCTTGTCTTTTCCCTTTGTATTCATCTCACTTCAATTTTTCAATGGGATTTTGATTTAAGTTATATCGCACTCAACTTGTTGAACTGCGTGGGCATTATTCGTTGCCGATCTCGACTTATCGATGAGAAAATAAGCAGTGAACAAATTGTGGCTCTGTCATAATATCGATATTACCATTTGGTGCTCTCAACTTAATTTGTTCACAATCAAACGGAGGAAGTTTCAAATTTTTAGACAAAAATATTCAAATTAATGATAATAACTATTGCGGGCGATGGGAGTATGAATAAGCAAAAAAGAGTAGTAAGATATTAGAAATGAGAGCTGTCAAAATTGATTGACTCGAAGCATTTGGAATTAATTGGGCTCACGAAATACAAGTCCCAAAAACGTTGGGCCTAAAAGTCTGCCCAATAGCCTCATCCGACCGATGGGTATTCGGACCAAAACAACCAGAAAACCCTAGGCCGAAGAAGCCTACCATATTTCAGTTATATTTTAATTATATATTATAATTCACTAAGTTATAAGGTGTATTGTCGTGTAATGCTTGCACTTTTGGTCTACCAAATTGGACTTCTGTATAAAACTTGAGGAGCAAACATTTTTGAGGTTCTGTAAATATACTTTTTTAAGCCTCTAGTGAACATGTATTTGATTATGTGAGTTATATGTTTATAATTATATCATCATTTTTCATATTTTGTATGATTTTAGAATTAATTGGTGGGTTTTATTATACTTTTGTTGTAGAATTAGTGTATACAAATGGTCTCAGATAATACTAATATCCATTCTATTCTGTATTTCACACACAATTATATTTACGGACTTATTGTGATTTCAATCCGGATACAGACAACAATCTAGTGTGATACATTTGGGCTTCTAAAAAAGATTCCAAGTTGGGCTTGAAAATGCAACAATAGGAGTAGATTTCAAGTTTTTCTTTATATATATATATATATATATATATATATATATATATATATTCTTTCTTTCTACATTCTTTCTTTTCTAATAAATGATAAAAGAAAAAGAAATGAGAGCTTAAGGAGACAATTGGTATGAAAGATGTAGGAATAGATTAAATTTGGAAACGAAATGATGGTAGGAAAACAATGAAATTTCCAATTATTGGTACGTTCATGAAAAAACATGAATATAGATGAGAAGGCTAATTAATCTAATAACATTAAAATTTCAACAGTTACCACATTGATAGGTAAAACTGCGTTAGATGCCGCTCGACATTATTGAAGTTAAAATTGAAAAATTAACTTTCTATTTTTATTGCTAATTTAAACGGTTTGGCGTAAAGATGTGCACGACTTGTGAAATGATCAAAATAAAAATATTAGTTATGTTAGGGATAGATCCAACAATTACGGAACTGGACGTCGGGTTAGTTCAGTACGACGAACACTAGCAACATGAGATCAAAAAACACGTTAGAGCCCTCCTATGAGCACCGATTGGGGTGTCGATAGAAGAGCCTCCGACGCTCAAGTCAGTTAAAATAATTGACAGAAAGACGATAAATAATAGGAAATAAGCAATTAATGTAAGAGATATGAAGTGGTAGAGCATGTTTGGTCGGACTATCTAGTCAGACTAGTCAGACGATGGTGATCCCTCGGAGATGAGAGCGTGAAGGTAGAGAAAAAGAGCGGGTGAAAGTGTCGAGACCGTTTTAGTGTATGGAAGCGGATGAAAGTGTGAATGATTAGATGCCCTGTTTGACCTAATTAAGTCGAATTTATAGGAAGGTTGGGTAGCGACTAGAGTTTCTGCTTGGCCTGCTAGCAAGCCTCGATTGTTCCGATTTTCTAGAATAAGATAACCCACGATTTACCTTAACTTCCTCCCTAAGTGAAAGTGTTGGGTAATAGGGTTTGACTCGGTTGGTTGACTAACCCTACTTATGGGTCCGATGATGGGCTTTGCGAGATCCGATCAGCAATGGGCTTATCTAAAAGAATTGGGCTGACTTATCTGATTGGACCGAGTAATCGGACTATACAAAGTTTGTCCACTACAGTTTGTCCCCTATTCGTAGTTAGAGTTTTTCTAGTTAGAGAGTAATTATTGCAAATGAATATTTGATGCAGGATTGTGTGGGTCTCCCAACAGTGGTATTGTTGCGTGTATCTGAAAGAACATAAACAATTGGATCGGACAATGATTATATTGTTATATTTGAGGTGACGGGGTTGTATGGCTACCGTATGTGTGAGAAAAGGCACGCAAGCTAACCGATCATTGGGTATCAGTTTGCCTCGTCGTCGTTGACAACCCATGTGTGTGGATCGACTAGGGAGTGCACCATATAAGTAGCCTATGCAAAAGGAAGTCTAGCAGTTTGGGATATCGGCGTGATCGGGTCGGCATGATCGAGACTCATGTTTGGTTTGTTTGGCTGCCTATTGTAGATGTGTCTGACTTATCTGGCATGACTTTACCCATCCTCATAAGTATAGCGTTGGGTTGGTATGACTGTCTACTATAGATGTTGACTTTACCGAATTAGCCCACCCAGCACCCACTTAACAAACATCAAAGGCTGACTTAAGCTTTTAATTTCAATAGTCCGATTTATTTTGGATGTGGCTCAACCCAACCCCATTTTGAGGAAAATCCCAACGAGTCTCGGGCTGGATTGGCCCGACTCGATAACTTTAACATATCTATTCCCAAGAAATCGTAACTTACATCATGATTTTTTAAGATCAAATATTTTTGTACTCGATCCAAATACCATTCCAGAAAATATAATTTATCCTATATTAATTGCTCAGGAGATGCACGCACACACGTCATTGACAGCTACCTTTTCTTTGTATTAGAAAAATATATTTTCTTCTCTCTTTATACTAAAAAATGAATATTATGCCATTTGTAGCCGATTCCTTTTCTGATTCACAAAGTTTCAAATATTACTGATTTGGCTTAAGCTACATTCAAAAGACTTTAACAATCATTAAGTTGATATATGTGAACGCTACTATGCTCAAATCAGTAGTAACTGTTTTGGAGGCATGGCTCCATCAAGGAAAAATAGTCCATGTTTATTATGATAATCCAAGTAAGTATAAAGTTAAGTGCTTGAGTTTCAAGTTCATAATCTTAACATAAGATTAGTAATATACACTAATACAGTTAGATGGGTTTAGTTTAGACCCTTAGTATCTATTTGATTAAATGTTTCTATTCGTATTTTATTTAGATAACTTAAAACATCTGAGAAACTGCGGTTAAAAACCATAAATTATAACGATTTGGGGTGAAGTCTTTATAGTTTTCTTGAACAATTATATATGCACATAGGTTTTCACATTATACAATGGCATCTCCAGTTTTAGGCTCTGAAGAAATGTGATAACATCATTTTGCCAAACATTATATATTTGACAAAGGGAATGACAAACATTAGTGTTTTTTATGTCAACAAACTTTGACAGCCTCTCTGAACTTAATGTTAAAGTTACTCAGATTCCTCTTCTTACCAAAATCTGCATTCCCTTTCTGCATCATCGCCACAAACTCATTGTAATCTATCCGACCGTCCTGCAATAAACACGAAAAATCACACACATTAGCAGCAATCTCTGTGTTTATAGTACTAAAACTATGGAAGCAACAAATTTTGTACATTGTTCTGATCAACTTCGCAAATGATGTCTTCTAAATGAGAATCTTGGATGCCAAAGTCTTGACACGCCTTCTGGAGCTCGTCTTGTGTGATGAAGCCGCTCCCATCCTTGTCGAAGTAGGAGAAGGCCGTGTATAGATGGTCCTCTCTGTCGATCTTGTTGAGATGCAGCGTTGCTGCTATGAACTCCCCGTAGTCTATGCTCCCACTATTGTCAACATCTGCCTGCATTTTTTCGTGCACAAATAATGTTAACCTCATTTGCTTCAACTAAGTGAAATGAGATGAAATTGAAGCACTTACAGCCTTCATGAGATCATATATCTCAGATTCATTGAGATCAGCACCAACTCTTTCGAGGCCAGCCTTGAGCTCTTCAAAAGTGATGTAACCACTGTTATCTGTGTCTATCATTTTGAACATTTCTCTTAACCCTGCAATTTCTTCTTCAGACATACTCTCTGCAATCACCTGCCACGGGTTTTTTCAAGATTTTGATGAAAATGACGGTTTTATAACCAAACAAATGAGTAAAACCTATCATTTTTGTCAAAGATTGCTAAATATTTAAAGTGCATACTCTGAGAGCCATTTTCTTAAGCTTGTCCATAGCTGAGAACTGCGTCAAGCGGCTTAAAACTGCAGAATCGAGAGGCTTGTCAGGAGCTACTCCGTCAACCTGCACCCAAGGATGGCCTGCAAGAAAGACACCACCTTTGATCTTAACAAACACACATCTTTAATTTCAAATTTATCGTCTTTCTAATCATGTAAGCTCTTCAAATTTATCGTCTTTCTAATCATGTAAGCTCAAACTTTGATCACATATGAGAATTGAAAAGTTTTGAGTAAGGACTAAAATGATTTAGAGATCAAGGTAGCAAACCTACTCATATTCAACAAGGACCATTTAGAGTTTAAAAAAAGAACATGAGGCAACAAAGCTCTAACTCACATAGAATTTGATGAGCTGTGATGCGCCTTTTGGGATCTCGCAGCAGCATTTTCCTCACCAGATCCTTGGCGCTCTCCGATATCTGAGGCCAAGGATCCGAAGTGAAATCAACAGCACCATTCAAAACTTCGTCAAATATTTCTTGCTCAGTCTCTGACAAAATGGAAGCAGAAGCATGAGATATTAATTCAATGGCCAAACTGAGTTAAATAGAAAACAATACTACTACATCACATCACATCACATCACATCATATCTTACCTCCCCAAAACGGTGGCACACCACACAGAAGAATATACACTATGACACCGGCACTCCAAACGTCTGCCTCTGGTCCATATTGCTTGCAAAGCACCTCAGGAGCAACGTAATAAGGGCTTCCAACCACATCCGAGAATATATCCCCTGTCGCCGTTTTCCAATTCAAACAGCTCAGTCTCATAACATCAAACGTTGAAGAAGCCAAGTAAAGAACTATGACTACCAATCTTCATCAGATACTCGGATATGCCTCCTCTATCTCAAGTTCTCAAACATCTTTTGATAAGTAAAGCAAGAAAACTTTAACAAAATGTTTTTTGCATTGTTTATAGTTGAAGAAGGAACGTTTTTATTCCTAAATGTAGAAAACTTGGAAATAGGGCAGCAGCTACTTTCTACTAATCAAAAGAGGGAAATTATAGCTTGAGCATTATGGCTTTATCTTAGACACCCCAAGTATACATCAACAACAAGATTCATTACAACTTATATGACTACATGTAATGATCTAAACCAAGAAATATGTGAAGTTTGAAAGAATAAACCAGCAGCCACTAAAAGGGATTAAAAAACAAGATGTACAAGCACTCACCTGGCTTAAAAAACATCGACAATCCAAAATCGATGGTCTTCAGGGGCGAATCCTCGTCCTCATTCACAAACAGGAAATTCTCCGGCTTGAGATCCCTATGCATCACCCCCAAAGAATGACAAGTCTCTATCACACTAACTATAATCCTAGTAAGCTCAGCCGCCTTCTTCTCTGAGTAATGCCCCCTCTTGAGAATCCTATCAAAGAGCTCACCCCCTCCACATAGCTCCATCACAACATGAACCGCCATAGCATCCTCGTACGCCCCTTTAATCGAGACAACATTAGGATTGCCCGACAAGTGGTGCAAGATCTCAACCTCCCTCCTGACATCATCCACATCCTCCTGAGTCAGCAACTTCCTCTTGGCAATGGACTTGCAAGCATATTCTTTGCCAGTTTCCTTCTCAGTGCAAAGATAAGTTGTCCCAAACTGGCCATGCCCGAGTTTTCGCCCAAGATGGAAGTGCTCCTTGAGCTGCCCTGTCTTGGTTCTCAGCACAGAGTCCACTGCGAGGCCGGTGCTCATTGCCCTCTTGAAAACCGGAGGTTTCTTGGCCTTGGGGGCTGCTTCTGCCATTGTAGGAGATGGTGTAGAGTCTTTCTTTTCTTCTTTTTGCTCTTCCTTGGCTGTGATCGTCACTGGGTTTGGTGGCAGGGGCTTTGAGGGTTTGGTCTCCTCCATCTTGAGGGGCTGAGGGGGGCTGGTCTGGACAGGAGGGGCAGAAGTTTGTATGGCTTCGATAGGAGGCGGGGAGCCGACTTCCTTGTCTTTCTTGTGGTCGTAAGAGAGCATTGTTGGCCACTTGGCCCACCATAGTGTGTGTGAGATTGTGGAGAACCAGCAATTCCTTGCAATCTTTGCGTTGATGCTGCACTTGTTTCCCATCTGTTTTGCTCAACTATTTTGTTTTGCAAGATCACATGCTACAAATGTTTGTGAAATTTTGATGTCCGTAAAATTAAACCAATTGATGATTTAACAACAACATGCAAATATTACTGCAAAAAAACGAATACTTTCACAAAATGCAAAAGTGTTGAAACCACTTAAAAGGTGTAATGTATGATCAAATAAGTGCGCATATGGAGAAGAAACGAAGATTGTTTAAAAGGAAAGCTGAGATAACCCCAGAAAAAAAACCCAAAATTGAAGAACAAGTCAGAGATTGGGACAAAATAGGAAGAAAAGTAAATGGGGATTGAGGAAATGGAAAGGGTTTTGAATTATCTCTCTCGATATATATGTATATATATATTTCTATCTCTCTCCTTATGTAAAGAATATTTGATATTGGATTAGGGTGTTGATTCTTGTCTCCCTCTTTTCTTGAAATATACGAGAATGGGGAGAGAGATGGAAAGGGGGTGAGGGAATAAGGCAGGTTTTTCTGTTGGAAGCTGTGAAAAGTAAGATTAAATTAATCAATTCACGCGTTTAACTCGTATTTATAAATTAAAGATTTCTTAGTTTTTAATCAGCGCAGTAAATATGCCGTTAATTACTTAATTCATTACAATTTTCTAAACGCAAACTGTTTCTGTTTCCTTTTATATTTACGTCTTACGATTATGATTCTATTTTATAGTAGTTTTTATATTCATGGACATAATTCTATATATATTTTCAAGTGATGGCATACATAATGATAAGGATATATTTTCATGTTAGGGTGTTCAAATAAAAAATATGATCGTTCATTACAAAATCGATACACATACTACTAATTATAGATATAAGTTATAGTATTGTATTTTTGTAGGGTTTCTATTTTGTTAATCGTAGTAATTATCACGCTCTTGCATTAAAATGCACAAAAGTCATAATTTGCAGAAAATAATTTTGCACAGTAAATTTTTTCTTCCTATTTCTTACTTAAAAGTTATTATATTGCACATATATTTTTGGTAAATATAAGTGTAGAGCAAGGCAAGGGGATATTTACAAGTGGTGAATCTTACAGAAATCTTGGATCAATTTATTTTAGGAGATAAGCATTTTTTTTAAATCCCCATTTCATAGATTTTGACTTAGTGAGTGGTGAGCAACTAAGTTTTTGCATGATTGATTATGCATAGCATGTCTTCCAAAACTTGTGAAAAAATAATATATGATCTCTAACATTTAAGTTGGGCCTGCTGCCGGCCTTGTTGGCTTTTTGTCATTTTTAATTAGAGTCGTTAAGAGACTATGATTAACTGTTTCGATTTAACAATCTTTAATTTCTAGTTCATACATGATACAACCTGATCTGTCAGCATCAGAAATTTATGCACTTAAAGAGTAAAATAAGATAAATTCTATAAATTAATTACAGGAAATTATGATGCAATGATGGGGTTTGAAGATCCAGACGATTTCTCAAGAGTTGATTCAACTCTTCCTGAATCCTCGGATGTTATCTTTATATGAGTGAATCTTTTATTTAAGAAAATCTTGTGTGACACTATCTCATTGTAAGATGAAGTTAAGATCCAAATCCAAACTTTTACGTAATGATGTATTTGTAATTAAAATACCAACAAGATTATAAATTTATCATTTAAATATGGACTTGGATAAGATCTTAACTTGTCTCATGGTGAAATGATTTTGATATTTTCTTTTTAAAGCCACAATATTTGGTTGTTTACAACCCGCCTAGTTTAACATTTTGCTTTCATTTATTTGTCTTTTTGTTACCTTATTATTAACCAAGAATCGAGATAGGGGTCTCTAAATACAAGATCTTGCAACCAACAATCCTACCTAAGACTACCCATTAATGATGACTTTCAGCAAAAAATCACCATATAAGATAAAAACAAAATATTTAAAATTAAATTAAAATTGGAAGGAAGTTGTGACTTTGGAGTGTTGAGAGACCCCTCTCTCATTATATATATATAGAGAGAGAGGATATATATATATATGATATGATCACGTGAGAATCAAATATTGGTGAGAAATAATAATGCAAAGATTTAACGTATAAAGTTGTTGACTAAATGTATAAATTTGTTGCATCAAATTTAACATATAAAGTTTAGCATTTAATATAAAGTTGTTGCACGAATTTGGTGCAACAAATTTATACATTTAGTGCAACAACTTTATAAGTTAAATGTTGCATTCTTATTTATCACCAATATTTGCATTCTCACGTGAACCATCATATATATATATATATATATATATATATAGGGTTGGGTTCTCATAATCTTGGATCCCCGAGATAGTATGTAGTACTCAATCTAGACCACACATCATGAACACGTGGACCCACCAAAATTTGACACGTGGCAACCCATTTTCGCCAGGCGAATGGGAAGGCACCAGTGGGCCGGGTAGGGAGTCCGCGTTGGGTCTCATGACGACGAGTTTGGGTTGAGCACAACAAAACACGTATAATACATACATAATAACATGACAATGCATTTAAATGAACATAAAAGCATCGCGCCTAACCAGTCTTTGAGTGCGAGCAATGACGGGTAAGGTAGCTGGTGCACGCCGTTGGGTAGACGCTGGGTTTGGAAGAGCCACAACAAAACACAAAAATGCATATGAAATAACATAAAACTGCATTCACTTGAACATAAAACTGCGTGCGAGCAAGCGAGCGCTGGAGTGTGTTTTCACGCGAGCACGAGCGCACGTTGGGCGCGCCCGCGCGCTAGGCGTGAGCTTCCAATCACATGCATTATTCTCTTCAACTGCATGCATTTTTTGTTCATTTGAATGCATTATCTAGTTCAACTAAATGCATTGTTTGTTTTTCTCAATCACATAACAAATCAAATTACTAATCTACCCTTAATAAAGCGAAAATTAGCGAAATTAAGCTTAAAAAGTCCGAAAAAATCTGAACCATCGGATCTATTAGATGAGTGGATGAGATTGAGTCTCAGGCCCGGGTACTATTTGATCCATTCTCTCTCTCTCTCTCTATATATATATATATATATATATATAGGGTAAATATCACCTTAAACCCTAAACTCTACTCATTTGATCAAAAATATCCTGAACTTTAAAAAATATCATTTAAACCCCAAACTATTAACATTTTATCAAAAAAATCCTAAACTTTGAGAAGTATAACTTTAAATCTCAAACTGCTAATTTTTTTATCAAAAATATCCTACATCAATTTTTAAGCTCCTGAAATTGCACGAGAAATATCTTCTTCTAGTTCGATGAGCCACCTCAAAAATTCAAAGGCAAGAAATGAAAGCTGGATATATCCGATGAGCCAATCAGGAGATATTTATCGTCCAATTTTGAGAGCTGAAAAATTGATGTAGAGTATTTTGATTAAAAAAAAATTATCAGTTTGAGGATTAAAATGATACTTCTCAAAGTTTAGGATTTTTTTGATAAAATATTAATAGTTTAGTATTTAAAATGATATTTTTTAAAGTTCAGGATATTTCGATAAAATGGGTATAATTTGGGGTTTTAAGTGATATTTACCCATTATATATATATATATAATAAAAAATTAAAATAATAATAGTGGTCTTAAATATGAATTCCTAAAATAATATACATTTTTTCTATTTTTTAAGATTTGTTAAATAAACTTGAAATTATTATGAATAATACAATAATAAAAATAATACAAAAAATTGATTTAAATCATATGAGAACCACTAATGTGAGTAGAAATAAGGTGAAGGTTGGATTGTATATATGTAGGAGAACGAAATTAATATTTTGTTTGAGATTAGGTTAAGAGAAAATCACTATAATGGATAGGGCTGTATACGAACCGAGCCGAGCCGAACACTGCCAAGCTCGAGCTCGGCTCGTTTAAATTTTATTCGGCTCGAGTTCGAATTCAAGCTTTAAATTGAGCTCGAGCTCGGTTCGTTATAAATTTTTTGAGCTCGCGAGCTACTCGAATTCGGTTCGATAACTACTTGTTTATGAGATATATTCGAACTCGAGTTCGAACTCTGCTCGTGTTCGACTTTGCTCGTTTTCGAGTTCGAACTCGAGCTCGAATTCGGTTTGATAATGTGTTATTTGAGATCGAACTCGAATTCGAGCTCGAGATACTGATATATATGCTTATTTGTTGCTAAATAATTATAATTAACATATATTTTATAATTTATTATTCATTTTAATTATTTAAATATGTATAAATAATCTATTATTTTATACGTTCGCGAACATGTTCGAATTAAGGTTCGCGAACATGTTCGAATCAAGGTTCGTGAACATGTTCGAATAAGAGTTCGCGAACTGGCTCGTTTGAGTTCGAACCAAACATGTTCACGAGCCTACAAGCGAACATCTCTAAGTTCGAGTTCGACGATAAACTTATCGAGCTCGATTCGAGGCTCGAGTTCGCTCGTTACAAAACGATCGAATTTCGAGCGAGTTTTTTCGAGAAAGTCAAGTATTCACGAACAGTTTGGTTTGTTTACACCCTAATAATGGATAGTCTAATAAAACAATTTACCTAATCACAAGGAAGCCAAAGGGAAACAAAGTCGTCCCTCTCCATCTTTGTACTTGATCAAACTTTTGAAATCTTCTTGTCAAATTTCTAAATTAAGTCTCTCTATTTTATTTATAAATATTGTATTTCTGAACTTCTAATTATGTGTTCAGATATAGTACTTCAATTTTGTAATCAAGTGCATAACTTCAAATTGTTACATCTTCATGTAATTTCACCTCTGTATAAAATTTGGGGTAGCACAAGAATCCAATTATAACGGGAATTAAGATACAAAGAACCTGATTTCACAAAAATATAAATATATGGCTCAAGATTTTGCACTGGGACCTTGTTGTACAAAATATAACGACCATAATAGCATTCTTTCCGTAGTAAAAATATACTAATTTGTGCTACCGGAAACATAAGATTCCAAACAGTATGATCATATCTAGGAGGAAGTAATTCTAAGAAAAAAACGATGAAATTTATTATAGATTTATTCTATAACCCATAAATTAGCAAATCTCTAGTTTGAATGATTCATACATCTCTTGCCAAGCCGGAAAGATCAACTTCTCCATTTGGAAGAGCTTCTTTGGGAGGGGAATTCTCGATAGGAATACCACGTCTCTCCGCTGGCGGAAATTCTTTGTCTAATATGCCTGGGACACCAACTGAACTGAAGAAATCATTTTTCACCTCTTCAGCTGCTTCGAAAAATTTGTTAATGCTACCAAATAAGCTGCGCTCAATAGCCTCAATGTCACTTCGCAGCCCAGGGAAATGAGATGATTCGGGTTCTGTGGACTTCAATGGAAATGAACCTTTAACCATTTCGTCTGTCACATCTTCCTCAGTGTACTCTTTGTTAGATTCTACCATCTCACTTGGCCTGAGCGAAATCACCAAATGTAATCAGCCAAGAATTCAATGGCAGTAAGAAGTGTAACTCATCATTATTGATTCCATAAGTACTATGGTTGAAAATATATATAAGATGCTGCCTGAGCTTCAATCATTCAATTGAGCATCACACTTCACTAGGTCTCACCACATAGCCACTCAGCTTGAAACTTATCCAAGTTGCAACGCTATATCAAAGATCTCTTTAATCTACCAATTGTAAATTAAACAATCAAACAATCCTCGGGAGAAAGTATCATCTTGAACAAAATGAATTATCTCTACTCTTTGCACTAGAGCTAGAGAAGACTCTGTGAACAAGGCTTTATTCTAATTTAAACCTTATTTTGGAAATCAGGACACTAAATCAAAAATATAATTTTGAAAAAGGATTGGATGAGATAATGCGTACGATGAGATAACCTTAGTTCTGAAATCAGGACACTCAATCTTCTCATTTTTTCTATGATTTACTGTTATATTCTGCTACTTGTATGAAATATAGCATACAACAAGAAGTAATTTCCATGTCTGAGTTAATAGACTTTGATTTTTAAACGAATCATTTCTAACATTGTTAATCCTTGACCACCATTTTCCACTTGCTTACCTTTCCAACCCCACCCATTACATTCTTCTCGTCCTAGCATGATGACTTGAAATTTTCAATGTTCGCTTATTCTTTGAACTAACACTCATCTGTAAGTCAAAGCTACCTAAGAAGACATCAATGCACTAACTATATTAGCCTATAAAAGTTTACTCAGGCAATTGAGATTTCTCAACCATAATGTTTATTAACAGTACTCATGAAAAACACTTGTATTGGCCCTTCAATGACAACCATGAAGCATATTTACGTTAACCGTCAGGCAAATCAAGACTCTGGCCAAAATTTATGGTCATTCATAAGAAGACTTCCAATTAGAAGCTCAAGTACTTTTTACTTTCTTTTCTTCAAATTCTTTTTATTTTCCAGTTCTTTTATAAGGTTCAGCGCAGTAAATCTCACACCATTTCTTTTCTATTCCTCAAGTGGATCAAGAAGTTCTTCAATCTATTAGATTAGTAAGTAAATTTTAATCTGCGGTACCTCATAAATTCCTATTCATGCCCAACAAACATGGTTAAAAAGACAATATTTTCAGCTGACAAGAAAAAAAGTGAACACCAAGATGCACATCATTCACACAACATTAGGATTGGTTCGGTATGCTGGTCTATTCGGAAGAAAACAATACGGTAGAAAATACTTAATCCGAAATTAGATTAATTAAAATAGGCGTACAAACCCTCCTTTCCCCATATCACCCGAAAAATTTCCCCAAGAATATACAGAAATTAACACGCTAGATTAATCGCACAAAATTGAATTCTGACTTCTCAAAACTGAAATTCGGTATTAGCATTTGATTACCTTCCAACGCAGTCCTTGAAAATCTGTTCGGTCTTCTCGCATTTACGCATGAATTTCCCAGGCTCGACTTCCTCGGTGCGGCACTGCGATCTCACCACCTTCCGCGTGGCGCGGTGGTCGCCATCATCACCGCCGCCAGAGGAATAGCTGAAATCATCGTTCTTCGGCAGCCAACCCATTGTTGATGATTGCCTAAATTCTTGCACAGTGGGAGGGTTTTTGTGATTGTGATTCGCGATCAATCTGGAAGGGGTGCGATGGTTTGCTCTTATACAGGGGAGGGCAATTACGGTAATTCGACCACAGATGCCTTGGTGAATGATTTTCCTTAGGCGGTCGTGGAATTATTTAATGTTTTTCTCTTATCCAACTCATGACGTAATAAAAGTATACTTCTTTTCTTTGAATTTGTTTTGTCCTTTCGAAAAGTTGAAAAGGTATATTTATTTGTTCAAAGAGAAACTTTTATTGGAGGAGAAACTAGTTTGATTTAAGGATTCATGTTGATATATAAAAGATAATACAAGTAAGTCAATCAGATAGACTGAAACTTTGAAATAGTTCGAGATTTTAAATAACTTTTATTATTTGAATTAATTTTGTGTTATTCATATCACATTGATAAAGTAAAATTTTAAATTTTTTAATAATAAATATTAAAAATACTCAATCATGGGTCATAGAGTTGTAAATTATTCCTTATCTTAATTCTTAATTTGTCAAAAGAAGTTTTATTTTATTTTTGAATAAAAAGGAGGGCACCGTTATTTTCTGTAGAAATAAGACATTGTAGAATTTTAGGGGATGTTTGCTTCAACCTAAGGAAAGAATAATATGAGAAATTCAAATCATACAACAGAGTGGGGGGTATGCAAAACTTCAACTAGAGGAATCTAAAACTGGAAAGTCAAGAAATGAAATAACACATCAAATTTTTTAGTACATGCTTTACTATTATATCTCTGTTTAATATCACCAAATCCTTATTTAACAAAATTCACAAATTTGTTAATTATTCTGTAAATTAAATAACACATCAATTACTTTATGCAGTTATATATTTAAAATTCAATAAGTTCAAACGATTGAAAATCTCAAAGGCATGGGAACCATGATGCCTCTCATCGTAGGGAGGAGTCTCTTCAAACAAGCACTTTAATTTTGTAATTGTAGTTTCAAACACTAAAGCCCTTGAATTTGAAGAACATATGCAACATTTTTCTTTTGATTCTCTTTGATTTTCATTATTTTGTTTCCTCCAATTCCAAAATACCATATACAATCATCTCAGCATTGGTAAATGAAACGCCGAGCAGCAAAACCTGTGTTTCTTGTTTTTACTTATTCTGACACTCTCCAAATCATTTTCAATTTTGTGATTCAAGTAAGGTTGCAACTGCGAGGCGCTGCTCTTAGAATTTAGTCGCTCCTCATGCGGCGCTATTTTGCTATGATTCGTGTCCCTGAAAATCATGTTCATCTCGTATTTCATTGTTTTCAAACCAAAAATATTGGGTTCATTAACAAAAAGTCACCAACCTTGACTTAATTTTAGTTTTAGACATGCTTTATAAATCATTCTCCACTTTTCGATTTGTAGGAAACTTGATGGCAAAACAAGGACATGGTGGGGAAAGATATCATGCCAATTCATTTTTGGGGGGGTCTGAAAATTTTGAGCGTGTCTATTTTTTACTACAAATTGAAACAGTGGTGTTACTATCGAAATATTTAAGGAGCATGTCTAAAACCAAAATCAGCTTGTTGAGTTTTTTTTATGGAAATTAGCCCTAAAACAATTTTGAAAAAACGAAGAAAAGGGTCACTATACCTGGAAGCATGACTCTCCAAGCTCATTGTTGGTTCAACAACTGAAGTCAAGTTTCGCATCTCTATATTTGAAGATTCGACGCACTTTCTACTAATTTGTTCATTCTCTAAATTAGCTGAATTGATGCCAGGCTGAGCTTTCTCAAAGTTGCATCTCTGCTTCTTGAATATGGCAATTGCATTTTCTAATGTTAGCAGAGCCTTCTCTACCTTCCCACTGATTGGAACCTTCTGCCTCGTTTCATCTATACAACTTTCGGTTGCTTCATTTCTACAACCTTCTTCCTCATCACCATTGCAACTGCCATCACTTGAACAATTTGATGATTCCAAGTTGCAATCATCCAACGTTTCCATTCCTTCTGTATTGTTTTCGTTAAACTCCATGGAATTTTCAAGCTTGTTTCTTTCTCTATCCTTGGCTTCTGATTCGACAACATTGCCATCTTCTCCACTTAGCACACCAAATGTGCTTCTTTTGTGATCTTCTACAAGTGTAGAGCTTTCTGAATCAAGAGCCTCACGAATTCGAGCATACAGTGGATCCTTCAAAGCATCGCAAAACTTCTGGTCGCCTTTACACACGGAAGCAACCTCCTGTGATGTTTCAAGAATTTCAACCACATAATGTAGCATGGGAATTGTTGTATTCAATAATGCACCTTAATTGAAGCAAGTATAAGTTGGTTCGGACATTCTTGTATAATCCAAATACTCAACAGATTGATACCGACCTTTTTATAGAGCTTGAAACCACTGCCTACGAGCTGCCTTGAGATGAAGTTGATCAATGAGGGAGGAACAAAGTCTAGTTTGATATCCATGTTTGCTATCGTCCTGTAGCAACATGACAACTTCACATTTTGTCGAACGAGAAGCTTACTTACAAAAGTCACTCCAAACAATAGGCATAAACTTACCGGAAGTAACTCCTATCCTCAGTCACTTTCTGCAATGCAAACCCTCCCACCACATCTATTCTCACAACTTCCTCTGCACTAGGTATCCCATCTCTCATGAATCCATGACTACGTATGTTGATTGTCTCTGAGTCGGAGATCTGCTTAACAGATTTATCTCTAATTCATCATTTGGGTAGCTAAAGGAAGCTTCGTGTCAATGGAAATAGAACAAGATAATTTTATGGTTTACCGAGTTGAGGATCACCACGATTAGATCGTCTTGGAAGTACTCGAATGCAAAGTAATGAATCACAGCCTCTCTGCTCGATAGTGGCCACGAAACCTTCATCCTTTCTTCCAAGTAATCGAGTCAATATCAGCTGGGACAGGCTTACAATCGAATCAAGCAGTAAGTAGTTCATGTGAGCGTTTACCTCACTAATGATATCTGCTCGCCAGCTCCAACTCTCTGTAAACAACGCGATGAAATGACTTTGAAAGTCGGGACAGTAGTTTGAGGCCACCTTGCAGAATTAAAAATGAAATACTACTTTAGTTCTACATTCTCTCGTACACATATATATAGTTGAATGAACAATTTTACCATTTGTTGTAGAGGCAAGACTCCCATGAAATACACAGACCTATTACCAATGGAATCTTGGTCAAAAATACACAACAATGAATAAAAAATGAGTTAGCTATCTGAAAAAATGGAACATATGAAAGTGCTCACAAACATCAAGTGGCCCATCCACATAGCCTTCGACAAGCAGTGTGTGAAAGGGAGTTCCTTCGGGTCCTTCCCGATACATAACCCTAAATTCTTCAGTGTCCTGTTTTATCTGCAACGTGAACAAATAACTTCATAAAACACACAAGGCGAAATTGGACTAATGCAAATGAAGAAGATCGATAGCAAGCATACTTTCCAGGCAGCGTTTGATCTGTCAGCATCGTTCACCAAGGCAGTACTCTTCAACATACCAAGAAAATTCGACACCTCATTACTTCTCCTTTCGACCACATTCTCAATGCATCCTGCAAAGCACGTTTTTACTCTTCATGCTAAGTGTATAGGACTAGAATATTAGCTAGATACGAGGAAATTTGTTCTAGGTGTGAAGATAGGTAACCATCAAGCTGAAGATCCGAAGATTGCAGGATTTGATTCCTCACGAGGGTTTGAAGCTTTTCATGGTTTGTCAAGTCGGGTGAGGCTAGTGTTGTGTCCATCTTGCTTCTATAGTCTGAGATAGTTCCTTTCCCATCCATAATTGCATTCCAAGAAATGGGAGATTTCCTCTAAATTTTTAGAACTAGTGGCATATTAATTGATGTAATAGTAACATACATAAAAATGCATAACAATGTGTAATATGAGGCAAATTCCATCAAAGCTTTCTAAAACACACACAATTTGCATAGAAATTTTGAGTATAACATGGATCATAAACATAGTTCACACTTCACTATGTGTCTAAGCTTCATTCCACAAAAATCTTGCCAAAATGACATCTTTTAACAAAATATTAATACAGAAACCAAACCCACAATCAAAGAAAATCAAAGAGTTATTCAAATGCACTCTTATTACACTTCATTCACACACACACACACGAATCAAAACCAAATGCATCAGGAAATGTTCTTGAAAAGTTAGGTGTAGAGAGAGAGAGAACTCACAGTGCAGTGGCTTGAAACAAAACCCAGTGGAATTCAAGAAAAACTGGGACTTTCACTGCAAAAAGAGTTGCAGATCTCAAAACATAAGGAATGAGACAAGTTGAGCTGGTTGGGGCCCTTTTCTTGAACGTAACGAGTTTCAACAATGCTTCATCTTACTCCTCCAAAATCCAAGAAATAAAACAAAACAAAACAAAATAAAACATATAAAATTATTGAGTAAACTCCATCTGTGCAACGTGTGTGTGTGTATCTGTGTCATTCTGTTTAGACATATAAGATAGATAATTAGTTGACGATGATGGATTACTGGTCCCAAATATCATCATTAATCAAACCTTCCCACTTAGGTAATTGAATGCAATAATTAATAGTTTAGTCCCACATATTCTTTATGGCTAACCACTCCAACACTACAGTTATAATTGCATAATTAAGACATTCTGACTTTTGTTCAAGCATTTATGCTGATGTGTTTGTTCTACTGCAAGTTTAATGAATTCATGAGGACAGCTGTTTCAAGAAAAAAGAAAAGGAAAAAGAATTGTTCTAGCAATTGTTGACTGCTGAGAGCTCTTTATTTATTTTATTTTATTTTATTTTGTTTCTTCACTTCTTTTTGGCCCTATAGTATATGATGGGGTGAAATTATATCCCATAGAAACTTTTACAGTAATATTGTTGGGATCTAAGAAAGATTATTATTATAAGAAGATTATTTAAAATAGGTATAATACGCGAAAAAAATATTATTTTTAGAAAAAGAAAATCAATGTAATATGTGATAGTGGATAACTACATTTAACAAAATTACGTACGTATTACCACAATTTTGACTAAAACAAACATATGGACTTTGATAGTACGGAAAATTAGGGGTGTAATCGAACCGAGCTGAGCCGAACACCATCATGCTCAAGCTTGGTTTGTCTAGTATCGAGCCGAGTCTCGAATTTTATTTATCAAATATTGCGAGCTCACGAGCTTATTCAAGCTTTAGTCGAACCCCCCAATAAACTTTTCAAATTTAGATATATGTTTAGAATATTAATTATTTTATATTAAAAATAAATTATTTTATCCACAATAACACAATATATTTATTATTTTTTATAACAAATAAAAGTAGTTAAAAGATTTAACACAATAATTACTAATTATAGAAAGAAAATAATTATATCTAATTAATAATTTTTATCTTTAAGCTAAATCGATTAACGAACTTGTTCACGAGCTAACGAGCCGAATATTACCATGCTCAAGCTTGATTTGTTTAGCTAACGAGCTTCACTAAACAAACTCGAACGAACTTTTATTGAGTCGAGCTCAGAATATCTCACGAATAAACTTGACTCATTTACGTTACTACGTAAAATACATATATATGCCGATCATGTACCAAGACTATGAACTAAAAATATAGTTATTGCTCATATGAACTATATATATATATATATATATATATATATATATAGGATGGATCGAGTAGGAATGGATAATTTGGTAGGAAATATGAATGAATATGGGCCTTTGATTTGCTATATCAATGGTTGAGATTTAATTTTGGTGTCTTCTGGTATATTGTGTAACACTATAACTCTTCTTGTATGATGAAAGATGTCTTAACTAATATATTTAGCATATGTCTACTGAATGAATGAAATATAAACTAACGTATGCGATATAGTAATTACGATTGTCTTCTATATGAAAAATGTCTACTATTCTTATTTTCGATTTCACTATAACTAACCCTATATATATATATATATATATATATATATATGGGGATTCTAGTAGGAACCATTCATAATGAATGAATTAAGAACAAATCTGGTACATAAATACTGACTAAATGAATCATTGGAATTGATTCACGCAATAATGTATCTTTTATGAAAATGCATTTTATATTTTACAATAATACATATTTGAATAATGTATTTTTTATGATACGATAACTCGTGCAAATATAAGAATCGTAAATCATATAAAAATCAATAGTCCATCTAGATTTTTAGTTCCTAAAGGGGAACTTTTTATTTGACTTTCTCTCCTCTTCGTGATATCTGGTGTATAAGAAATATACAGTTGTAAATATGACATAAAAGAATAGATGAAAGAATCGAAATTAGCATTACATAGTACTTCATCCGTTCCATCCAAGATGACTCGTATTCCTTTTTGAGTTGTCCCACCCAAGATGGCGTGTTTCATTTTTAGGAAATAATTATCTCTTCAAAAGTTATATGATCTATCTACTTTTTATCATTTTATTCATTTTATCATTTTCCTAAATAATCGCATGAAAAGAAATGAACTGCCTTGTGGATCAAAATCCTCCAAACATTAATTACAACTACTTTGTTCTGTTGCATTAGTTTGATTTCATATTCATATTTTTTTTCTTTTGCGAAGTGTTCATATTCAACTTAACCAATATTGTACCCAAAAAAAAATTAGTACATTTAAGATAGTAAAACGTAGATTATGCAATACAAAATAGTAATAGTTACGAAAGATTGAGGCACAAGATCGTACCAAAAGTAGGTGAACAACGTATTTAGGGGAAGATGAACAGTTGATTTAAATTATATAGAGTAACGGTTGAAATAGTTGTGCCAGAAATGGACAGCTCACTCAAAATTCTTTGAAAGTACTACATTATTTAATGTAGTTATCACATTAAATAAATGCGCCTATCGTCATGCAAAAATTCCACCATCTTTTCGGTCCTAAAATTCATAAAAATAAATAGATCCTACAACCCATTTTGAAGTCATAATTATTTAAGAAAATGATATAAAGTGAATGGGACAAAAAAATAAATAATTTTTTTTTTTTTGATATCATATAATTATTTCCTTGTGACTGGGTAAGGAAATAGCCAATCTTAAATGGGATAACAACAAAAAATACTGATAATTATGAATGGGATGGAGGAAGTATAACATATTTTCTTCGTTCAAATACTCTCATTTAATTCTTTTCAATCCATCCATCAAAAACTTAAAAACATCAACTTCATAATTTTTATGCTTAATCTATCAATTTATTTACAAAAAATCACACATGACCCATATTTTTATTCTCACTATTCATTAATATATATCTCCACCCACTTTACATTTATTACAATTTATAAAAACTCGTGTCACCAAAAACAATGCGATCTTTTGGTAAACAAAGTATATTATGGCCATTAATATATATCTCAACTCACTTTATACTCATTATAATTTATAAAAACTAGTGTTATTAAAAATAATACAAACTTTTGATGAACAAAGTACATATTATGCCTCACAAAACTAAATCATCAGTCATATTATCCACTTAAGTTGATGTCTAAATGAATGATAAGTATTTTAAAAGTCACCTATCTTATAAATGATTAAGACCGTAAAGGAATCAAACTACTTCGGGGCTTAGCTCGATAAAAACTCATTCGAGCTCGTTAGCTAAACGAAACAAACATAAATATGGTAGTATACAACTTGTTAGCTCATAACAAGCTTCTTGAGGTATTAAGCATAAGATTATTGACTGGGTACAAATTTATATTTATATATTATAATTAGAAAAAATTGTATTAAATCTCTAACCAATTTTATTTATTGTACAAAAATAATGAGTATTGGATTATTGTGGATAAAATAATATATTTTAAAAAATAATTCATATTTTAAATTTATTTGAGCTCGATTAAACTCGAATAAGCTCTTGAGTTTGATATATAAGAAAGTTTGGCAAAACTTAAGAAAGCAGCAGTGTCTAACTAACCTACTGCAGAAAATGAAGCAGCAAAAGGCAAAGCAGCAGAATGGTGAGAGATGATCATCACCATGGTTTTTGAGTTCGACTCTAGCAACATGTGGTAGACTAATGGAATTCAGCTTATTCTTGGCTTCTCGATCTGTTCTTGCGGTCCCAAACGGGAGTCGTCTCGATAAGTTTATGAGGCACTAGGCGTTTCTCTCTTTTAGTAAGCTTGCGGAAGTTGTGCACCTTCAACTTGGCTATCTCCGCCTCCTCGTCTGCTGTTATCTCCCTTACCACCACGGTCAGGCGACACCTTGCTCTCTCTCTTATTCCTGATCTACCCTTGGCATGGTATGATACCCTTTTCAGATAGTTTCCCTTCCCAACAAATGCCTCGGCTACACAACGACCAAATAAGCAGCTGTATGATGGACTGAAAAGAAAATATTACGGAAAACTTGAAAATGTGAAAAACGTGACTATTACCAACAAGAAGGCGGTCAGGATCGAGTGCATGATTGTGTGTTGCATTGGCGCGAACTGAATGTATAACCTGCACATATGTATTTCATTGTACAACATCTCAGGAAAACACATAATTTTTTGCATCTGCAATCTGATAAATGGCAGACTCAATGATACAGGAGAAATTATCTGATTTTGAAATGATTGAAGATTCACCTGGTAGACAGTTTTAGCAGCTCTCTTCACCGTCACTTGCAATTGCAACAGTGCATCTTCAACACGCATTCCACGGACCAATGCAGCAACCAAGTTTACTTTCTTAGGACTCTGAAAGAAATTAACATGTTAAGATGGTAAAGTAAAAGATAAACAAAATTGCATAAGAAAACAGAAGTTGAATACCTTTACAGACTTTCCTTCTCTACAATACCTAGATTCCCACCAATGGCTAGGCCCATATATAAAAATGATAAACAACTTTATATATATAAAAAAGAAGACGACGAAATTGTCTAGTTTGCACGAATGTCTGTAGCTACCATAGCTTGATGCTCATTATTTGTCAACAAGATGGTGAATTTAGTTAGCTATATTTCAAAGCACTTCAAAATGCAATTAAATTTTATCTAAGAGACTAAGACGTGGAAGCCATAAAGGACAGATAGTAACTGAATACCGAAGAAGAATGAAAATAATTGGACTGCAGGGTAGTTTAGTATATAGAACAAGAATCCTTCCTCAAATTAGAATCTACAGAAATCTTCAGCAGTTCAGCTCACATGCATGAACTGCAGAAGGAAGAAAATCTAGCCTCTAGATGACTCAATTCTAAAACTTTCACGAATCTACTTTACATTCTTGTTAAATTATCTAATCACTAAATTTTCCAACACAATTCAAAAGCAAAACTTATTAGCACCACCAAAAATGAAAATTAAACATAAGTATAAAAGCAAATTTACCAATCTAGATAAACAAATAACAATTCATAATGTTACTACTACTCTAGATGTAAACACAACCCAGGATTCATTCAATAGAGTCAAGCAATTTAAAAATCCAAAACAATATGGTCGGTGGTACAGGATTTCTTTGATCTAGGTTTGCAAGTGCTCTGAAACATGATAGAGGAGGCTCTACCTGCTTTATTCCCTTTAAAACCGCCTGAACCTTTGCAGGTTTAGAAATGGCCCTTTGAGTTTCACTATTTCCAGTTCCAGTAGTTGATGGTAAAGCTGGTATTAATGGTGAAGATATCGGAGTTCCTTCAGCTGCGAGTAAGCTCCTTGAACTAGTGAATTCCTGTCCAAAGGAAGGTCAAGTTCCCAACAAGGAAAAAGTAAGTAAAGAACAAGTTGATGACATATTACACAGAGCGGGTTGCTAACTAGCCATTTGAAGAATCCAAAGCAAGAAGCATAATGGATACAGTTAGATTGTACAACTAACACTTACATGATTACATCAATTTAGGACCCATTCATTTAGTATGACTAAGTTGATATGCTAATTTATCCAACTTATTCACATTTTCACTTTAAATGATGAAGCCCCATGATAAAAGTTAAGCTTGGTTTAAATCACAATTTTAAGGGATAACTCATCCCAGTTATGACTGGGATTCCCAAAATAAAAAACTACCTCCCAAACTATTAAATTCAGTCTTAATTAAAGATATTACTTATCAGTTATCACTAGATCATTCACATAAAGTAAGGATGAGATAATTCATATAAGACAATTCAAAAAATCATACATCTTATCCCATCCAAAAAAAGTAAAGAAGCTCTTAAAAAGATAAAGGACATGACTCTACCAGAAAACAAAAAATATAACTACTTTGTTTTCACTTTCCAGTTTGCACAAATAGGATTTCTTAATTTCAGGAGGTGCCTAACAATGTGAAGCCACAAAATTAGCCATTTATACGAGTATAACATCACTGCCAGCCCATTGATTTAGAAACAAAAAAAATTGAAGGTATTTTTTTTATATAAAAAATAACAGTTATCTTGCAAACACTAAATCTGGTTGAAAATTGTTAGTGTAAAAAAAAGATAGAATTCTCTAACAGCAACTTTTAGATAAAAAAAAGAGGCATTGCAGGTTTACCAATTTCTGTGTATGTAGAAACGTTGACCTTGAAATAGTAGGAAACAATGAGTTCCGGAGGCTAGTCAAGGAGGGAATGTCACCTGAAAAGGTTAGAAAGGAAGAAAGTTAATAACCTTAATGTACAACTTGGAGAAACATAAATAAGAAAAAGATACATGCAGTGTAGAAGGGTCTCAGAAGATTATTTTGTCAAATTCAATCGCTATTATCATGTTGCATTTGAATAATTCGATACTTGTGTGGTGTCTATATAGTCCAATCAATCATTAATTCTGCATTGAACCAAACACCGAATTACCAGACACAAGAGAAGCCTTTGCTTGACTGGAAGTACTGAACGGAGTGATGTGGCTGCATTCATATCTCTTTGCAACCTGACGAACTAAAGACTGCAAATGCCGCTGCCAACCCGACATGATTTAGGTAAACAAATTCTCTGCAATCTAAGCTTCCCCCACTAGCAATATCAAATTATCTACAAAATCTTGATCCCAGCAAATGTCAAAAAGCTCTCAATCGGAATCAAAAGCAGTTAAGCAAGTACTATCAAAATATTAACTCAATTTCAACTTTCATCCAAGAAAGTAAGAGGCATTCGACAGTGGATAACCTATGCATACACGAGTGGAATCATTAGAGAAAAACTGGCATTTCGTCGAACATATTGCACGCAAATGAAACCATGAAACATTTCACACAAAACCTATAAAATGCTAGTTCCTTCAACATATTCATTATTTAGGAGGAAGAAACAATGGCAACCAGTCTTTAAACATGCGCATACACCAACATCACCAATTTCTCGATCATATATCCATGGCAGGGATATTAAAAGAGGAAGAAAAACTAGAAAGCAAATTATAAAGACAAGACTGCATCAGCTTACAGCATATACGCTCACGGGCGCACACACAGCATACAATACACAAATATAAAATTAGGGGATGAGAACTTACCAGACATAGAAGAAGTAGAACTGGTGCCGAAAATATTCAAGCGAAGCGCACCGCAGTCCGCATAAATTTTGAAGAGAAACATAAATTTGGTTAATTGTATTTAGCTCCAATATATTTTGAGTAATTTCCATTAACCTCCTTACAATTCTGGAGAATCTGAACATTGGCCCCCAAATAATTCATTGACTACAAATTTGAGCCTCTAAGTTTCTAATTCCACTAAATTAGGAGTGTTCGGGGTTTGGTTTGGTGCGGTTTGGCACCAATGCCAAGTCACATTGTAAAATACAATTTGGTATTGGAAGTCAAACCAAATTGTATTAGCATCAAAATCAAACCAAACTAAACTAAACTGTATTAATACAATTTGTATGGTTTTGTTTGTAGTTTATAAATATTAAATACCTAAGGTCTTCAAAAAGTATAAAAAAACAAAATGTTTACAAAAAATAATAGTACAAAAGTAGTACACAATAGAGTTTGGAGAGGAACAACGGCAACCAAATGGGATGGGAGCCAAAGATGGGTGAGACGGGCGACAAAGATGGACTTAGGTGACAGTTGGTACATGTAAATGAAATTAAATATGAATAAATAGACTTTGGAATGGAATGATAATATGAATAAAATAAAATAGAATATGTGATTCACAATGGCTAGTAATGGCTAGTATGTGCAAAGAATTGACAAATAGTAATGAAATAAAATTGTTAAAAAAGTTGCACCCACACTTATCTAAAAAGTTTGCCCTAATTCTATTTCATTAGTAGTTTTACTTCGTGTGATTTGAACTATGGTTTCCTTTTTAACTTCCGAAAATA
Organism: Salvia rosmarinus; assembly: GCA_036937905.1. Classification (NCBI taxonomy): domain Eukaryota; kingdom Viridiplantae; phylum Streptophyta; class Magnoliopsida; order Lamiales; family Lamiaceae; genus Salvia; species Salvia rosmarinus. Next base: position 94,613,288 of record CM072816.1, read on the forward strand.
GTACCAATTAAACATTCCCGATTATCTTTTCTCTCATTTTGGAGGGAGAGAATTGGTCTCAATATTAATGAGTTGATTAGTACTCAAATATTATACTCGTTGAGTAGCATGTATTCCACACTTAAAGCGATCCAATTCTCACCTAAACATTATGGATATGTTTTAACCTTAGCTCATTCAACTTAAGTTGATGTACACCACTGACTCAACCACAAATCCTACCCACTGCAATATATTTGGGGAAAACTACCTACTTTAATAAGACTAGTGAGATGGTGCATATATGTATGCAGAAAATAGATAAAATTTATCAATTTAATTTTGTTTATGCAAACATATATATATATATATATATATATATATATATATATATATATAGGGATGGATCGCGTAAGAATCGCAAATATCGGTGAAAATAAGAATCGTCATTTAACGATAAAGTTGTTGCACTAACGTATCAAATTTAACATATAAAGTGTAGCACTTAATATAAAGTTGTTGCACATAATTTGATGCAACAAATTTATACATTTAGTGCAACAACTTTATACGTTAAATGTTGCATTCTTATTTCTCACCGATATTTGCATTCTCATGTGAACCATCCCCTATATATATATATATATATATATATATATGGGAGAGTTAACGCGAGAACCATTTTTATCGTGATGAGAACTGAAAATGATGAATTCACTGTGAAAGTTGATGAATCAGCTGTAAAAGTTACTGAATCCTAAAAAATTGAATTTTCTCTCCTCATATGATTCGAACACGGGTGAAAAATTTTAAATTTTGAATTCATAACTTTTCCAACAGATTCATCAATTTTCATAGCAATAATCGTTGATTCTTAGTTTTAGGATAAAAATAGTTCTCATTTGAACATATATATATATATATATATATATATATATATATATATATATATATATATATATTGGTTTTCTTTAAAAATGTGATATTATTAAATTAAAACAGTATATTTTTTCAAGTGGATCCAATACCACGTGTCATATAAACAATGGATTAATGTAATATATGTACGTATTGGATAAATTTTCCTGCTAAAATAGTTGGACGTGCATTTGGTTGGTTCTATTCAAAATCGAACCAAAAGATCAAAAAGATTAAAATGGAACTGAAGATTAATTTAATTTGATCTCGAAATAATAATCTTCAGAAAAAAATAAGCTGGTTTAGTTTGAAACAAAAAGAGGCCTTGAAGTCATGTCAAGTCATTCTACTTAAAATAAAAATCATATAAAATTTGATTGTGCCTATTTTGTACCACATACATGTAGGGATGCTTAAACGGATATCAGTTTTCGGTTATCGAGAAGAAACCGAAAAAGTCGGTTATCGATGCAAACTTTTTCGTTTTGGTTCGTATCGGTTAACCACTTCAAGTGTATTTCGGTTATCGGTTATAACCTATTAACCGACGGTTATACCCGATTAACCGAGATTAATTAATATATATTTTTAATTAACTAATTAATTATTAAGTAAAAAATATTTAATTTAATATCATCTTTTCGGCAATATATTTGAAATAATTTCGGTTATTTTCGGTTAATTTTTGTGTTTTGTATTTTTTTAATTTTAATATTAATTTCGGTTAACCACTAACCGAACCAACTAATCGAATCGATTAATCGGTTAACCGATCAACCGATCGGTATCGGTTTCGGTTAGCTAATTTTATCGATTTCGATTTCGGTTAACCGAAACCGAACCGAATCTCACCCCTACATACATGAGCGCGAGTTGACGTCATTTTCATGGACTCGTTCTTCATATACCTTCACTCACGAGTCACACATATGTAGGCCAAACTTGTTTACGTCATTCCATTTGTATTCATATTTCCAAGTTAAAAGCCTTATTGGTTTGTTGGTCACTTTATGTCATTTTGGTTAAGAATACGTTATTTGATAGATGAGATGAGTTTTAATAAAATATGTGATAAATTATTTGAGTGAAGTAAAAGTTCTTTATATAAGAAATGATTGATTAAGGTTGATTTAAGTGTGGGTCATAAGATAATTTTTTAATAAATAATAAGTAACTATGGGGTTTGAATTATAAGGATTGAGCATTCCAAATAGAAAAGTGGCAAACCCTTTGTAGACGTCGAAATAAGGTAATTGTGACACGCTTCTGGTGGATGGATGGAGTATATATATATATATATATATATATATATATATATATATATATATATAGTTAGGTTCAAATGAGAACCATTTTTATCCTAAATACTAAGAACCAAATGAATTTGTTATAAAAGTTGATGAATCTGTTGAGAAAATTACTGAATTCAAAAATTCGGGATTTTTCACCCGAGTTCGAATCCCATGAGGGGCGAAAATTCTAGTTTTTGGATTCAGTAACTTTCTCAGCGGATTCATCAATTTTCACAATAAATTCATCATTTTTGGTTCTCATGTTCTTACAATAAAAGTGGTTCTTACGTTAACCATCCCCTATATAGAGTTATATATATATATAGGAATGAGATCAAATACAAACCAATCTTAACGTATAAAATAAGAACCATTTTCATCACCTTACTTGATGGATTCAAATGCACGGGTTCGAATATCATGATGGGCGAATTTTTAATTTTCTGAATTCAGACACTTACACGGTGAATTGAGCGCTTTCAAGTGGAATTCGATTTACATTTCAAAAGTTCGTAGTTTATAGGTTAAGGATGGTTTTACAATTCTCTCTCTCTCTCTATATATATATATATATATATATATATATATATATAGAAGTGGATCAATAGAATCACGTCTTTTTGCGAACTCTGCAGACTGATGCATAAGACGTTGAAGATGATGCACAAAGCGGCATAAAGTTGTGCATAACGAAAACTTTCTAAAATTATTTTGTTCAACAATTTTAGAAAGTTTTCGCATGCATAACTTTATACTGAGTTGTGCATCATCTTCAACGCCTTATCATGGTTCTCAAGTTCTCAAAAGATGAGTTCTCACTGGATCCAACCCATATATATATATATATATATATATATATATTGTGGGATTCCCGTAGTATTCGATCATAAGCTAGTATGCAATACCCAAACTGTAGGGAAAACTAGGTTTAGCCCTCGCCCCGAGGATCTATCTTGGATGTTTAATTCACCATACATTGATTATAAACCTAGCATACGTCTATATAATTAACTGCAACACGTTGATGTTTTCTCGTGTTTACCTTTGGATCTGTCGAGGTGGATCGGGATGAACGGATCGAACGAATCGGACGGGTCGAGACTCGTGCTTTGACCTTCTGGACTGTATCCCGGTTACCCAATCTCCAACGTCGAGTGAGGACGAGCTATGGAGAATGCACCGGAAAATCACCCCTTGCTCTCTACACAATTTTCGAGAACTACACTTCTTGAGAAATGAGATGGCCGAAAATATGCTTATGTAATAATGAGCATTAACCTAGACTTTATCTCATACCTTATATTTATAATGCACTACCTTAATCCCATATGGAAATTACCATAATCCTATATGGAAAATAATCCCATATGGAAATTACCATAATTCTTTATGGAAATTACCATACTCCCAGAATTATTACCATACTCTCGTGATTATTACCATAATCTTATATGGAAAGGATCTATGCATATACCATAAATATAATAATATCCTTGTGGGATAAAGAGAATAAAATCTTGCCATAGAGAGCTACAAAGGCGCGATTTTCCACGAGGTTACGGGCCTGGATGGGCCACCCAGGATCAAATGCAAGGAATAAAGATGGGCCTCAAATAAATTAATTATCTTATGTTCAAATTCTTAACATAAATTAATTTATAAACATTCGATCATGCCACTAGAGAAAGAATGTTGACTTACCCTTTATTACCGATGGTGAGTCGGGCTTGCACTTAGACATTCTGAATCCGTATTTAAGATATCGAACGTCCATTAATTATCTATAGCATTACATTGCTTAAAATAATTAATAACTTCATTTCCTTAAGTAGTACCACTAAACCTTATTATTGTACTTGAGCTAACTCAACCTGCAGGGTTTAGTACAATAAACCTTTTGAGCTCCTTAAGGGGACGTCATCATCCTAAACGGATACGGTGACTGACATGATAACTAGCGTGACATACAAGCACTGCCACCACCCAAAATGCGGAGAATCTTGGGTTAGAACATATAACCCTCACCCATAACAAGTCAAAGTGATGGTCAGCAACTCATACTCACCTAATACCTTATCGAGGTTTAGATCATCGTAAGTCACCGAGATCTTGGTTCTTCACGACGGTCAGAAAGAAGAACACATCTTCATCGTGATCCTTCAATACGTCGAGGCGTACCGGCACAGACAAGCAACTAAGTCAAGTCACTTTATCTATATCGCACTAAACCGACAACTCGTCCTTAAGTTGTCTCAATGTGAAACTTTTATATCTCATTAAGCTTGACCAATCATACAGGACTTACGTGATCTTCACACATTGTATGATCTAACTTATATATGAGATAAGGGGACACGATATATGCAATCAAGTACTCAAAACAGATAGGAGATTGTAATAGTGGTAACAGGAAACATTGTATACAAGCTCAACCAAACAACTTTTCAAGAACAAATCCAACAATCTCCCACTTATACTAAAGCAAACTTTAGTATACAATGTGTCTCTCTACTAGCTATTACAAACAACCATCACTTTGCTTCTCCCACTTATACAAAAGTTTCCTTTCTAAGTGGGTGCCATCAAGCGCAATCCAAGTCCTCTAACGTGTCCATCGTAGACTTTTTGCGTGAGCTCTTCGTGAATGGATCTGCTAGATTTTCCGTCGTATCAATCTTTTCAATCAAGACGTCACCTCGTCTAACGATTTCTCGTATGACATGGTACTTTCTCTATGTGTTTGGTCGCTTGTGGGTCCGTGGTTCCTTCGAGTTTGCCACTCGCACCCGAGTTATCACAAGAAACTATGATACTCTTGGGCAAACCGGTACCACATCTAGATCCATGAGTGAGTTCTTGAACCATACAGACCTCCTTAGAAGCCTCCGCGGCTACATATTCGGCTTCCATGGTAGAGTCCGCAATGCATCATTGCTTTGCACTCAGCCAGATACGGCTCCACCTCCCAAGGTAAACACATAGCCCGAGGTTGACTTTTCTCATCACGGTCACTTGGAAATCCGAAGTCAGATAACCCAACAGGCATTAAAATATCTGCATGGTAACCAGCTTTATAATCTCGAGTCCTTTTCGGTACTTGAGTATATGCTTCTCGCAGTCAATGAGCTTGTCGAGGTTAGATCGATATCTAGCTACTATGCCTACCGCATAGCGGATATCGGGCCTCGTGCATAGCATTGCGTATATGAGACTTCCTACGCAAGGCGAAGCGTAAGGAACTTGTCTCATTTCTATCTCCTTTGCGGTCATAGGTGATGCGTCTTAGATAAAGGAACCATGTCTCGAAAGGTAGCAATCCTTTCTTGGCGGTCTGCGTACTAAAACGAGTAATCACAAGATCAATGTAAGGCGCTGAGATAAGCTCAACATTTTCTTCTTGCGATCTCGGTAAACCTTGATCCCAAGAATGTCGCGATCTCCTAGGTCTTTCATTTGAAACGATCGGATAACCAACTCTTTACGTCGATATGACTTCACGTTGTTGCCAACTAGAAGAATGTCATCTACATAAAGTGCAAGAAATACCACATCACCGTTGACATCTAACCGATACACACAACTCTCGCTAGGCAATGGGTAAATCCATAGGACTTTACTACCTCGTCAAAGCGTAAGTTCCATGATCGGAGGCTGCTTAAGTCCATAAATGGATTTCTTAAGCTTCCATACTAGATGTCTTCACCTTTACCACATAACCTTGGTTGTTGCATATAGATGTCTCTACCTTCCTCAAGGTAACCGCTTAGAAAAGCGGTTTTAACATCCATTTGTCAAACCTCTGGGTTCAAGTGGGTGCTATGGCGGAAGAATTCGATGGACTTGAGCATTGCTACTGGCGAAAAGGTCTCATCGAAATCGATGCCTCAATGCGAGTGTACCCTTTACGCCTGGCACGGCTTTAAAAGCGAAACCTCTCCATCTAATCTCTCTCCTCTTGTATATCCACTTACTACCTATGGCTTCCTTGCCATCTGGTAGAGGTGTCTTTCATATCATCCATAGCGTTATGGACTCCATTTCTAAGTCCATAGCGGTGTGCCATGATCTTGCATCAATATCTTGTATCGCCTCCTTGTATGTCCATGGGTCGATTATTGCTGCTCGTCTCACGGGACTAAATCAAAGATTCACCCACGAACATAAATCGCTCGGGTTGACGAACAACCCTCCCACTACGACGAGGTTCTACAGCACAATGGCAACGGTGGGTGCGAAACTTGTGGTTCTCTATCTTGCACAACTTCTTTGGTAGGTACCACTCATGCGGTCGGTATTCCGGTGGAACTCGACCCACTTCAATTTCTTGAAGTATCTCGGTGTCGATCCTCCCACTAGACTCGACATCTCGTACATTTGGCCTAATCGGTGGTGGAATACGATCATCTTCTAATTCTTGAAGAATGATTTCAACTTTGGACTTATGATTTTCATATAATCCTCTTCTAAGAATCGGGCATTAGTGCTAATAATGACCTTCCCGATCCTGTGGGACTATAAAATAAACCACCTTCGTTCTTCTAGAATAGCCATAAACGATCTTGCGTCGGATCTAGCCTCCAACTTGTCGCTTCTTGTTCACACATGTGCCGGATCGCCCATATCCTTATGTAGCTTAAACTGAGGCTCATGCCCAAACCACAACTCGAAGGGTCTTTTCGATCGACTTGACGGTACTAGATTTAGCAAGTATGCCGCCTCTAAGGCATACCCCGAACGAAATAGGCAATGTTGCATAGCTCATCATTGATCTAACCATTTCTAAAGAGTCCTATTTCTTCGCCCCGACACACCATTTTTTGTGGTGTGCCCGTGAAATCTTATTGGGAGTGTAATCCCACACTTCACTAGATAGTCCATAAACTCGCTCATCGAGGTATTCGCCACCGCGATCGAGAGCCGATGACTTGATACTTTACCTAGCTTCGCTCCACTTCGCCTTAAACTCTTTGAATTTCTCAAAGCATTCTGACTTGCGGTGAAGCGGTATACGTATCCGTACTCGAGTAATCGTCAATGAAAGTGACAAAGTACTCGTACCCTCCACGAGCTTGTGTGGACATCGGTCCACACAGTCGAATGGACTAACTCCAACATTTCTTTGGCTCATAACCCTTCGCTTTGAAGGGTCCGGTCGACATCTTACCTTCTATACGAGTTCGCATCGGGAATGGAGTAGCATAGGGTTATCCAACGCCCATTCTTAGCCGCCTTTGGATCCTATTTAGATTGATGTGACCTAATCTAAGATGCCGAGAGAAAAGTGGTGTCATCTTCTAAGAAAACTTTCTCTTTTAGGGTTTGATGAAGATGCAACATAGTTATAGGTATTATGTTTGGCGAGAAATAGTATAAAGCGAATTATATAACGTGCAACACGGATAACCGTCATTTCTTATGATAGAAACACCACTATAAAAATAACGAATATCCATGAGTAAATAATTTGAAAGCGAAACAAGGTTCCATGAAAATCCGGCACATATAAAGCGTCTTTTAAAACTAAAGCTGCTTTCTCAAAACATAAAGTAACATCTCCAAGCGCAACGGCCTCGACTTTCGTCGCGTTGCCCATGGAGATCGTTATCTCGCCATCAAACAGCCTCCCCGTCCGGGAACCCCGCAGGTGTAACAAACATGATCGATTGCGCCCGTGTCTACCCAAGAATGGGTAGAACAAGTCGCTAAACATGTTTCCGTTACTAAAGCAAGCGGCGTACCTTGAGCCTGAGCATAGGGCACTTAGCCTTCCAATGCCCATTCTTACGCACTTGAAGCACTTGCCTTCTCCTTTGGCTTCTTCAAACCTCCGGTGGCAACCACGTTCTTGTTCCCATTACTCCCACTATTTGCCTTGCTTCGCCACCTTTGGTACCCCTTTTCTTTTCCATTTTGCAATGAAAATTTTGGGCCCTTAGATGTGCTAGCAAGAGCATGTGCTCCTTTCCCATAACTCCTTCCGCAAAGAACGAGATCATTAAGTAACGACTAAGTGTAAACTCGGTCTTGCTCATGATCGCATTCACGAAAGTTCTCAAAAGACTTGGGCGGTGTATTGAGGATGATATCGACCTTGGCACCGTCAATACCTCCTCCCAACCGATCAAGACTATCCATGAGATAAGTCATGTGGAGACATGTTCATGGATCGAACTTCCTTCTTCCATCTTACACGCCAAGATTTCTCTCATTGTGTGGAAGCGGATTGTCGATCCGATCGCCCAAACTTACTCTCGAGACTTGACCAAATATCGATCGCGTCTACCATCGATCGATGTTTGTACCGCAAGCCTTTGGACATAGTAGTCATCATATAGCATTTAGCCATATTGTTTGACTTATTCCAAAGTCCGCCGACTCTCGGCTCATTAGTCGATCGCGTCGATGGGGCATCGGGTTTAGGAGTAGTGAGAACAAACATGTGTTCTTCAAATATAGAACATATTCCATGTTTCGTTTCCACTCGATAAAATTTGGACGGATAACGGATTTTGTGCGAGCATATTGATAATCGGGCGAAGAGACATATCTGAGCGATAATGTAAACACATAAGCATACGATCGCATATAATTCGTAACAATAATATTGTAACCTTTTGATAAAACAATATTAATTGAAACCTCCAATCGCCAAGGAATCCCACATGCAAGCCACGCGTGTGGGCGTTTACATGAACCCCGACCGGACTAAAATATACCTTTTAGTCGTTTAATTTCAATCCATGTCAACTTATCCTTATGACAAATGAAATTAATGATTGGACCTTTCTAGACCACATCACTATCGCAAGAAGGGACTTGGCGGGAAGTTGTACTTGAGGTGATGTCTAGCAATGACCACAATTTTAACGGTAAAAATGAATTCTTAGAATTGACATACTCACTCGGACCATACCAATTCCAATTCAAATTCTTTTGTTATCTCATTTTATATCTATCTCTAGAGAACTTATGAAAATCGCATATGCGAGCCACGCGTGTGGGCGTTTACACATGAAACTCCCACTTCTCAATAGATTAAAAGTTTTATTTAGAAATCTCATCTAACAAACTTATGATAAGCATATGCGAGCAAGCCACGCGGTGGGCGTTTACTCACAGCGTCTCGCTTTGTTTAGAGATCAAAAGTGGAGGTCTTGACATTTTAATTTAAAAATTAATATGTCGGGTTACTAACTTAGTCTTTTTATTCAAAAGGTTTGTCCATGCGAGATCACGTAATCTAGCATGCTTTTCTATAGAACTCAACATGTAAAACATGCTTGCAGAATTCTAAAAATGCTTGATAAACGCGATAAACCTAGCATGCTTACTATGCACATCCAATTACATAAAACACTTAAAGGTTTGTCAACGTAATATAAACATACATAGCATGCTACTGCATAATTTAAACATCCACGACATGCATATGAATGATAAAATAAAATAAAAGCGTTCATCGCGCCCAATCGTGAAACCCGCATTCTGTCTAATCTATTACATAGATTTGCAAAGTGCAATTAAACTTCAAAAACGGGCCTCGCGTGCAGGGCACGAGCGAGATTCAACAAATGGGCCTCGCGTGCATGAGCGCGGACCGAAAAACTACGTGTTGGGCGGAAAAAGCAGTGCGGGCGGGTCGGCCCAATCTGTCTTGGGCGGCGCACTAGGGCAAAGCCAGGTCGCGCGCCGCCGCCGCCTGCGTGCTCGCTGAGCTTCCTCGCGTCGCTAAAGCGACCGCGACCGACGAAAGCACGCGCGCGACCTTCCGTCGAGCCGGAACATCCGCCGAGAGATCGTCGCCCGGACGAAACATGCGACCGTGAGTCGCTAGCAAAGCGCCGGGTTTCCGGCGACGCGCCCGTCGCCCAGCGTTGCTGCGGCCGAATCGCGACCACTCGCTCGCCGCATGGCGCGGGGATCTCTGCGAACGCATGCCCGTCGCCCGCACCGCGCGATAGCCCTCGCGACCAGCGAGGCTCGATCGCGAAACCGTCGAGACACCGCGAGACCTATTTTTCCCCATCGTCTCGTTTTTCGTGCTTTCGTCTTCGTTCTTCATTTACAAATAAGATTTACAGAAAATAAATCTAATCTAACCACGGATTTTCTCGTGGTGAAAAACAAAACCCAACAAAACAAAAAAAATGAGCCACGATGAACAGCGATTCACAATTAATTAAACGCACGTAATAATCAAGCGTGAATTAATCCAGCAGAGCCAAGATTCGAACCTCGCTCGATACCAATTGTAGGGAAAACTAGGTTTAGCCCATCGCCCGAGGATCTATCTTGGATGTTTAATTCACCATACATTGATTATAAACCTAGCATGCGTCTATATATTAATCGCAACACGTTGATATTTTCTCGTGTTTACCTTTGGATCTGTCGAGGTGGATCGGGATGAGCGGATCGAGCAGATCGGACGGGTCGAGACTCGTGCTTTGACCTTCCGGACAGTATCCGGTTACCCATCTCCAACGTCGGTGAGGGCGAGCTATGGAGAATGCGAAAAATCACCCTTGCTCTCTACACAATTTTCGAGAACTACACTTCTTGAGAAATGAGATGGCCGAAAATATGCTTATGTAGTAATGAGCATTAACCTAGACTTTATCTCATACCTTATATTTATAATGCACTACCTTAATCCCATATGGAAATTACCATAATCCTATATGGAAATTACCATAATCCCATATGGAAATTACCATAATTCTTTATGGAAATTACCATACTCCCAGGATTATTACCATACTCTCAGGATTATTATCATAATCTTATATGGAAAGGATCTATGCATATACCATAAATATAATAATATCCTTGTGGGATAAAGAGAATAAAATCTTGCCATAGAGAGCTACAAAGGCGCCGATTTTCCACGATTACTACGGCCTGGATGGGGTGGCTAGGGATCAAATGCAAGGAATAAAGATGGGCCTCAAATAAATTAATTATCTTATGTTCGATCGAACATAAATTAATTTATAAACATTCGATCATGCCACTAGAGAAAGAATGTTGACTTACCCTTTATTACCGATGGTGAGTCGGGCTTGCACTTAGACATTCTGAATCCCGTATTTAAGATATCGAGCGTCCATTAATTATTTATAGCATTACATTGCTTAAAATAATTAATAACTTCATTTCTTAAGTAGTACCACTCAACCTTATTATTGTACTTGAGCTAACTCAACTGCGGGGTTTAGTACAATAAACCTTTTGAGCTCCTTAAGGGGCGTCTTCATCCTAAACGGATACGGTGACTCGATACAGATAACTAGCATGACATACAAGCACCGCCACCACCCAAAATGCGGAGAATCTTGGGTTAGAAAATATAACCCTCACCCATAACAAGTCAAAGTGATGGTCAGAACTCATACTCACCTAATACCTTATCGAGGTTTAGATCATCGTAAGTCACCGAGATCTTGGTTCTTCACGACGGTCGAAAAGAACACATCTCATCGCGTGATCCTTCAATACGTCGAGACGTACCGGCATAGACAAGCAACTAAGTCAAGTCACTTATCTATATGCAGCCTAAGCGACAACTCGTCCTTAAGTTGTCTCGGTTGTGAAACTTTTTATATCTCATTAAGCTTGACCAATCATACGGACTTACGTGATCTTCTACACACCGTATGATCTAACTTATATGAGATAAGGGACACGTATATGCAATCAAGTACTCAAACCGATAGGAGATTGTAATAGTGGTAACGAGAAACATTGTATACAAGCTCAACCAAACAAATTTTCGTATACAAATCCAACACAAACTAGATCATATATTTTGAACATGTGGCCGCACTACAAGCTGACACGTGGTAGTCCATTATTTATTTTTATTTTTTTTAATTTTCTCAAGGGTAAATTAGGCAAAAATAAAAAGTTAGTCTTCTTTTTATTCTTATCCGATTTTCTTCATCTTTTTCAAATTATTTTACGGCGACGGTGATGACGAGCAGTGGCGGTTGCAACGACACGACAACGCAATAGTGTGAAGCAGCAGACAACTGCTTTTGAAAGAAAAAAGAGAAGAAAATAATATTTTGAGAAGAAATTTGAGGGCATTTGTGGAAAAAAAAAAGGATGTGGATTTTGAAAGATCGAGAGACATGATGGTTATAGCGGTGGTTTACGACGAAGTTCATCGGTAATCGGATAAGGAAATGACAGAACGATGAAGAAGTATAATGAGAAGTTTTGCTGTTGAAAATGAAGCATGCATATTGCAAAACGTAAAAATACATACAACAAAATGTCAACGTAGACATGCATACTAAAAATATAAACATGTATATTTTTAATAAAAATATGCATATTACAAAATAACATCCTGCTAAGACTAAACACAAACCTACATGGTAGGAAACACAAACTTGCATGTTTTAAAAAAGAAAATCATAGGTTTCTCATTCATGATATCTCTATTTATATCTTCTCCAATATACACAAACATTTATCTTGTTGATACTGTGATTTCTTTATCGTTGATCATTTGTTTTCTTTCGAATTATTAAGTTAGAAATAATCGATCTAAATGTGAAAATAAATTTTGGAGAAATTAATCTCATATGCATTTTGTGTTCAACATTACGCATTTATGTTCAATCGTATGCAGTTTTTGTATAACAATAAGAATGTAGTTTCTGAAAAAATAAATCTCATGCATTTTTTTTAACACATATGCAGTTTTGTGTTCAAACATATGCACTTTTGTGTTCAAATGTAACGCCCTAAATTTTCAAAAATAATTTAATATTGCTATTTAATTTGAACTTGAACAACAAATGAAACTTTTCTAAACTCAACAGATAAGAATAACGTTAATTTTGACTTTATTACAAAAGGACTGGTTCAATCTTGTTTTCACAAGTGACCATGTTAAACAAAATAATAAACTTAAAAGACGTGTCTAAAAAATGTTTTAATTTGAAAACGACTTAACTAAAGAAAACTAAACTTATGATTTTAATCAATATCGAAAATCTCATAACTTAGACTAAAATAAACGACTTCTTATTGTAATAGTCATTCTCGACTTCCATGGTTGCTTGACTCCTCAACTAAAAGCGAAAGTAGATAGGGGTGAGCATATCATAAATATACTCGGTGAGGAACAATGCAATTATCCACATATGTAATACATGTTAATCTTTCATATTACCACATAAATAGAATTTAATATCATGAAAATACGTATATATATATATATATATATATATATATATATATATATATATATATATATATATATATATATATATATATATAGTATGAGACCTTAATATCTTGTGAGGCCTTAAATATAATAATAATAATAATAATAATAATAATAATAATAATAATAATAATAATAATAATAATAATAATAATATGAGACCTTAATATCTTGTGGAGGCCTTAAATATAATAGTGACATGAGACCTTAATATCTTGTGGTCTTAAATATAATAATCATGAGACCTTAATATACTTGTGCGGTCTTAAATATAATAGTAACATGAGGCCTTAATATCTTGTGAGGCCTTAAATATAATAATAACGTGAGACCTTAATATACTGTGAGGTCTTAAATATAATAATAACATGATGCCTTAATATACTGTGAGGCCTTAAATATAATAATAACAACATATAGTATAACATGAGAATATATATATTAACATAAACATCATGTAGTTTTTATAATAAAAACATGTAGTCATATAATCAATATGAATATAAAAACATATAAACAATAGGGATAACATAACCACTGCATAAATTTTTCCACCTTGTTTTGTCGAGCACAATAGATAAAAAATATGCTTCCTTCAATTGAGCACTGGAGCGAAATATATTATGTATGTGTGATGTGTGTGTTTGGGTGCAGTGTGTGTGTTAATGTGATCTGTGTGTGTGCGTGAATGTGTTTTGTGTGTGTGTGTCGTGGCTGTATGAATGTATCAAGGTATGTGTTTTGGTTGTGTGAATGTGCCGTGTGTATGTTATATATATATATATATAGGGATTTACCTATTTATACTACTGAATTAGGTGTTATGGATAAAGAACAAAAGTATGTGATTTAAATCTTTTATCTACATAAGTGTACGTAGAATAATAAAAAAAAATATGTTTTGCATTTGTTTGAAAATAAAGATAGACTTGAGCTAGTATTTAATGTAAGTCTCCTGCGAAGATAAAGGAAAAGATAGGAAAATATGTTTTACCAAATATGCCAATCTTTATCCTACTTGGAAAAGAAGATAAAACTTACTTTTTATTTGGACATGCATTTAAAGCTAAACTAATGATAAATAAATTTATATATGTATTTATGTGAATGTGTATTTCTCACATAAACGTGAATTACAATTCTTACATTAATGAAGCCTAATCACATGCATTTAATATTAAATTTATACCTTCAATTTTAATTATATATTATATACATCTGACGTAAACATACTAGTAAGTTTTATTTTCATTATTATTAATTTCTTTAGATAGTGTAATTAAACTTTTATTTACTTGCGAATATAAATATTATAGTTAAAATCGTGCATTACTAGTATTCAAGCACTAAAGGCAACACTATTATTATTATTATTATTATTATTATTATTATTATTATTATTATTATTATTATTATTATTATTATTATTATTATTATTATTATTATTATTATAGATTTGATCTTCTAAAATTAGGTGTTACATCAAACGTATGCGGTTTCGTTTTAAAACATAAATGATTTGTTTCTTTGTATTACATAAAAAATTAAATTACTAATCTACCTGTAATACCCCGTTCTCCAGTAGCAGAGTTTAGCTCCTGATTAAGAGCTTATAAGAGGGGCATTGCATCCTTAAGAAGAGTTGTTTAAGTTAGAAGCTTTTACGTTAAGCTTCGAGTTGAGAAGATAGAATTGAGTCAGATTTGAGATAGAATCTGAGATTGAGCATGCGAGAGAATCTGAGATAAGATTCTTAGATCTTATTTAGAATAAGAAGACCTAGATTTCAATAGTCTTGAGATGATAGATACATGCTCAAAGAAATCTTGATTTCAGAAAATTGAGAATTTCAAAATCTATGCTTTTGTGACATCGGCGTTTCCGATTAAGCTCGGATTAAAAGCAGAATATTTAATATGGTTTTTAAGGTCAAAAATATTTTTATAAGTATATTTTGACGTTTAAGATCTATTATTTAGTTTCAAAAGCTGAAATTCAAGCAGAGATGATTTTATTAGATTTTGAGTTTCGAATTCTTGTTATAAAATGCTATGTATTATTTTACAATATTTATATTTAAATTCTAAAGAAAAGTGATTATTCTTCTCCATTAAAGAAAATGAAAATTTGAAGAAAAGAAAGGAGTTTCTAGAAATGGTGAATAATCACCTTATTAAAGAAAATCAAAATAAAATAGAAATTAGTTTATTAAATACATACATAGATTTTGGAGACCAATATTCATCTTCATTTTTTCTCCCTCAAATTTCGTCCAACACACACTTGCACACACACAAATTTTGAAAAATCTTGAGCCAAATTTTGAAAGATCCAACCGTTGAATTTTCAATCCGTCTTCGAATCGAGGTATAATCTCGTATCTAGAACACATATACGGTTTGAAAATTTTAAAAATATTATCTTATGTGTATATCATATTTTCGGTCATTTTGGAAGAATTATGAAGGATATGTTTTGTTTGATTAATTCTTGATATTATGATAGATTCTTCGTCTACGTATTGTTTAACGTTGAATTTGTGAAGCATATGTTATTGTTCGGAGTTTTATGAAATTTTTGAAAATATGAAAGGCCTTGATCTTGAATTTATGATGTTAGTATGATTGAATTGCCTTCATATATGTGTTATTGGATTAATATAAACGTGTTTGGAGCAAGAAAAACATTTGAAATCGAAACTATATTGAAAACCCTAAATGGTCGAAAACCCTAGCCCTCATATTGTTGGATTTTTTATTTTATTTGATCATTTTGACTTCATATTTGGATTCTATGATATGAATAATGCTTAAAATGATTTATTCTGATTGTTCGGCCGACGTATTCAAAAGTTGTAAAATTTTAGTTTGTCGGCAAAAATGGGTTTTCAATATTAAAACTTTGATATTTGTGTTTTTTTGATAGATTGATGATCTTTGATGATAATTGAGCATGTATAGAGAGTCATTGGTATTAGATGACGTGTCACATGAATTTTGACGTCGGACATAAGCTATGTCTTAAGGGGGTTGTTGGTTTTTGGCTAAGATTAGATGGTTTAAGCTTGTTGTTGAGTTTTCTATGCTCGTTTAGACATATGAGGCTTCGTGATGTCTTGTTATATGTTTAAAGTGTTAAAGGATGCAATGACCTAAGTGTTGATAGACCATAGCGTCTTGATATCGAGAAGATATAGTCGTGTCAACGACTAAGATAAGTTATGTTCTTGTTTGGTTCTTGATAGACTTGTATGCCGTTTTATGTGGATTGATGGACCAAATGAGAAGAAGAAGAAGAAGAAGGCGAAGGTATGCGTTCCGGTGATCAAGTATCAGTGGGTAATGATTCTTAAATTATTTTCTGAGCAAAATTAAATGTTATATTTCAAATGTAATTCTATTGTAAGAATGTTTAAATCACCACATTGTGGGTATGCTGATAATGACTAATTTACCACATTGTGGGTATGTTGATAATGACTGATTTACCATATTGTGGGTATGTTGATAATGACAGATTTACCACATCGTGGTATGACGGCAATTGACCTATCTACGGTAGGAAAATGATATGTACTGTGCACAGGTTTATGGCCGTGAGCTTGCAAATGTAGGCCGATCATGGTATTGGGGAGGAGGTCTACTTCCCATTACCGAATGAAGTAGATAGGGTATGACCGTGGTTGGTAACCTTCAGGACCAACACTGGTATGTGATGCCGGTATGTTATAAAATGTGAATGTGATGTGACAGAATAATGAATTACTTTCATGAAGTACTTACACGGGTTTATCTTCTCAACTCCTGTGTTAAGAAAAATCAGTAAGTATTTACTTATGAAGAGCATGCACATATTATTTCACTAAAAACCCTATGTGTTGCATATTTTATGGCAAGTCAAGTTTATAGCCCTAAAGGCAATGTTTTTATGATTTTGACGTATACCCACTGAATGCATATTTGTACTCACTCCCTACATATATTTCTAAATATGCAGGTTGAGCTTGAGAGGATGCTGGAATCGAATGCTATGCAAGGAGCTTCTCTAAAATTTTAACTCATAATGAAAATGCTCATTTGTTTATATAATTCATTTGATGTTATCATGTTTTATGCCTAGAGTTTTATGTCTTCATACATAATTCTTAGCCACACTTTCCGTTGCCGAACTTTGGCCTTTACTTGCTTATGTGTTCTGTTATGACGAAGCGATCATGTTTCTGATGAGAATCTTGATTCTGTTGTTGTTATGATATCGGCATTTTTATTATGATGTCGACATGCTTCTGGGAACAAGGATTTCACATGTTCGTTGGTTGAAAATTTCATGATTTCGCGTGCTGTTGCTCAATATTTAATTGATTTGTGAATCATCAATTTTGTTTATTTTGATAAAGTCTATCCTTATTATTGGATACTCCTTATGTTTATTCATCCTCAATCGTAATTCTTCTTCATTCGATTCTTTATTGTGGTTCGAGGACCTAGAATTATCATTTGTCAAATTCTATTCTACCTCTTTGGACCATAAACATTTGATTCCTTCTTGATGAAAGTTGGTATCATATCTTTCTCTTGATATATTTTTGATCACGTTTGTTGATTTCGATTATTAGAATTTCCTTCTTAACCCCACGTCATGATCCAATTACTTGACTAAGTATGGATCGATTATCAGAAGTCACGGCCTAACTACTTGACTAATTACTTGGTTAAGTAGTCGGGCTGTGACAGAATGGTATCAGAGCGTTTCTGAATTCTGAACTTGTGAACCTTTGTAAATTTGTGCAGTTTGTGCACAGTTTTTAAATTCTAAAGTTGTGAATCCTTGTGAACTTTTGCACAGCTGAGCATAGTTTTGAATTCTAAACATGTAAGTCCTTGTGAATCCTTGTGCAACTTGTGCACTGTCTTGAATTCTGAATTCATGAATCCTTGTGAGTCTTGTGCAGTTTGTGCACCTTGAGCATATGAATTCTTTTGAGTTGATTCTGTTTGAGAATTTGAGTTATGAGTCAGCTGTTTGACTCTATCTTGAGACTCTGAGTTTATGGAATCAATTGTTTGATTCTGAATTGAGAATATGAGTTAAAAGTTAGTTGATCATACGAGAAGCTCAGCATTCGGATTTCCATCATCTCTAGCTCAGCAGGTAAGAGCTTATGATTATGCTTATGAGTATGATGATTATGATTATCACAGATGATGATGGAGTATAAGCCTTATTGAATAAAGTGCTATATGAGAATGTATGCTTGAAATAAGTTTTTGCTTATCGAGCTAAAGTTGAAAAGAAGTTCTGAGAAAAGATGGCAGAACAACATGAATATGTTTTCTGCAAGAGTTTGAGCGTTGTTTTATCTATGATAACGAGGATCGTCCGGACAGTTCGGAAGACAAGGATCAGATAATGTTTCTATCCATGTACACCATACGAGTAGCTTACCTTGGGCAAAATTCTCGCTCGATTCCATCGCTTGTGGAGAAAGGCATCTAAGCAAGGCATATTAGGACTAGATGGAATTCTCCAGTTGATTTCTTTATTGCTTGAAGAGTGGCTAGATTGGGCTATTGCTGTGGCCATTGATTATGAGTTTGGTTTTATACCTTTTGAGCAAGCTGATTTTATTCCTAGCTACCATAAATTCTCAATATTATGTGCACTTGAGTACCCCCTCTTTTTGATTCATTTTTTTTATGTTGCCAACTTTATCTCAACTATTCATTAGTTCCAGCTGGTTGGTAACTTTTCTTTTCACCTGATGATGATGGTGAAGATCCCAAATTCATAGATGTTGATTACTCTTATCCTAGTATTGAGATTTTTTTTTATTGACCTAGATTGTTATGGTCAGCTTTTCACATCTTTTAAGATTTCTACATCGATTCAATTTGTTTTTTTATCTTATGTTTTGAAACTTCTCCTTTGGAGATTTGATAAAAGACTAGCGAGACTCGGTGTCTCAAGATTTTTCATATATAAACTCGAATTTTATCAATTATTGGCATAGCACAGCTATAACCCTAAATATCGGCCGACTGCCTTTTTGTGATAGCCTTTCGTGAACAGAGTGGAAGCTGATAGTTGTAGATCGTATCAGATGTGTTTTGCCAGAGATATCAAAGCATCCATATACCTAAAAACCCTCAGATGGCAAAGTTTTTCCCTACTTTTATAAAAGTTCCCAAAGAAGCAATTTTCTTCCTTTGATATCTATAAGATCATTTTGCTACCCAGCTATATTATTTCATATCACCGCTTTGTGATAAGCAATTGTGAAGACTTTTGTGATCTAAGCCTGTTTGTTGATTGGAAACCTTTTTCCCGCTTTTGATAAGCACGATATGCTGCATTTTAGTATTCACCTGAAAGGCAGTATACCACCTAGAAGAAGAAGAAATCTTCATTCTGAAAAGAAAGAATAATAAAGTACAATTCTTTTCAAAATTTACCTGTACTTTCTCCTCCTTTAACCAATCGTAAAATGGCAGAATTTTCTGTGTCAGATCCTTTATCCTTAATAAAGTTGATAACCCAGCTGATGCTAAAGAATGAGTTCGCTGTATAGAGCAAGTTCTCAAGTTTTTTGGAATGCTCTGATTGAGAATGTGTCCGATGTATATTGTTTGAGATATAAGGGTCTGCAGTTTTATTATCGAAATTATGTAAGAAAGTTCTTTCTTATGAGCAATCAAAGAAAGAAAATTTCGTGGACCAAAAGTCACTGAAGAAAGAACACTGTCGCAACATACGATCGTGAATTCAACGGCCTAGTCCGTTATGTTCTTTACAAAGTTGAAAAGATGAGAGGACATACGTGTTGGTTATCTCATCGAAGCGTGGGTGATAATGGATCGACTCACAGAGTATGCTCATTTTTATCCTGAGCTCTCTTATGTATAGCGCTGGCAAGTTAGGTCGAAGATACGTTGAGAGATAGTACGTTTACAGAAGGTACAGTCCCGAGTGACTGTTATCAGGTGGGTAATGATTCTTAAATTATTTTCTGAGCAAAGTTAAATGTTATATTTCAAATGTATTTCTATTGTAAGAATGTTTAAATCACCACATTGTGGGTATGTTGATAATGACTGATTTACCACATTGTGGGTATGTTGATAATGACGGATTTACCACATCTTGGGTATGGCGACAATTGACCTATCTACGGTGGAAAATGATATATCTTGCATGTGTTTATGGCCGTGAGCTTGCAAATGTAGGCGGTCATGGTATTGTAGGGAGGCCTACTTCCCATTACCGAATAGCGACGATAGGGTATGACCGTGGTTGGTAACCTTCGGGACCAATACGGGTATGTGATGTCGGTATGTTATAAAATGTGAATGTGATGTGACAGAATAATGAATTACTTTCATGAAGTACTTACACGGGTTTATCTTCTCAACTCACGTGTTAAGCAAAATCAGTAAGTATTTATTTATGAAAAGCATGCACGAGTTATTTCACTAAAAACCCTGTGTGTTGCTTATTTTATGGCAAGTCAAGTTTATAGCCCTAAGGGCAATGTTTTTATATTTTTGGCGTTGATAAGCCTCATTTTTACCTGTTTTATAATGCTATATTTGTTTCGTTTATAATTGATAAGTGGTCTTTTGAGCTGTCTTTTTATATATTTATGTTTACCTTGGAAGATATTATGCCGTGTGTGTTTCATGTCATTTTAGCACATGTTTTGATGTCAAAAAGGGGGATCACGATAAAGAGGAATCAATAGCCCAGTCGCGAACTCGTGCGAAGAAGAACTGTTTGAAAACGACGTTGAATATGATGTAATGGATTTAAAAATATGGATGTAAAAGTATACTATGTTGAAGAGCATCTCGATAGGAGTCCGTGAGGCGCAAGCGGATCGCAATTGAGTCCGGACGAGAGAACGGAGCGAACGCCAAGTCGCGCCACGAGAATCACGCCTCGCGAGCCGAGGTCGCGAGGAAGAGCAGATTAGCAGCGTTTTGGAGCTGTTCGCGAGACTTCTTCACGGGGAATGATTTCTTGCAAGCCTCGCGAGGCCTAGGTTGCGTAATATTTTATATACGCACACAACAAAGGCGCATGACGAGGAATTGGAGAGAGAGATTGGCCGCGCTTGACATTCGGCCAACAATTGAACACTCTTTTCTTCAATTTTTATTTTGTTCTCGCACGTTTTCTTCGGTTTAGTAATAGCTTAGCTTTTCAATTCCTTTCGAATTCCAGTAATTTAAATTTCAGATTTCATAGTTTAGTTTAAGTTCGAGATTTTATTTGTTCATCCGGATTCAAGTGCTACAATTGTCCATCGTGGATTCCTACGGTTTTATTTATCTATCTCAATTTATGCTTTATTTATTTAATTATTGTTTTGTTATTTTAATTATGCATAGCTAAATTCCGTATTGATCCTGGGGTTTGTATGTCGACTAGATTCATGTAATTTATCTGTTGATCTTGCTTTGCCGTCCTTCATGATTTATAAATCTTGGCTTTAATTCTCATGTGTTGGTATCTCGATCAATATCTATGCATGCTAGTTATGTGATTAATGTCTCTGCGGAATTAATTGCATAATCGATATCTGGAGTTTATAATACATTTTTTGCCTTGAGACCCGACGGAGATAGGTGGTATGAGGAGGTTATATCTTTGTGTGCTTTTGGTAATTAGCTTACTTCTCTTGAGACCCGACGGAGATAGAGTTTAGGCTAACCTACTACTATAGGTCATCCCGACGAAACTATAGTTACATTAGTGATCCTTCATCTGAATTTGGATTAAATTGGTAAACAGATTAATAGGTTAATTGTGTGAATCTGGTTAGGTTAATTACATCCCTAGGATCAGTCTTTTATATCTGGTTTTATTCCCTCTTTTTTCAAGTCTAGCTTATAATCTTCTCTCTTGATTTTGTTGCTTGGATAATAACAAAGGTTCTGTGTTGATTACTTGCTGTGTTCTCGAGTTGCAGTCTCTGTGGATACGATATATATACTTGCTATTTTAATATCATTTATTTGGTAGGAATTATAGCGATCATGCGTATACCCACTGAGTGTATATTTGTACTCATGCCCTGCATATATTTCTAAATATGCAGGTTGAGCTTGAGAGGATGCTGGAATCGAATGTTGTGTAAGGAGCTTCTATAAAAGTTCAACTCATAATGAAAATGCTCATTTGTTTATATAATTCATTTGATGTTGTCATGTTTTATGCCTAGAGTTTTATGTTTTCATACAATATTCTCAGCCACATTTTCCGTTGCCGAACTTTGGCCTTTACTTGCTTATGTGTTCTATTATGACGAAGCGATCATGTTTCTGATGAGAATCTTGATTTTGTTGTTGTTATGATCTCGGCATTCTTATTATAATGTCGACATGCTTCTGGGAACAAGGATTTCACATGTTCGTTGGTTGAAAAACTTCATGATTCTGCGTGCTGTAGCTCAATATTTAGTTGATTTGCGAATCATTAATTTGGTTATTTTGATAAAGTCTATGTAACGGCCCTTAATCCTAAGCACGGATTAACAATGTGACTATTACTTTAACATGGATTTATAAATGGAAAAGACCATTGAACATTTAACTGTAATACATATATCAAGAGTATTTTTGGACTTCAATACATAACTTAGGGTTCTTGCAGCGGAAAACTTGTGATATGTACATATGACGATGTACAATCAAGGTATAAACTTTCAGCGACAAACATTCCTATTGCTCAACACTGCTCCATCGCATCACCAGCTCAATCTGCATATTTAAAAACAAACATGCAGGGCTGAGTACAAGAATGCACTCAGTGGACTCATGCCAAAACATTTTATCATCTTTCAATTACACTGCCCCATCACAGTAAGACACAAGGGTTTTATTTGAAAGGTCTTGTGCTTACTAAAATATTTTCATCATTTCTCAAAACATTGTCGCTTGGCCAAGCATTTTCCTTGTATGTATGATCTTTATCCCTTCCTTTATCATATAACATCTCATCATCATAACATCATTATGCGCCGTAGAAGGAGGCCTCCTTCCACGGACGCTGTGACCGGCCGCGCATTGTCCTTACGGCCCCCAATCACCCTTATGTGTACATGTTAATCCTAGCCAGGAATTGCCCCTTCGGCATAGGATCCGAATTCGATTTCCATTCATAAGTTGGTAGCGAACCAACAACATTCATCAACATTCATGGATATGATACATACATAAAAACATAAATATTTGGGCAGGTAATTAAATAAATCATTTCATCATCATTTCTTGCAAATAAAGCCTCGTAAATAAATCATTTGATCAATATTTTATCATTTAAAAGTATAGTAAAGTCCACCTGGACTGTAGACTGTCTTAATCGTTTTCTTTCTACACCAATTGTTCACGTTCGCGTCCCACCTTTACGTAAAAACTAATGTAGTACGTCGGTCATGTTTTTCAAGAATGTCAAAGTTTAATAAACTTTGATAACTTTCTAATATAATACTTCGCATCCTTTAACTAAAATAGTACGTCGTTTCATCGCATATCTTAACTAATAACTCCCCGTACTTCGATAGAGACGAAATATGATCTACGGCCTCATTTTAACCATTTAGGTTAAACGTCGAACCTATACCAACGTCTTTCGATAAAATGATTTCAATTATGAAATCGTTTCTCACAAAAGAGATATTCTTAATATTTTAATACGTTTTACACGTATTAGTGTATTAATTCAACGTATACCACAACATTGATCACATACTAACGTATTTCATACGTTTAATCTTAAGTCAACGTTTTTTACTTTTCTTAACATATTTTTCGAATTACTCACATATATGCTATCAAATTTTCATATAAATCGATTTTCAATCGATTTCTTATCAAATAATCCTAAGTCTCGATTTTTCACGTTGATCAACAATCATGATCAATATTTTACCTAATTGTGATCTAACTTGTACATTACATATTATTCTTCACAATTTACGACATTTAACATAAAGTTTCGCCGTAAACATAGTATACTATGTTTCTAAAATCCCATAAATTCTTAATAGGTCTAAAATATATTCCAAGCATATAATATGTGATTTTTCTTGATAAAAAGAAATTAAAACCCTTAATTCTCATAATCAAGCTCTCGGCCCTTATTGATATAATTATCAAAACTCTTCCAAAAATTCTTATAAATTCACATAATACACTATATTATCATAGGATCATTAATATGTAATAACATTTGTTATAGAAAAATTGGACATCATTTTCCTACACTTTAAGGCTCTCGATTTTTTTCAACAAATAACCAAACATTTACCTAAAATTCTAATAAATTCTCACAACACCTAATCATCATCATCATGTATCACTAATATATCATAATATCTAACAATTACAACTCACACATCAATGTACCCACACTAGTAATTCTCGAAAATTCTCAAACATATGAACATACATTTTCTAAAAATCTAATAAATTCATATAGCACTTAATTAAGGCTCTACATCAATAATATGCTATAATATTACTTAAACATGATTTATACATCAACATATATCCTCCAATAATTTTCGGTAATTATGAATAATTAACATATGCTTTCCAAAAATTCTTGATAAATCACTATGAGTTCCATTACTAACATATATCATTAATCCATCAACAAATGAATATTGTAAGCTTTTGGTCATCACCATTAAATTCAAAGCATGCTTAGCTTGTAATTAATTCATAACATGTGATCATACTACATCATAATAAACATTATTAACAAACAACTAAGCATGATAACTATATTCCTCATATTTTTATCATTAATAACATAAACATATATATTAAAATCAAACGGTTGGAAATCAAAAATTTTAACGTATATATAAAACTCGTTCGATTCCTAACCTTTTAATCGGCGTTGATTTTTAGTGCAAAGGTTTTTGTATCAAGGATTTGGGATATTAAATGAAGAACTCTCCCTCTTTTCTTTCTTCTTAGCTCACGGTATTGATAGGGTAAGGAAAGAGAGATGTTTTGTTTTATATAACTTATCACTTTGTACACTTAAAGTTAAAGGAATAAAATCAAGTATTACACTTAATTCCTCTTATATCTAAAATCAAGTATTACACTTAATTCCTCCTATATCTCACGGTTCACTCACACACAAACAAAGCAATACTTTTATTTTTGGTGACTCACTACTACTTTAATGACTCACTTTATTCCTTAGTAAATGCATCTTACAACAATTAAATGCATGGAACAAAATAAAATCCTACACTTTTGATCCATATACGTCGGCCACTTTAAAAGCAACAAGGATGAGTTTTTAAATTTTGTCTTATACCATATATAATATCTTAAGCATTAACTACATGTAAGTCAATTCAAACAAGAGTTCCAAACTTTCTTCTCACTTCAATTTCATTCATTTACACGGCTATACACAAGCCATGGCACATCCCACTTGATCCTCAAATAAATTTTCTTGTTTTATGTGCAATAATATCCTACTATAACATTTACTACATAGCATGTCAAAAGATAGCAAAATTTATCACCTTATATCCTATTATAACAAACTCACGGCACTTTTGTATGGTAGGTGCCAAACATTTTATTTTCATGCTATTAGTAGTTATATGACATAATATAGGTCTTAGATGATAAATTAAATCATAGGAAAAATTATTAAAATGATTCATGTGTCAAAACCCTAATTTTCTAAATTAGAGTTTTCGAAAATTGCACACTTTATTCAATAATTATTCCTTAATTATCTAGAATTATTTTAATGATTAATAATGCTCTTATTACATAAAATAATCATAGGAATTTAAATATTATAATTCCTCAATCATTAGACTTAGTTTTCGAATCGTCTCAGAACGTTAACGTTCAAAACGTTAATAATAAAGTCGTAATCACTTTATTAACCCCTTTCGTTAATAATGAAATTAATTCTAAGCTTCATCACTTAGAAAAATAACAACGTAATATTATCTATCGATATTCAATCGATGTTAAAAATAATACTTTTGAAAGAATAATATAAACTATATTCTTTGATTCACTAATCATTAGTGAATATAATATAAGAATTCATTATATCATAAATAGTCGAAATCAATATTCGATAAGTTACTAATTCAATTATCGAGACGAAACCCTAATTTACGAATTTTTATCATCGTAATTAGGCTTTAAAACTTCGGGATATTACAGTCTATCCTTATTATTGGATATTCCTTGTGATTATTCGTCATCAACCGTTATTCTTCTCCATTCGATTCTTTATTGTGGTTCGAGGACCTAGAATTATCCTTCGTCAAACTCTATTCTACCTCTTTGGACCATAAACATTTGATTCCTTTTTGATGAAAGTTAGTATCATATCTTTCTCTTGATATATTTTTGATCACGTTTGTTGATATCGATTATTAGAATTTCTTTCTTAACCACACGTCATGATCCAATTACTTGACTAAGTATGGATCGATTATCAGAAGTCACGGCCTAACTACTTGACTAATTACTTGGTTAAGTAGTTGGGCTGTGACACTACCATTACTGTAGCAAAATCAGCGCTCAATGGTTCAAAAAATCTAAAAAAATCTCCACCATAGGATCTAAGTGATGAATAGATTAGATTGAATACTGCATACTACCTCGGGCTTTAGTACTATATGATCTCAATTCTCTCTCTCGATCTCTCTCGATCTATATATATATATAATTGAGATCACATAGTATCGCCTTAGGTAATAAGTAATTATCAATATCATCCACTCATCTCATAGATCTTGTGGTGGAGATTTTTTAAGCTTATTTTGCTACAGTAAGGGTAAATTAGTAATTTGATTTGTTAAATGATATAGAAAATAAATCATGCATATAGTTGAATAGAATTATCCATATAAGTGAACATAAAATTACATATAGTTGAACACAATTATGCATGTGAGTTTCGATTTTAATGCATATTAGAAATGCACGTCCATCGTGCACTCCTAGCACCCGTTGGCCAACATGCAAGTGTATGCTTTGTTATACGCATTTACTTGTTTTGTTATATGCATGAATTTGTTTTGTTTATGCATGAACTTGATTTTGTTTGTTATATGCATGAACTTATTTTGTTATATGCATGAGTACGTTTCGTGGCACACCGAGACATAACGTATCCCCGTACCGTGTTCGCACACCCACAATGCTCTTTGGCTACACATGCAGGTTTATGCTTTGTTATATGCATGAGATTGTTTTGTTATATGTATGAACTTGTTTTGGCGAGAGTACTTTCTTTTAGTTGTTGTTCGCATCGATCCTGCTACCCGTCCACTGCCATCGCCGTTAAAATAATTGAAGAAGAAGAAGAAGAAGAAGAAAAAGAAGATGTCTCCCTATTTTGCTCCTTGCACGCACGCAAAAATGAAAAAGAATTGTCATATGTCAACTTGTGGTGCATCCATATGTTAAAATGTGTGATATAAATTGCATACTATATATTATCTAAGAATCAAATACTACGAGAATTCAACCATATATATACTTTCACACGCCACATGCACATATATTCATTTTGCAGGGCGATCTACTTGGTAGAATTGCGATTTTAATATTAAAAACTATAAGCTCGAATACATTTAAATCCTTATTATCCTCGTTCACTATAAACATGACATCAAATATTATATGGGATGAAATGCAATTCATAATAACCAAATGAAAAATGTGTAGCTCAAATTTGCAATTAATAAATAATCACAAAACTAATGTACATTCGTCCGCACTGTGCAGATAGACAAAAGTATTATTAGTTATTAAAAGTATCATTTACATTAAAGAAAAGTATCATTTGCTTAAATATCATTTATATTGAAGAAAAGTATAAAATATCATTTACACTAAAGAAAAGTATTAAAATCTATATGTGTGGATGGATGTACATGAGACCATCTTATATATAATAACCTCCAAAAACGGAGCTAAGAGAATGTGTGCTCCGTGCAAATTCTTAAGTTAGGGTTGTGTATAATAGTTTCAAAACATATAAAAGTGTTTGGGCCCTGAAATTTAAACCAATATCAAGCTCAAACCAACTTAACTCTGAACCAAAATTGGACACAACAAAATATTTGCAAAAATGCCATATAGGAGTCAAACCCACGACCACGTGGTTAAGACTTAAGAGGCTCGCAGTCTATCGATTATGCCAAGAGAGTTAGTTTACGATCTCCAGGTCAAAAGAATAAACAAACATACTATATATGAAAATATTATTTAGCCCTTATTTTTCGAGAGCTACGGACGATCATGCATCCACCCCACAAAGGGTTCAAAATCGTCCCCAATAACCCATAAAGACTAATATCAATATTCAATAGTTAAGATCCATAAGGATATCAATATTTATTGATCCTCCCAACTCACCCAAGGTCATATTACCAACATATTTGACCAACAGTGATTGAGTTAGAAAAAAATGTTCGGAGCCCCATTTAATAATGTCACAACAAGAAGAAATTTAAAATAAAGTTAAGATGTTGAAAATATTTTTAATGTAGTCATAACATTTTTAAATTATGACACAAAAGTAAAAAAGATCAACAAACGAAGTTAACACATTAATAGTATAAGACTTATTGTTATGAAACCAAATAATAAGTCAAGATTCAATAATGAAAAAGATATATATAACTTAAACTAAAAACATTGTATCAAATATATGGATATTTTGCAATCAATTATCAGTATGACTTGTCATCAATTATTCAGAACACAATGAATATGTCTTAATATTTGATATTGTAAGTTACAAATTAGTAAAAAGTTATGATTTGTTAAATTAAATTAATAATCCATAATAAATTATAAATCTAAATTTCATGAGAGAAAAAAATATAAACTAAAAAATGTAACAAAAAATAATATTTGGAATTTAAAATTTCTAACAAATATGATAACGGAATAAGAAAAATAAAAACATGACACTTTAAAATGTGCATTAAAGACGTTGTTTTATTATGTGATCCATGCACTGTTCTTTCATAACTATGATATATTTTTATATTTTCTTAAAATTATAATTTTATATATATATATACACACTTTTTCTAAAAGAATCTGGGCAGCAACCTCCCACCTCCCTCCGTCACTGATGACCTATAGCGACTGCAACATTATTCTTCTAATAAAAGAAAATTCGAAAAGATAAATATGGGTTATCTTAGTGGATTTCTGAACCTCCAATAATAAGTAGTAGAGTCAGAACTTTCGGCGATGGAGCCGGACGACTGTAGGCCGCAAGGTGTTAACTCCTCCAAATTGCTTTTTAGTTACATTGCTCTGTTTAACTTGGAACATATGTGCTATCAGACCTAGATGGACATCATTTATTTATTTATTTATTTTTATTTTTTTTGGTATCATGGGGACCATAGCCATCACTTAAGGTGCGTACCGGGTAAATCTCGCGTTTACAAGCGATAAGCATGAAACCACATACGATGGAAATCACATTTAGAAATCGGATGTATATATTCAAACTCATAGAGACGTTTGGTAGAATTCGAACCTGTGATTTATCGGCTACAAAAATCTACCTTAACCAATAGGCGTTCCTAGGGGACATCATTTTACTTTGTAAAAAAAGTGCAGATATTAATATTTTTTATAATACACATGTTCTGATAGGAATTTTTGTGTCAAATTTATAGTATCTTATATTTCAATTATAGAATTTCACCATTTAGTTTCTCGAAACTCCAATTAGCATATTACATTATCTCATATGTGATATTAATTGTTTTGCATGTTTCATCTCATGATGAATTCTAACGATTTTATGAGTTTGTAGTTTATACTTTAAGAGAAATTTTTACAATAACCAATTCATATATATATATATATAGGGGTTGGATCAGGAGAACTCATCTTTTTGAGAACTTGAGAACCATGATAAGGCGTTGAAGATAATGCAAAAATAAGATAAAGTTGTGCATAACGAAAACTTTCTAAAATTGTTGCACAACAAAATAATTTTAGAAAGTTTTGGTTATTTTGATCAACTATATATATATATATAGAGAGAGAGATAGAGAGAGATGGTGGATAAGGTAGGAATGATATTTTTTATAAGAAATAAGAATAAATCTAAGGGTTATTGGTGCATAAATACATCAACTTTGAGTCCATTTTGGTTTTTTCCACAGACTTTATAAATTGTCACAAAATACATAAACTTAATCACTTAAGTGATTTTACCACAATTTCAAATTCAGGCCAAATTAGATCTGACTTGACATCTCAAAAATTTACTACAAACAAAATGCTTAATGATATAAACGACATTGTAAAGAGATGACATAAAATATCATCGTTCCATCAAAATAATTCAAATTTTTTTTTTTTAGGATTCATCACGTCAACCCTCATTACAAAAATCATAACTTCTTATTTTTTTTCATGTTCTGGTTCTAATTGTGATCAAAATAATTGATATTATCTCTCTACGATGTCGTTTATATCACTGAATATTTTGTCTATAATTTTTTTGAGATGTCAAATCAGATTTAATTTGGCTTGAATTTAAGATTATGCTAAAATCACTAAAGTGACTAAGTTTGTATATTTTATGATAATTTTTAAAGTTCACGGAAAAAACTAAAATGCGTCCAAAGTTAGTGTATTCATGTGTCAATAACCTTAAATCTAAACCATTGATTTTAATAAATCAATGGACAATATTTATTTTCGTTGTACTACAAATAATAATTATATGTGCCATAAATCTTTACATGCGTTTTCGATCAACAAAATTTGATCGCTTAATTTTCTACCAATTAAATGATAGTAAAACAGAAAGTATATTATATCGTATCCACATGGACTGTAATTCGAAACCACAACAAATAATAAACACATAATCTTTATTATTATTCAGGCAACAAAATATCAAGAGAGAAGATTATAAAACTAAACTCAAAATATAAATAAGGAATAAAACAGATATGAAAGACTGGTCCTAGGGATGTACTTAACCTAACCTGATTCACATAATTCAATCTATTAATTTGTTTACCAATTTAATCCACATTCATATGAAGGATCACTAATGTAACTATACTTTCCGTCATGACAACCTATAGTAGTAGGTTAGCCTAAACTCTATCTCCGTCGGGTCTCAAGAGAAGTAAGCTCATTACCAAAAGCACATAAAGAATAACCTCCTACAGTTCATCTATCTCCGTCAGGTCCCAAGGTAAAAACTGTATTATGCATTCAAGATATCAACTATGCAATTAATTCCGCCAGGACATCAATCACATAACTAGCATGCATCAATATTGGCCAGATACCAATACATGAGAATTAAAGCCAAGAATCATAAATCATGAATGGGACGACAAAACAGTATCAACAGATAAATCATACAAATCTAGTCAGACATACAAACCCTAGAATCAATACGGAATTTAGCTACTCATAATTAAACTACTAAAGCAAGAAATAAATAAAGATAACATAAACTGAAAAATAAAACCGTAGGATTTCACAATGAACAATGTAGCGACTTGGATCCGTAAATAAATCTGAACTTGAGTAAGAACTGAAAACAAAACTGAAATGAAAACTAAACTAAAACTCAAAGCTAAATAATCTATATTCTGTAAAACGTGCACAAGATAAAAGACAAAAGGAAAAGTGTTATGTTCTATCAAAAAGCTAAGGTCTCCCCCACGTTCTGACTGCGCCCACGTCTATATGCAACCCTAGGACGCGTTGGCTCGCGAGACTGGATCACGAGCAACAGTCGCGATGGAATGTCGCGAATCAACCCTTCTGGCCCCGTCCATGCTTCCTCGCGAGTTTGTCTCGCGAGAAAATGTCGCGAGGCTTTTCCGCCTTCTCACATGCTATGATCGCGCGTCTGACACTCGGTCAGTATGCCCATACTATACAGATAGAAGTAAACAAAATCTGACACTCGGTCAGTATGCCCAAACTGCACATATAGTAGTAAGCAAAATCGTCTTCCAAATGATTGACGAGAATTTCTCCAATTTTTCACTTTCAATTAGATATCAAAGTTGAATTCGCCAGAGTAAGTCGCGAAGCGTCATGAGCCAGAATTCCTCTTTATCGTGATCTACCTTTTTGACACCAAAACCTATGCTAGAATGACATGAAATACACACGGCATAATATATTTCAAGGTAAACATAAATATATCAAATGACAGCTCAACAGATCACTTATCAATTATAAACTAAACAAAACATGGCTCTATAAATCAGGTAAAAATGAGGTTTATCAATGTTATATAAGTAATTTAATCTTATAAGAATCATTGTTTTCCATTAATCTAAGGTAATACACGATTTTATTTTTATTTTTAGGGATTTCTTGTAATCTATCCTTTAACTTATTATCTGTAACATTACTTCAGTTTTAATACTTAATATATGTAAATTTATTTGTGATTCAATCAAGCAAATCCATGAAAAACTCATGTAAAATAATCTATATATCGATTCATACGTGTGGTTTAAACTAAGCTGTTTAAACAACACTTTTTTACTTATTCGTTGCACGTAAGGTTTAATCTCATCAAGACAAATTGGATATTATTGAAAAATATAAACTGAAAATTGAAAATCCACAAAGCGTAAAAACCATAAGCATAACTCAAACGTAAAAAAAACCACAAAACGAAATAAGCAAAACATATATACAGAACAACATATAAAATAAACTGACAATAATTTTTAAAATTTTAGTGGTATGTGCAACGAATACGTAAAAAATACTATGAAAATATTACACCAATGTTATAGTTTGAACCACACGTATGTATCAATATATAGATTATTTTACCTAAGTTTTTTTATGGATTTGCTAGCTTGAATCACAAATAAATTTACATATATTAAGTATTAAAACTGAAATAATGTTGCAGATAATAAGTTAAACGATAGATTACAAGAAATCCCTAAAATAAAAATAAAACCGTGTGTTATCTTAAATTAACGAAAAAAATTATTCTTATAGATTAAATTACTTATATAACTTTGGCCGGAAACATAGGTAAAAATTTATAACACATATAGTTATTATTTATAGCACAACAAAAATAAATCATGTCATTGATTTACTAAATTCAATGGTTTAGATTTATTCTTATTTCTTACACTTAATTTTATTCTCACATGAATCACCACATATATATATATATATATATATATATATATATATATATTGATTGATTAGAGGAGAACCCCACTAAGATAAAAAAGAAGAACTTATCATCATCCTAAAATTTATCTAATCTGATGGATCATATTTAATTCATGCTTTAAAATGAAGTTGATTATATAAAGGTCAATTTTCAATGCCAGATTTTTCGTCCACCCACCTGATTTTTTGCCTATGTGCGACTTTCTCTCTTTGCAATTCAATTTGTTTTCTGAAAATATCAATTGTGCATTGGATTGTAACGACTGTGCATAGACTTGTAAGTACTTATGCAAAAAAAACAATAACTAAGAATCAAACTCATAAAATTGAGAATCATTGTTTGAATAATAATTAACGTAAAAAAAGAATCAAAATTATATAATTGCCCTAAAATAAAGATCACAATTCCCCATAATCATCGGAAAATTCAAAATCAATATGATGAGGATGCACAATCATACAATTTTTATGTATAAGCATATTGTTTGTTTGCTTATGGTATAATACATAAGGTAAAAGTTGAATAAAAACCTAGTGGATACAATAGTATTTCCTCCGTCCACCAAGAGTATGTTATAATTATTTTATTTATCTTCCACAAAGAGTGTACTATTTTTCTTTTTGGGATACTACCCTATACTCAACTCTTATTATTCAACATCACAATTAACCATTCATTATTTACCAAAAAAACCAAACTACCCAACAATTAACTTTTACTATTCAACCTCATAACCATTCATTATTACAAAATAAAATCATTTTTTCTTCACTCAAAAAATATATGTGGCGGAACCTTTTGTCCACTAAAAAAACATCCATCAAAATTTATTAAAACTCGTATCATCTACCAAATGATACCTTCTTTGTGGATTAGGGAGTATAATTTATAAGAATGCAATAAATGAAAAAGTTGTACTTAAGTGCACAACAAACTATTAACATGTACATATTATATATATAGATATTAAAATACAAAATGTATTAAAAACAATCCCTAAAATCAAACCCAGGCGAAAATTCTGAATGTTATGGATTCAATAACTTTCCCGACAGGGTTTATCAACTTTCACAATAAATGTATTTGATTTTCACGTTCGCACTTTAAAATATTTTTTTATCTAAACATCACTCTCTATATATAAAATCCAAACTAGTTATTTCATTCATCAAGATTTACAAGCATGTATCCAATGAACCATCTAGACTATTAGAGGTGGTCTCCTGTACATTCGTCCTTATATTCGGACTTCGATATTTTTTTCAGTATAAATGATACTTTTTTCAATGTAAAATATATTTTATAAATTATAAAGTAAAAAATAAATGATATTTTTCTTTAACGTAAAAGATATTTCTCTTAATAACAAATAATATTTTTATCCGTCCACATCGTACGGATGAATGTACATGAGTTTTGTGATATTGTTATCACGTTCAGTGAGTCTCACCCTAAACGATAGACAAGGGTAGTTTGACAAGTTCCACATCCGTCATATTCTGTGACTATAATTTTCTCCTCATATTTTTTTGGAGAAAGGTTTATATGTGTTGCCGCGTTTGGATGCGACACCATTTAACGAAGAATAAGTAAAACAATTAAAATTATATATATGCGCGTCGCCTACCCAAAAATGCATCTCAGTTCACAATCACAAAAGTTATAAAAAGCCTGCCAAACAAAATCAGAATCAGTTATTAACTTTTCTCCCACCAATAATATTACAACCAACCAAACATGTCTCATCCCAACCAAACAATAGATTCTTGCCAACTCAAGGTCAACCCTCTTTCCGACAAGATCTAAGCATGCCGGCCGTTCGTGACTCCCGTCCGACGAGGAGCCGTCAAGCGTCGAATCATCTCCTCCTCCTTCTTTAGCGTCTGTCTTCGTCCTAATTAACGTCCGTCAACATCGACGGCCAGATGTATTAATTAATACTCTGCATTTTCTATGCGTAATGCTCACCGCTTTCTTTTGTTTCTGTCCAATCTTTACAGATTTCATTCGTGTTGTGTTTGTGATTCAAGAGAATAAATAGTAATGTATGTTTTTTTAATGTATTAAATGTATTCTTGAGCTGCGGTACTACTTGACCCCGTGTTCGCTTATCCTCGTGTAAACAACAACTGAGACACGAAATAGAAATTAATATTTCCAGTGAATTTGAAAGATAACGTCATAATTCATCTTGTAATTACGTGTAATATCAAAATGTAATAACGCCCTCCTATCTCACTGGGTTTATTCCATACTACTACGAGATCATTGCACCAAGTCTTTTATTCTTTCATATAATAACTCAAAATTATATATCCACGAGTCCCTAGCTATTGGAATTCATAGACTGATGCAACTGATCTCAAACTTAGTTCATTAATTTGATTGAATAATTTTACTAAACAAGCTCGATCATGCTTTTAATTACTTAAAAGATACATATTTCATACATCACTAAAGATGCATGATACAGAAAAAAAAAGGAATTTGTTACACTACGACTCCTTTTACTTTACTAGCGGCATTCGTTACGCGGCAAAATAAGTAGTAGACCAAGTCTTGATTAATTATTCGTTAAAAGGGATCGACTTGAATTATATTAATTTGATTTATCCTGTGAATAGTGACGGTACAATTAATTTATGAACTCTATATCTCGACTACATGTTGTAACAGTCCACTATCCCTAAGGACGAATTAGCATAGACTCTTACTTAGGATGAGAATTAAGAAGCGAAAAAGAAAAGATGATATCGAATTGTGAGATATATATCAAGAAAACGTCTAAAAACATCAAAGTATTGGAGATCAAAGTAAACATAATTTACATACAAGAGACTAGCCCATCAGATTCTTAACAAAATGGTTCAACTGATCTGAAAGAATTTAGTCTATAATCAAAATATAACTGAGTGTTCTTGCAGTGGAAAACATGTGAGGTACACGTATGAAGATGTGCACTCAAGGCTCTACTATCAGCAATAAAATATTCCTACTGCTCAACACCGCTTCATCTCATCATCAGTTCAACCTACACATTTAAAAACAAACATGCAGGGTTGAGTACAAAGACTAAGTGGACTTATGCCAAAAACATACATCATAACTTTGAATTACACTACCTCATCTGTAACACATGGAGTTTTATTTGAAAGTTTCGTGCTTACTAAATATTTTCTGTCATTTTCCAAAAACTTGTATGGCCAGGCATATTTTTTTATCTGTATGATCCATATCTAACTCATCTTGCGCTGTAGAAGGGGGCCTCCTTCCACGGACGCCGTGACCGGCCGAGAAAAACCTTTCAAAGACACAATACCTATAATCGGTCGAGCAAACCTTTCAAAGAACACGTTACCTAGTGTACACGTTAACCCTTGCTAGAAAATTTTCATCTAACATAGGATCCGAATTCGATTAAACTTACGTTGGCGGAACAACACTGATAGGATCCATATATAAAACATAAACACTTTGGACAGGTAATTAAATAATAGCATTTCATCATCATTTTCTAAAAAAAAAAGCATCGTAAATAAAACATTTGCCATTTTATTTTATCCTTGAGGAGAAAAGCCCACCTGGTACGTTCTCCTTCTCAAAACGAGTCTCTTTCCTTCACTTCCGTTGCTTACCTTCGTGATCATTCTTTACGTAAGAAACTAATTTAGTACGTCGGTCGTATATTTGAAAATCGTAAAAAATTAATGAAACTCGGTAGCTTTTTAAATCTTATTAAGATTTATTAACTAAATATAGTCATTCTAAGGCTTTTGTATCTTTAAACAGTTCGGGTCGTATTTTCATTGAAAATTCTAATTTATAAACTCTCATTTCTAACTGAGACGAAATATTGCTTCAGACCTCATAATAATAAATTAGATCAATTCTTTGAATTCGTATATTAGTCATTTTTCGATAAAATGATTTTAATTATGAAATAAATTCTTATAAAAGAGATATTGATATATCTCTAATTCGTCACACACGTCCTAGTTTATCTATTCAGATAAACCCATATTTATGCTAGGCGTGAAACATAACTTTGTGCGTTAAACATAACTCTACTCACGTACTATCATGCGTAATACATTCATACTTTAATCAAGTCATTTCAACTTCAAATTAATGCATTTTTCAAAATTCACATTTAGAACAATTAACTTGCATAATATGCTATAATTCTAATTTATTACCTATCATATTCCAATAAATCTCATAATGTCACTTTAACATTCAATCATGTCCAAATATATATATGAAACTAATGTATGCATAACACTTTATATTTTAAATTTCTACGTCACTTAGCAAAATATCTCAACGTAGAAAATATTAGATCATATTTTAAAAATCACATAAATTCATAGCATATCTTATACATGTTCTTGGGCCTAAATATGTGATCACATTTAATAAAATAAATTTGAAACTCCAAACTTCTAACTTAAGACTTTTCGAAATTTTTGAAAAAATTAACAAAATATTTCCATAAATTCCTATAAATTCACATAACACACTATATTAATGTAGGATCATTAATATCTAATTACATTAGACATAGAAAAATTTGACATCAAAACCCTTCATCCTATAGTTTTCAAAATTTTGGAAAAATACCTAAACAATTTTCAAAAATTCTAATTAATTCAAACTATTCATTATTCTCATCATACATCAACAATATACACTAATATCCTTCATACACAAATCATACCTCAATAATTCATGAACTATGGTTTTTGAATTTTTTTAAATAATTTCTTATATTTTCCAAAAATTATGAATTCTCACTATTATTAATTCATACTCAAAACAACTATCAAAAATCATGATCACCTCCATATAAACCTCATATATCTCAACTATAATAAGAAAAATTTTAACATGCTCAACTTTGTACCAAATTCATAATACATACTCACAATCATCATGTAAACATATTTAATTAACAATCTAAACATTTAACAAAAATCTTCAAATTTCTCATGAAATAACCAAAGCATATAACTCCATTTTTCATGGATGGATTTCTCATTTTTTTTGTATATCTAAGTAGGTTAGAAGATTTCTAACCTTTTAATCGGAGTCGATCGTCGAAGAAATCGATTTTCCTAACTTGAAATTCAAGAAAAAAGGAAGAACACTTCTCCTATTTTTCTCTCCTGTTCTTTTTTTATAGTTTGGGTGAATGAAGAAAGAAAAATGTCCACTTGATGATATATCATATCCTCTTTATTCATGCTTTTTTTTAAAAATATATTCTTTAGTCAATATAAAATAAATATCTTCATATCAACAAAATGAATATCTTATCTTACCAACAAAATAAATATCTTATCTTATCAACAAAATAAATACCTTTCACTATCAAACAAAAATAAAATATCTTTCTTTAGTCAACAAAATTAAATATCTTTTCTCATCAAAAAATTTCTCTTTTTCTTCCCCTTTTGGTTTTTTTCGAAAATAATTAAAGAAAATAACACATGTCTTCATTTATTTTTCTATTTTAATAATATAATAATCTATAGATCTTAGGTGATGTCTCCAAAATGATAATTTTGACCTTCTATGTCTCCAAAATTATAATTTTTACCTTCATTAGAAAAATATAGCGATTGTTTGTCCAATCCCTCTTTCTTTAATATATAAAAATATTGTAGAGAAGGAATATATAAAAAATACCCTTGTTTCTTAAAACATTAATAGAACTTTCAAGATTAAAATTCTTTAAACTTTATACTAAAAATTTTGAGCCATATAAATACGTTAATAAGAAAGTCGTACTCACTTTATTTGTTTTTCGTTAATAAGGAATTAAATTCTAAGCTTCGTCGTTTAGAAAATAACGTAAGATTAATTATCGAAAATTAATCGTCGTTGGAAAAAAAATCACTCTCAAAAGAAATAATATATATTCCTTTATTTACTAATTGCTTAAAGTCATAAAATAAAACTTCTCCCATTATGGATAATCGAAATTGAGTTTCGATAAATTACTATTCTGATTATCGAAACAAAACCCTAATTGACGATTTAAATTATCATAATTTTAAATTATCAGGATATTACATATGTACTGTTACATATCATGGACATGTCACTTTAGAATGTCATTCATTTATTTCTTGAAAAGGTCAGCCTTTCTTTGTTATGAGAATCGTCTAGTTCTCTTTTGTAGTTAAGTCATTTTATTCTGCTTTTTAAGTTATGTTTGTTTGCTTTCTGAGT
The DNA here is from genome assembly GCA_036937905.1 of Salvia rosmarinus. Taxonomy (NCBI): domain Eukaryota; kingdom Viridiplantae; phylum Streptophyta; class Magnoliopsida; order Lamiales; family Lamiaceae; genus Salvia; species Salvia rosmarinus. The sequence goes on from CM072816.1 coordinate 94,653,179, forward strand.
TGAAACATACAATTTTTGTCTCTTAACTTTTGTACATTGCATAATTTAATTAAGGATATACCTTATATATATATATATATATATATATATATATATATATATAATTGAGAACCATGCATAAGACGTTGAAGATGATATATATAGGGGTTGGATCCAATGAGAACTCATCTTTTGAGAACTTGAGAACCATGCATAAGACGTTGAAGATGATGCACAAAACAAGTATAAAGTTGTGCATAACTAAAACTTTCTAAAATTGTCGCACAACAAAATAATTTTAGAAAGTTTTCGTTATGCAACATTGACTTTTCTTCATCATAGTGTTTTCATATATGTACATAAATATATATTACTTTATAGCATCGATTATTTTCTTATGTCTAATTAAATAAATACATATAAGGAGATCTCCTGGCCTCATTAAAATTTCATGAATAAAACCTCCACATGTAAAAATATATAAAAGCTAGAAAAATAAAGGTTAGGATCCCTTTTGAAGGGGTGTTTACAGAAGGGAATTAGGTGATTTGGAACTCCCCAAGTCGATAACATGATTTTCCACAACCCCAATATTGGGTCAGCAACTTAGTTTCGAATGATTTGAAGGAGGAAGAATCTGTTTAAAGCAATCTTCTAAAAAGAAGAAACGAGAGATTTAAGCACACAAATTCTGCACTCGTAACACTCACAAGACTCATTCACGTATACTTTCACATTGTTCCCAAAGATTGCACATTCAGTTTCTGGGAGAAACACGCATTCACCTCATTCAGAGACAAAACTGCAAATATCAAAGTTTCAAGTCCATTTCTTTGCAAACATAAAGCATCAAGCATCAGGAGTTTTTCCTTATTTCTGCAAATTCACAAGTATGGAATCAACCATCAAGTTTCAGCAAACCACTATGGGGGTGTTTGGTTTGACGGATGTGATAAATAAGATTGATAGGATATAGTAGAATGTGATAATTTGGATTATTTAGTCGTGTGTTTGAATTGATTGATTATGGTATATAATACGTTGAAAGATTTTGATTGAAATGTAGCATAATGCCAAAATTATCCTTTTAATCCACTTTCCTTCAATTTGCAACTACATAAAACATAATATTATTATTCCTCTAAAATAATTTAATTAAATCTAAATTAATCGAACCCACAATTTGAAGTTAAAATTAATTAATTAGTTAATTAATTTAAAAATCTAAAAAATTGACCCAATTCTAATAAATTTACGGGCCCATTTACAACAAAATATAAGATACCCAAAAAAGTCCTAAATATTGATATTTATGGTTTGTTTTAAATAACTTCAAAAGTTTTTCTTATAGTTAGTTAACTTTATTTTATTTTTATATGATATTATTTAAATATTATAAATATTAGTATTGTATCTATGTGATGCATAATATTAATAATTATAAAATGATATATATACATACACTTAATCCAAAAGTTAATTTCCAATGTAAAGAATAATACCAAGACAAATTACAAGATAATTGTACTAAGTACTACATTAAAATATACTACATCATAAGTTCACTAATTAACAATGATTTAATATATCAACTTAAGCATTGTGGTTCAACATTATAGAAACTACATGTTTATCAGTTGTAAATATTTGTAAACTACTAAACTTGTAAATATTTTTAAATTTGTAAGTTGTAAATGATTTTTTATGTTTGAACTTGTAAATACTTTGCATTTTTGTATTTGTTAAAATACGTATAAATATGTGTCAACACTTTGCATTTTTTAATAAATGATGAGTAAAATTACATAAATCCGTTTAGGACTTTTACATAGGGATGAAAATAATAATAATAATAATAATAATAATAATAATAATAATAATAATAATAATAATAATAATAATAATAATAATAATAATAATAGGACTTGAACTCAAATTAATTTCTAAAATTGAGTTGCCTACATATCCTCATAATCATAGAGGAATCAAAGTCCACGTAGTTTTTTTTAATTTCTAAATGCTCTACTCCGCACCCGATTCCGATCGATCCGTTTCGGTGAAGGCCTCGTCTTCGCTCTCTTACCATCATCCCATTGCGGTTCTTGAGCTCTAAGATCGGCTCTACACCAATCATCGAGCAACATTGTAGCTTCAATGTTCGACGGCTTCATGTTGCTTCTTCTTTGATCAAGCATTAGTCCTCCAATGCTAAATGCTTGTTCAACGGATACGGTGGATGCCGGGACGGATAACTCCTTTGCCATAATTGAGAGGATTGGGTACTCCCCTTTCTTCGACCACCACTTCAAGACATCGATCGAAGGACCGCTATCTTCAACACCAAAGATAAAATGAGTTTGCAAATATATATATCTAATTCACTATTACCTTGTCCTCTCGGCCTTTCGAATGTTCTATTTTGGTACATCAAAGTCATTTGTTGCACCAAAGGGTCAAACTCATTCATATCAAAAGGAAAATTAATCGTCATAGAAGAAGGAGGTGGAGTTTGAATATCATCATCACTACCATATTTCGACCTATATTCTTGAAAAAGATTTCTTAAATTCTTTTCAAGATTATATTTGATATGATCTACATTTGGGAGATCAAAAGAAACTAATTCTCCTTCTATACTAGCACCTAGAAAATCCATTTGCCTAAAAACATCATAATAAAGATTAAGCATTTGATAAACACCATCATATTTCCATTTAAGATCTAAACACTTAACAAGCAAAAAAATTATAGGTATCTCCCTAAAATATTTTAGCCACTTTTTAACCATAAAATAAATTACACCACATAAAGATGGTTTAGTAAAACAACTATGAAAAGGCATGGCAATATGTATGCAATGTTCTAAAACCATAATAGAAGTGCAATAATAAACTCCCGATAATTGTTTCATTGCACCATGAAATACCTTTAACAATCGATATAAATCAGTGCAAGTATCCCAATTAGACTCATTAAGATGTAATTGAATAGTTGTAAACTCTTTTCTAAAAAAATCATATAAATGACCCTTATATGCAATAGTACTATGAAGCATTTCATAAGTAGAATTCAACGATGAAAACATCCAATTTGAAACATGTATAAGAAATCTTTTTATCGACAATATTTTGCCATCTCTTCCCACAAGTTTTGAAGCATGCAAACATTTGATAGCATTTCTAATAGAATAACGGAATCTTGAAAATACTAAATGCATCTTGAACACATAAATTTAAAATATGACAAATGCATCAAGAATGAAAGTATTTTCCTTCAAAAGAAGGTGCACATGCTTCAATAAGTTGAGAATACTAGCGTGTTTGCAAGCATTATCAAAACCAACGGAAAAATTTTATTAATCAAAGAATACTCATTTAACACACCAATTATAATATTAGCAATACCTAAAGCATTATGAGGCTCTTCAAACTCTCTAAAAGCAATTAAACGTTTTGCATCATCCATTTCGAATCAATCCAATGACAAGTAATACCCATATAAGAATTCTTATTATAAGCATCCGTCCAAACATCGGCATAAAACTTTATGACCTAAACGAACCAAATATTTCATTAATTCATGTTTTTTTTTTCATGCATTGTCTCCTAATCTTCTTAAGCATAGTGCTTCTACTAACTTTGCATGCATTAAGACCAAGTCCCGCTTTATAACATTCTTCATACGTAACTCTATCGGCATAATTAAAAGGGAGTTTTTCCATAGAAGAATATCTAGCCATCGCATCTTCATATTTTTCTTTATCAAATTTAAATAAAGCGGACGTACCCGTTGTGGAATATTGAGAATGGGTTTAAATTTGAGCTTGTTTCGTTGATATTTCATACTCATGAGGATGAAAACCCTCCATGTGCCTATTGAGCATTCCATAACCTCCTTTCCCGGTCCATTTGTAGGTTTTCGTGCAATAGTTGCAATAAGCAATGTATCTCTTTCGACCATCGGGAAGAGGAGGTTTGCCTTCCACTTCCACTTTTCTAAAGAAAATATCACAAGATATTGTAAGAACTATGAATATGAAATTAAAATTATGAAACTAATTTGTAAGAACGTAAAAATTTACGTACCTAAAGTGCTTTACAAAAATGTTGGACTTAAGTTCCTTTGATTTTGGTGATTGTGGCGGCGTATCTTGGTCAAACTCGTCATCTCCGTCGCCATCTTCATCGTCGGCTTGGTCGTTCGAGCCTACTTCACCGAAATGGGGACTTCTTTCCATTCGATGCACCATTTCATAAAATCGAGCATCTTCTTCGGCTTCTAACCCTTTGGCAACTTGCCTTGAGATTTTCTCTGCCGCTAAGGCCCTTCGTGAATGTTGAGTTGGATAGTCTCCTCCCTCACTTTGAGCTCCTTCATCGACGGCCTTTCTCTTTCCCTTGTTTGATCGTTTAAAGAAAGACATGATGAAGTGAGAAAGTTTGAGAGTTTAGAATAAGAATGAGAGCTTGAGAATGAGAGATTGAGAGTGAGAATGAGAGTTTGAAAGCTTGAAAATTGGATGTAAATGAGTGAATTAAGGTTGAGAAATGAGAGATTGAAGTGAGGATAGAGTTAGGATGATGGATATATTTATAGGAGTGTATTTTGGGGTGGGATTGAAAAATAGACGTTTATGGCCGTTGGAGGCCCGCCGGTTCGGCCCTAGGCCCGCCGGTTCTAACAGCTCTAAGGAGGCCCGACGGTTCGGACCGGCGGTTAACCGCCGATTCCGGGTCTCTCTTCGCTCGAACCGAGCCCGGCCCTAGGCCCTAGCTCCCGGTTCTGGTTCAGGCACGTTGACCGTCGGTCCGGTCCCGAACCGTTGACTCTAGGGCCAAACCGGCGGTCCCGAAAGCCCTTGCATGTCTAGGCTCAAAAACATTTCTCCCTCTATAAGGATGAGTGGTCAGGTTGCGGATCTCTATCTTTCTATCCCTAACTAAAGAAGAAGAAAAATTCAATCAAGACATATGAATGAATAATTATGTATTTTAATTTAGTCATACTATTGAATAGCCAATCAATACAAATATTATTTTTCTGTCAACCAATAATTATTATAAAAATATAAAAAGGATGATGTAACCACTATATATACTAATATACAAAGATAATTAGGAACTAAAGATTCTCACCAATTTTATTGTTTATAGTAGTAGTATAAAGAAACTTACAAAACTCTTGTTTTCGGAATAGACTTAAATAATAAAAGAATATAACTAATAAGGCATGCAATTTATATAGCAATTTGTATATAGCAATTTGTAATATATATATATATATATATATATATATATATATATATATATATATATATAATCTTTTTATGTACGAATATCAGTCTACTAAAACCATTCATTTGAACTCTCATGTGTGGATAAATATCAAGACAAAATCTACACAACTTTTTTCTAATTCTATTTTAGAACAATATTCTTATTCTTCAATAAAAAAACATTTAGTCTAATGAATATAAAGACAAAAAAATTAACTATATATTAGAAACATATATAAAATTTATATAGAATAAAATCTATATGCAGTTTTGTAATATAACCATCAATTCAATATTATCAAACCCATAATATTGACTATACTAAAGGTAAAAATAACTTTCTTAAGATATACTCCCTCCGTCCCATTTAAATTGTCTCATTTCTTTTGGGCACGGGTATTTAGGAGATAAGTATAAAGTAGTTAAAGTGATAAAAAGTTGGTAGGATCATCACTTTTTGAAGGGATAATTACTTCCTAAAATGGAATAAGACATTTCTAATGGGACAACCCAAAAAAGAAAGTGAGACATTTTAAATGGGACGAGAGGAGTAAAAAAAAGGAAAAAATACATCTTTGTACATGTCAATTGCACGAGATATATATATATATATATATATATATATATATATATATATATATATATATATTCTAGTTGTTGTATACAATGAAATATCCATATAATAATACAAAAGGTAATATTAGGAGACAAATATTACAAAATATATTAAAACTATACAAAATTTTGTCTATCAATTAACTATAGGAACCAAAAATATTTTTAAAATATAAACAATGTTGTAAACATGAATTATGACAATGGCATAAGTATTCTATGCTTATATTTTATTTCAAATAACAAATTTTAGAAATTTTATGTTTCAAAAAGTTAAACTGTAATACCCTATATTTTTTTCTCGATAAAATTATTTTTTTACAAGAATTTTTTTTGCTCAAAATTTCACTAAGTAGATTCTTGCCGGAGAAAATTTTGATAACGTGTTTTAATTCTAACAAAATCTTTAACAAAATTTATAAGAAATTTGATTCCCTTGACTATAAGCATTGATTTCTCGTTGTTATATAGCTATCTTGGGGCCATTACTTTTCCCAAATCTATGGTTTAAAACATCCCACAAATACTTAGTACTATCAATATGTACGAAGGTATCTACTAACTCTTTAGAGATCGAGTTAATGATTCATGATGAGATCATATAGTCTGCCTTGACCAGTCTTTATAATAAGGAGAAGTTGAAATCGATTTAGGCAAACTTTCATCCAAGAGTCCTAGTTTACTTTTAGCCCCTAGTGCTCGCTTTATGGATCTACTCCAGTTTCGAAAAAAAATTCCATTCAATTGAAATGATACCAATTGTATACCAGGATGATCTCCATTCTGTGGAAAGCTACCTTCAATTCTTTCTTCTTCATCTTCTCCATTTCCAGCTTCTTCTTCAGCTAAAATATTGCATCATACTCTTTGATTTTTCACCATTTTATTTGATGCGAATTAATCATCTAGCATGGCTCTGATACCATGAAGAAATACGCGAAATAGAAAGATAACAAGAAGAAGTTTTATTATATCTGTTTCGTTAGTTTACAGAAGAGGTTTGCATGGGTTATTTATAGAAGAAGAAAATCAATATCTAATCTAAATCTAGCTAACAATCTGTAACTAAGTGTAACTGTATCCTTTAACAACTTTCAAGTCTACGTGGCATATTGTTATCGTCAATATTAATCCACGTTGTAGCAATCTCTTCATATATCAGCAGCAATCTTCAGCAACCTGCAGCAGCAATATTCACAACCTTCAGCAGCAATCTTCAATCTTCATTATCTTTACAGCGATCTCCCTCGAAATTCGGTGTAATCGCCGCCATGAGCCACCACCTCCTTCTCCGCCGGTCCTCCCCATGTCTCTCTTATCTGCTCGTCTCTCTCTCTTCCCGTTTTTAACAAAGCTCTTCCCCAAATCTGCTTTCCTCATTTCTTCGAGCGTGGTGTACGTGGTCATCTACGACGCGAAGACCGCCATCAACCACCTCTCCGGATTCAACGTCGCGAACCGGTACCTGATCCTCCTCTGCTACCAGCAGGCGAATATTGGGAGAAGTTTGACTAGAAGAAGAAGGAATAAATTCAGAAGTTCCAGGAGAAGGAGAAGTACGACATTTCCACGCCCAAAGATATGTAGTTTTTTCTTTTCTACTTTCTCAACATCTGTAGAAATTGGTTTGTGAATGGTGAAAGTCTGAGTTTGTGAGCTAATCCATGCTGATTTTACTTTGTTAATCTGTCTTTTTTCATGTTAATTAGATCTCCTGTCTCATTTATCCCCCCAACCCCTACTGCCGCCCTCAGCCCTCCCGGCGTCCTAGCAACAACCTAAATTTGAGAAAAAAAATAATTTTGATTAGGGTAGTTTTTGAATTTTTTCATTGAATTGAAAAATGATTAAATAATCATCTCAAGTTTGGGGTGATTACTTATCATCCAAATGCATGATAATAGTACGGGCTGAATAATCTAGCACATGCGAAACACTCAAGCCAAACATGTGATTAGGATTGGTTATTTTGTCAATCATGCATAATCATTCAAAGCAAACACCCGCTAAGAAGTTCCAAACATTAAACTTCTGCAAATTGACAGGAATTTCAAAGCTGCACCCATCATAACAACTGTGTAATATTTCACGGTAAAACTTTATTAAATTAATTCACGATCCATATTCCTGAAATTAGGAAAATTTTTACAGTCAATGCAGTTTTCATCACTCTATTCAAATATTAAAAAATTGTTGGTTTTCAATAACAAAATTCACCACCAACATTCGTCACCTTCTAATCAACACCACAAAATTTATGTACATATAAATACACACTATATTCTTGGACATAAATCTTAGAAGTAGAGACAGAATGGAAATAGATGAAATAGGATTACAGTATTTTGAGGTTATGCTCTTTTGCTGCTGTCAGTCGATAGGGGGAGAAGATGGCGTGACTTGGTGGCGCGATAAGGCTGAGTCGAGTTGCGTCAGAGGTCACAAGGCTGGTTGGCAATGAGTGGTGTGCTGCGGCGGCGCGGCTAGGACAGTCACTTTGAGCCGTGGGGGTGATGTCTGTTAAGGCACCTGCACGATGAGATTTTCCCTGGCGGCAGCGAAGAGCAATGAACGAACAGTGATGGCTGATCGGCTAAGAGGAATGTGCTGCTTGTTTGCAGGCGGAATGGAAGGAGATAGTGGCGGTGGCGGTGGCGTTGGCGTTGGAAGTGCAGTCGGCGGAGACGATGTTGCAGTGAAGGGTTACCGGTGTTCTGACGAGAGAGAAAGAAGGGAGATGAGTTCTGTTTTGGGAATTTTGGGTTTCTATTGAAGGCGAAAGAGAGAGAGAAGCGAACTGAGGTGGAAGTGGTCGGACGGCGGTGTTGTGGCTGGAAATTTGTAGAAACAGAAGTGAGGAAGATCAATTGGGAATTTTAGGGATTTTTGTTGGACCCCTACCGGAAATTGTAGTATTTAAGACCCAAATCTCGCTGGATATGATTTCTCTTACTAGGGCGCGTTGCGGACTCCCTCAAGTCCATTAACTAAGAATTCAAATTCATCCATATAGCAAAATCCATATAAACAAAACCAAGATCCGTATGATTAAACTTTTCTACAAAATTCTCAACTACTTCAATATAACCTGAATCCAAATCACATCAATTCATCTTGATAAACGTGTGGAAATAAAAACATATTTCATAAAACCACAAATTATGATAATGATAGCCATAATTATGGCTTTCAAATCATGCATATGGAAACATAATTGAAACCATTGAACTGAATCCATATAATAAGAGAACCAATTCAGTACACTTGCTGCGGACTAATTAAATAAACAAACCCAGCAAGCATATTTCGATATTTTCGATGCTTAATAAATAAATAATAATAATAACTGCCGATTGCAATTCAAATTGCCGAGACTCAATCCCAAAAATAAACAATCAATAATTCTCAAATAATCATGTATAGAGTGGCTCTGATACCACTTGTTAGATATTTTATACATATAATAGGGTATTCCAATTATCAATTTATACCCTAAATTCATAACTCTATATTGATAATCCAGAAAATCATAACCAAAGCGTCTGCGAATCCATATAAAATCTTGAATCTTGATTGTGGTTGTATGGGTCTTCCAAACGAACAGTATTTCTTTAGGGTTTACAGTATAAACACCTGCGGAAGGAATCAGATTCGGATTTTCTCTACTATCGTTTGGGTACCATAACCCTACTTATATCCTTGATTAATTAATATCCTTTTAATCCATAATATTTCCTTAATAGACCACTTTAATTGGATTATTAAAAGACAGTTATGCATATTTAATTTAACATATGTAAGTCCAATTAAGAATTTTTCCAACACTCTGATCGAGCAATAATGAAGATGAATCTTTACTCAATTGTTGTAACTCATGTAATACATTTTTATAACATGAATCTTGTATATAAAGATCTCTATGTTTATATGTGTGTGTTTGCAATTATTTTGAAGAATCGTGTTTTCAGGTGACCGACATAGTATCTCACTGACAAGTAATATTCTATCTGCTTGTACAGTTTTCGTCGCTTGAAATTGTATCAAGAATTGTTAAAGTCAAGTGAGATCACAAAAAGTCATTTGCTTGGCTTGGATGTAGGTGATAAGTACGTGGGCCTCTCCGTTTCTGATGCTAATAACAAAACAGCATCGCCCTTAAGGTTAAAGCCAGCTGGTTTGTCTGTTTCATAATTTCCCCCCAAAGACTTAAAAGGTGTTTGCAAATATGTACATTCTGATTTAGATGATGTGGTTTTTTTGTTCACCTGCAGTGTCCTTGTTCGTAAAAGAACAAATATTGACCTGATATCGACTGATTTCGAGACTTTGGTGAGCATTATTGATATTCTTCTTAGTATGATGTGGTATTAAGTTTTGCTTTGCACTATTGCTGATCATTTAGAATCTTGATTGGGAGAGTTTAACTGATATGCAAAACTTTTTTAAATACTAATATGACAGTGCTTGGTCTTCAGTAAAGAGCAGATTTTGCTGCTACAACAAAATTTCCAGTTCCAGACATGATCTTATTGAAACTAATTATTTCAAAGTTGTTCGTGAATTTTTTTGGAGCTCCAACCTTTGATACATTGTGTCATCTTCTTGTCATTATTTGTATTATCCCCTTTACGAAATTCACTGTTAGAGTTGTTTTGTCATTCCCAACTTTTTTCCATGAGATGCCCGGTGTATTAATATCTTCCGTGTATGCCCAACTGACGATTCACGTGCTGGCTTATTGATTTCTGCTGATTATTTGTGTACTCATGCAGATCTCTGGACTTTCCCTGGAAGGCTTTGTCATTGGCTATCCTTTTGTCAGGCAGAAGAGCAACCCAGATGTGTGTTGCCCTCATCTTGCACATCATGCTTGCCTTAATTTTCACGCACTTCTATATTTCATTTTATTCTGAGTGTCAAATGTGCAAATTTTGCAGAGTGAAGCTTTTTATTGATGATCTCGATAAAACAGGGAAGTTTGATGATTTAAAGTACACATTCTGGGATGAGTGCTATACATCAAAGGTGAAAGCTTCTTGTTTCTACTTTACTTTTGGTTATATCACTTTGCTTTTAGTTAGGAGGATGCTTCAACTACATTAAGATAACTGTGGAAGTTCAGCTTTGCTTGGTTTAGCACCGTCTTAGAAAACTAGTATCATTTGGACTTGGTACGATTTCAAAGTTTATTTCTCTGGCTCTGAAGGCAATTGACGACAGTAATAAGTCTCAACTACCATAGTTGTACTGTTCCTGTGCAAGACGTTGGGCATTATAAGGATCCTACATGTTCAATTCTTGCATGTATGAAACCCACATTCTTGAGAGGCCTGCTAGATTGTCAGTGATCTGAACTTGTTCTTTGATACAGGGTATTGTTTTTTTATCATTTAAGAAATAACTTGTAAAGTTTTCATTTCCACGAGGTGAAGCTTTTAGCTAATGCATTGAATGGAATGTTCCAGAATGTTGAATTTCTCTTGAAGCCTTTGGCATTACATTCTATGCAACTCAAGACAATTATATACAAATTTGCTGCTGTGGGAATTCTTCAGGTATCAATGCAATTTCCCCGTTATATATCTCAATTACCAAGGTTTAGGAAGTATGCTGCAGAATTGGATCATGCCTTTCTAATGCATGAACTTTATATGTAATGTTTCACCGAAATTAGTCTGTATCATGTTCCTTGCAAATTCTTGTGTAAAAGCATTTGAAATAGGAGATGGAAAGTCCCGTCTTTGAAGTTCATATTTTCTCAAATAAAATGTAAAATTTTCTTCTGTTTTAAATGAGTATTAGTTAGTTTTGGTTTCATGATATTAACAGAAGGATGTCCGCAGTTTGGTCTGGCTCGTCAGGCACTTGGATCAGCAGTTTTGTTCTAGCAAAAAAATATGGAAGAAACGTGTCCTAAATGTATTCGTACCTTTTTTATTTTATGGTCCAATATGTGGCAGTGAATATTTGTTTTTTCTTTTGATCTGTGGCAGGGTTACCTGGATTTTGCTAGCAGAAGTCGAGGTCTAAATCAAGAAACTGAAAAGTTGCATGATGAAAATTGACTGATAATCTCGAGTGTTATACTGAGGGTAGACTAGTTGTCAAAGTCACTTATCAACAGAGGAGTAATACTAATTGGGACTTTGCTTGCTGGGATTTTCTGGAATGTGGATGAGCAACCACACAACTCATGCGTGGATTTTTTTTTTAATTTCCATTTTTCTTATTTTCGATTGAAATAACAGCTCAGCTTCCGGAGAGTCATATGTATCTATCATTCCTTTTATCGTGTGTAGTAAATAAGTCTTAAATGTGTGATCCAAACGAATACATGTGAATTAACTATGATTAGATAAGATACAAAAGGGGTGGCATGTGGAGTAGTAAGAACTTGGGCTAGGCATAATGTTCAACTCTCCACAATTCAACAATTAGGTGGAGCCTACGTTACCGTTGTTGAGTTGTTTTATTTTTCTTAGATTTACATGCTATTGTATTCGAACAACGTTGCTCAATCGAGAGAGAGAGAGATTTGGATTTATCGAATGTACACTTTTGTGATTGGACAATGAAAATCATGTGCATGCCATTCACTATTATATTTATATCAAATTAGATTTAACACTCTCACCCTTTTCGTTATTTATTAATTTGAGTAAGAGCACAGGAATAACAGGAAATGTTGGGTCGAGTGAACTGGATTCATGTTTTTTGTGCATTTTGCTAGTTGATTATATTAATAAAAAATATTTTTTTGGAATTCATGGAGATTTTTCAGTTATCTTCGGTGTATATTGGATAAATTTCATGTTCTTATGCAATAGTAAATCACACAGAATAGTAAACAACATTTTGAAAAATCGGGTGTGATAAGTTCATATCCATAGAAATGTTAGTGATATTCGAATTTGTAACTTTTTTACCATATAAACTTACTTTACCACTAAACATCCAATAGAAAATATTCTTGTATATACTATGCCTAACAATACTGTGACACTGATTTTATATTATCTGTTTTTCTCTATAAGTATTCATGCATCCTTATAAGAAGACACAGATAATTTTAGATCCACGCAGGAATATTCTGACCCACATGACTTGATGAACTGGGGAATTTAAACATGTCGACAAACAAATTAACAAATCGTAAAATGATGTTTCAATCGCATGCTTTTAAAATTCGTGTAGAATTTACAATTTTGTCCAAATATTGTGATTGTTATAAGACAATGAACCTTAAAATTAATATATCTGGACTGAATATAACAAACGCATGGTATATATATTGGTTCTCAATATAACACACAAATTTTCACTCTCATTCAATTTATACACACAAAGGCAAAATAATCAATCACCCTCGAAAAACCAATCATATCTAAAAATGGTTCTTTTATTTAGACTCAACTCAACCACAATAGTTGAGTTCAAAGTCCAATATGTGAACTTGAATATGACTTAATTAATTGGTCAAAGGAATCACATAATAGTCATAGCTCATAACTTGAATACTTTACTTTAAAGTTATATAATATAAAGGTCATTTCTTATCACAAACAATATTAATTTCATCTCTAAATCCTGGGCGCTCTTTATTTCTTGTTACAAATGATGGCATTATTCGGCGTGACTTGAGTAATCATATTATTATAAATAATGATGATTTTTCAATGAGTTGTAATACATGTGACATATTAAATAATAATCTCATTCTACTCGATCTATATATCTAGCTTCACTCCATCGAATTTTTATTTTGAAAAGTTGGAGATAACTACTGCAAAATGACATCACAGTTTGTACGTTATTTAGAGAAACTATATAAAAGTAGAACTTTCATTTAAATATTGAAAGCACTTTTTCACCCAAAAAGCCATGATAAAAACTCCACCACATTTTCTTGAAAAACTGCATGCTGAGTGCTGACAAGGAGAAACCTGAAGTGTATACACGTTACTTAATCCACAAATTTAATAATTTAATTATAATCCTAGTGGTCAAGTCAAAACCAGTCAACATTAATTTAATATTTCAAAGTTAGGAGTGCCAGCTGTTAAACGTACATTTTATATTATATAGCGTAAATCTGATATTAATAAAAAAAGTTTATATTTCTTAAAAAAATATTTCAAAGTTAGGAGTGCCAGCTGTTAAACGTGCATTTTATATTATATAGAGTAAATCTGATATTAATAAAAAGAGTTTATATTTCTTTAAAAAGTAGCATAAGATGCCCAACATAACACGACGAAATAACAAACGTTCCGGAAAACGACATTCGACGCGCACGGCTGGTTTTCCCCAAGAAACAAAATAAATAATGATTTATCCTGCTTTTATTTTCTGATCATTTAGGTAGTGTTTCACTGCGATGATTAGGTTGGATAGATAAAATTAATCCGGCCCAATCGTTCTTTACTTTTAATATTTGAGGATATCCTAGTTCGGGATTATTTTAATCATTTGAATTGTTCATTAATTTTAATCCATCAATATAGGTAGGATTGAATAATCATCCAAATAAAGAGAAAATTATTTATCCCACTTTTAATCCTTCACTAATCATTAGTAAACAATGATTGATAGATAAAATTATCTTATCACATATTTAATCCATCAACAATCAATCATTCAAAATCTAATCATGCAAAGTAAACACTCACTTAGGGTGTTTACTTTGCATGATTAGCATTTTGAAAGATTGATTATTTGATGGATTAAATATATGATAAGATAATTTTATCTATCAATCATTTGTTTACTACAAAGGTTAGTGAAGGAACAAATTGGGATAAGTAATTTCCATTTATTTGTAGGATTATTTCAATCCTACCTATATTGGTTGGATTATATTTAATAGAGAACAATTCAAAGGATTAAACTAATCCTGGGCTTTAGGATATCCTCAAATGTTAATCCTTAAATGTAAACACTTGATTAGGTTGGATTAATTTTATCTATCCAACCTAATCATGGCAAGTAAACACCCCCTTAAGGTATTTATTCTATACTCCCTTTATTTTTTTTAAATGTTCCATTAGTATTTTTAATATGTGTTCCAGTTCACAATTTGAACATAAGATTGTGATATATTTTTTATTTACTTTTATTTAATTCTCCTGGACTTTGATAATTAATTATATAAATATATTTATCATAATAATTAATAAAGTTATAAATATAAATATTTTTATTTATATTTATAAATAATGGAAAGAATATATAAATGAGTCCGAATTTCTTTGCAACTAATAATCCACAAATTTAATTATACTCGTCATTATCTTTAGGAAGATCACATGAGTTCAAAAATCGGTGCAAAATTTAATTAAGACGAAACTTAGAGACTACACTGCCCTTGTCTATGTCTATATTTAGTTATTATAATTTTTTTATTTCAGATATGTTTCAACATTGCACTAAAAATTGCTTCCACACTTTCTGAAATAATTTTCTATTCTTATTCATCAAAATATTCTTTCAACAACTTTTAAGATGTATAATTTGATATCTACAATCAAAATTCTCTTCCTCAAAGCTTAAAAGGAATACTATAATACTGATAATAATAGTTAAATAAACATGATATTTGAATATTATACGGTAGAAATTCTTGTTACTAGCGTGAAAGCCTTCAATAACAACATACGAAATTGTCTCAGATAAATCACGGTGACTCATCGATTAATAAACTATGAGGATTTTGTCTAGTGCATACAAGGAGCTACCCTAAAGAGGTGAAATTTTTATATTGTGATTGTTATGACTCGATCCTTGATCCTTGTTCCAAATCTGTTAGCTCTTAACAAACTGAACTAAATCTGTAAGAGCAAAATTAGTTATCCAACTGTTACTTACGGTATGCATTGAGTACTCAGTGCAAATCGCATTGGGTAAACCCACGTCCATATACAATTACTTGCAAATTATATAGGACAAACAAATCACACTAAGAAAAAATCATATATGACAAACTAAAACTTACAAAAATACTAATGAGATTCAAAGTTATAACTTTGGGTCTTAGAAATAAAATCAAAACAAGAGATCAATTTGTCAAAGCCTAAGGCTATTGTCAAATTAATACGAAAAGAAATTTAAGTCCGCAACAGAAAAAGTTGGTGCAAATAAATATATTCTCAACTACTACAACATGAATAGTATTTAATGTTAACATTTCTTGTTTTATTTTTCTTGGACTTATTTAATAATTTGTCTTCAATATTGTGACGGATAATTTTTTTTTGGAAATATAATAATATTTCTTTAACCCGTGAAAATAGTGACAGTATATTAATCCTTCTCGGGTTATCCAAAAAATGACTTGTTAGCTGCTTGTGGATTCAGGTGCCCGCCCAAACCCGTCATACTCATAAGGTTCTTGCTTTTTATAATCTCTTGGGGCGAGCATGGTTCGATTACAATCATTTATATATAAAAAAAGATACGATTTTTAATCAATTTGAATTAACTACTTAGTAATAAAAATTATTATAATGGTTAGCCTAAAAATGTGTATGTGATGCACGAGGGATTACTTTTAACATTAATATGGAATTACTTCTTCAAACAAGAAATTAGTCTCCACTCCAGAATAGAATTTATTATTAATTACTAAGTTTAGATTTATAACTTCTTCAAAACGTAATTATAATAGAATATAATGGCCCATAAACAATTCAATTTTACAATATAACGGTGATCCTATTCACAATCCACATTTTACCTCCAAAATCGTACATTTTAGTTATTGTTAAGAATTATCCAAAGTCTCAATATATATTCCAATTCAAATTAAGTACGTATAGATTTATCCGTGCATAAATCTATTTATGGCTAATGATATTGATGGGATATGGCCCAACCGTTCAGGCCCAATGGCAGGCCCAAGTGAACTGGGCTTGACCTAATGGACAGCCCTACGCGGTTAAGCCTGAAGCCCAACATCTAAACCCTATTCGAGACCAAATCAAAGGAGATATTCAAGGATCAAGATATGGAAGGAGATCGGATCCCACAAGGCAAGGGATCCAGTACGATCTTTAGAGATCCACAAACATGTATAAATAGAGGTTAGGTCGACGGTAGAAGGATTAGCAACTATTTGAATACTAGAGCTTTTCAATACATTCATTGAATCCGACATAGTGAAAGTATTGAGGAATCACCTCCGTGGACGTAGATCTTATTCTTGATCGAACCACGTAAAAGCCTCTGTTCTTATCGCTTTCACAAATCTCGCACAAGATTTATCATTGGCGCCGTCTGTGGGAAACTTTGAACAAAAGCTTGCTTTTCTACACAAATCAATGGCAAGAACTCGTGCAATGCTAGCACCGCCGGTGGTGTTGGCAACAACCTGTACCGAGAGACGATCAGTGGTCACACAAGACCGGGAAGGGAATCGTGGAGGCCGACAAGAACAATACACTTGAGGGTTACATAGAAAACCTTCCTATACACCCTCGTGATCGCCGCCTATCGAAGAGGAAGATGCCGATCTCAACGCCGGTGAATGTATAATTCCACCCATCTCACGAGGTCCTCGGTAGGCCGTGTCCGAATTCCTCAACGCCAACATCGGCCGCCTGCATTTCTCAACCAGAGGGCAACGGAGCGGCACCTCAAGACCGCCTCGGACGGTAGTCACGGCGTCCGAGGTCGCTCGCCCTCCGAAATAATCAACGCCACCGCGCTGATAGCCAAGAACGTGCACATTGGCACGTCGTCCGAAGTCAATCACCTCGACGGGATAACCGCAACCATTCGCCCCCGCATCACCCGCGGAGTCGGTCACCTCGGTACAACTACCGAAGTCGCTCATCTCGGCACACCGTCCACGGAGCCGAAAGAGATAGAAGAGAGGAGAGGCGGAGTAGATCTCCTCACCAAAGAGACGAAGGCGTCGCTACGGTCTCCCACCCTCCGGAAAGAGATGGCAACGAGCTACCGGGTTCGGCAAACGGCACGCACGGATTATCTCCCATTTCTCGAGGAAACTCGGATACGCCTTTGCCCCAACGATATCGGGCACCCAACATCGCCGCTACGATGGCCTCGGGATCCCTCCGACTTCCTTTTACCTACACCACCAACATGGCGATCAAGGAATGGAAGATTTTCACATGCAAAATCTTCCCGATGTCCGGTCTCCAACGCCCGACGTTGGTTCACCTCACCCGCCGTAACAAAGATACATTGCTTCAAGGATCTCATGGATCAGTTTAAATGGCGCTTCTACCAGAAGATGTCACCTCAGAAACCATCGTCCGACCTCATCACCATCCGCCAAGGACGGGATGAGACGATGTCAAATTTCGTCTCACGGTTTATCAAGGAGTCCCTCAAAATTGATGAAAGTAACGATCTCTACATCATCAATGCGTTCAAAAATGGGATCCGACCGGGCACACTGAACAAAGAGATCACCGTGAAAGTCAAGACGACGAGTCGCTCGACTCGGTCGACAACTTCGTCAAAGGGGACGAGTCGGACCGCAAGAAGAGAGAGACCTGGGATGAGCAGAAGGTCGAGAGGAAGAAGCCAGATGATCGAGGAAGAGGCGCTAATCGCCGAAGTGTCTTCGATCGGATCAAGAAAGGCCCGATCGAATCCATGCTGGGATCTCGGCCAAACCCTGGCGGCAACGCGCCTCATCTGCTCAAATCGAGGGTGGAAATATTTGAGCTCCACGCCGAGCTCTTCCCGAAACCCCTATAGGGAAAACATATGTCAACCCTCGCCTCGAGGATCCATCTTGGGTGTTTAATTCACCATACATTGATTATAAACCTAGCATGCGTCTATATAATTAAATCGCAACACGTAGGGTTTTCACGTGTTTACCTTTGGATCCGCCGAGGTGGATCGAACGGGATGAACGGATTGAACGGTCGAGACTCGTGCTTTGACCTTCTGGACTGTATCCCGGATACCCAAACTCCAACGTCGAGTGAGGACGAGCTATGAAGAATGCACCGGAAAATCACCCGAGCTCTTCACAATTTTCGAGAATCTTAATATGTGATGGCCGAAAATTATGCTTGCAATATGTGAGCATTAACCTAGACATTATCTCATACCTTATATTTATAATGCACTACCTTAATCCTATATGGAATATTACCATAATCCATATGGAATATTACCATAATCCCATATGGAATATTACCATACTCTTGTGATTATTTCCATACTCTTAGATTATTTCCATACTCTCAAGATTATTACCATAATCTTATATAGAAAGGATCTATGCATATATCATAAATATAATTATATCCATGTGGATAAAGAGAATAAAATCTTGCCAATTGAGCAATAGGGCGCCGATTTTCCTCGATACTACGGGCCCGGATGGGCCAACCGAGGATCAAATGCAAGGAATAAAGATGGGCCTCAAATAAATTAATTATCTTATGTTCACCTGAACATAAATTAATTTATAAACATTCGATCATGCCACTAGAGAAAGAATGTTGACTTACCCTTTATTACCAAGTTGAGTCGGGCTTGCACTTAGACATTACGAATCCCGTATTTAAGATATCGAACGTCCATTAATCATTTATAGCAATCAATCGCTTAAAACGATTAATAACTTCATTTCTTAAGTAGTACCACTCAACCTTATTATTGTACTTGAGCTAACTCAACCTGCGGGGTTTAGTACAATAAACCTTTTGAGCTTTTAAGGGGGCGTCATCATCCTTAACGGATACGGTGACTCGACATGATAACTAGCGTGACATACAAGACGCCACCACCCAAGATCACGGAGAATCTTGGGTTAGAACATATAACCTCACTCATAACAAGTCAAAGTGATGGTCAAGAACTCATACTCACCTAATACCTTATCGAGGTTTAGATCATCGTAAATCACCGAGATCTTGGTTCTTCACGACGGTCGTAGAAGAACACATCTCATCATGATCCTTCAATACGTCGAGACGTACCAAAGATAGACAAGCAACTAAGTCAAGTCACTTCTTATCTATACTGCAGCCTAAACCGACAACTCGTCCTTAAGTCGTCTCAAATGTGAAACTTTTATATCTCATTAAGCGACCAATCATACGACTTCGTGATCTTCTACACAATCGTATGATCTAACTTATATATGAGATAAGGGACATGATATATGCAATCAAGTATTCAAATCGATAGGAGATTGTAATAGTGGTAACAGGAAACATTGTATACAAGCTCAACCAAACCGCTTTCAATTATACAAATCCAACAATCTCCCACTTATACTAAAGCAAACTTTTAGTATACAATGTGTCTTTCTACTAGCTATTACAAATAACCATCACTTTGCTTCTCCCACTTATACAAAAGTTTCTTTCTAAGTGGGTGCCATCAGCGCAATCCAAGTCCTCTAACGTGTCCATCGTAGACTTTTTGCGGCAGCTCTTCGTGAATGGATCCGCTAGATTTTCCGTCAGATCAATCTTTTCAATCAAGACGTCACCTCGCCTAACGATTTCTCGTATGACATGGTACTTTCTCTCTATGTGTTTGGTCGCTTGTGGGTCCGTGGTTCCTTCGAGTTTGCCGCATCGCACCGAGTTATCACAAGAAACTATGATACTCTTGGGCAAACCAGTACCACATCTAGATCCATGAGGTAGTTCTTGAACCATACACTCCTTAGAAGCCTCCGCCGCAACATATTCGGCTTCCATGGTAGAGTCCGCACGCATCGCCGCTTTGCACTCCGCCAGATACGGCTCCACCTCCCAAGGTAAACACATAGCCCGAGGTTGACTTTTTCTCATCACGGTCGGCTTGGAAATCCGAGTCCAGGTAACCCAAAGGCATTAGACTATCTCGCATGGTAAACTAGCCTATAATCTCGAGTCCTTTCGGTACTTGAGTATATGCTTTCTTGCAATCAATGAGCTTGTCGAGGTTAGGCGATATCTAGCTACTATGCTACCGCACAGCGTATATCGGGTCTCGTGCATAGCATTGCGTACATGAGACTTCCTACGGCGGGCGTAAGGAACTTGTCTCATTTCCTCTATCTCCTTTGCGGTCATAGGTGATTGCGTTTTAAATCAAAGGAACGCCATGTCTCGAAAGGTAGCAATCCTTTCTTGGCGGTCTGCATACTAAAACGAGTAATTATAATATCAATGTAAGACGCGAGATAAGCTCAACATTTTCTTCTTGCGATCTCGGAAACCTTGATCCCAAGAATGTACGCTGCATCTCCTAAGTCTTTCATTTGAAACTGATCGGATAGCCAACTCTTTACGCCTCGATAACGACTTCACGTTGTTGCCAACTAGAAGGATGTCATCTACATAAAGTGCAAGAAATACCACATCACCGTTGACATCTAACCGATACACAACTCTCGCTAGCAACTGGGTAAATCCATAGGACTTTACCACCTCGCCAAAGCGTAAGTTCCATGATCGGAGGCTCGCTAAGTCCATAAATGGACTTCTTAAGCTTCCATACTAGATGCTCTTCACCCTTTACCACATAACCTTGTGTTCTGATATAGATGTCTCTACCTTCCTCAAGGTAACCGCTTAGAAAAGCGGTTTAACATCCATTTGCCAAACCTCTAGGTTCAGTGGGCTGCTATGGCTAGAAGAATTACGATGGACTTGAGCATTGCTACGGCGAAAAGGTCTCATCGAAATCGATGCCCTCAACTGAGTGTACCTTTCGCCACAAGCACGGCTTTAAAAGCCGAAACCTCTCCATCGGAATCTCTCTTCCTCTTGTATATCCACTTACTACCTATGGCTTCCTTGCCATCCGGTAGAGGTGTCTTTCATATACATCCATAGTCGTTATGGACTCCATTTCTAAGTCCATAGCGGTGTGCCATGATCTTGCATCAATATCTCAGATCGCCTCCTTGTATGTCCATGGGTCGATTATTGCATGTTCGCCTCTGGGACCAAACCAAGATTCACCCACGAACATAAATCGCTCGGGTTGACGAACAACCCTCCCACTACGACGAGGTTCTACAGCACAATGGCAACGGTGGGTGCGAGATATTGTGGTTCTCTAACTTGCACAACTTTGTGTAGGTACCACTTGACGGTCGGTATCTCCAAAGGAACTCGACCCACTTCAATTTCTTGAAGTATCCGTGTCGATCCTCCCACTAGACTCGACATCTCGCACCTTTGGCCTAATCGGTGGTGGAATACGATCATCTTCTAATTCTTGAAGAATGATTTCAACTTTGGACTTATGATTTTCATGTAGTCCTCTTCTAAGAATCGAGCATTAGTGCTAATAATGACCTTATGATCCTTAGGGACTATAGAATAAACCACCTTCGTTCCTCTAGGATAGCGAATAAACAGCCTTGCGTCGGATCTAGCCTCCAACTTGTCGCCTTCTTGTTCAAAGACACGTGTCGGATCGCCCATATCTTTATGTGGCTTAAACGGGCTTGCGCCCAAACCACAACTCGAAAGGGTCTTTCGACCGACTTGGGCGGTACTAGATTTAGCAAGTATGCCGCCGTCTCTAAGGCATATCCCGTAACGAAATAGGCAATGTAGCATAACTCATCATAGATCTAACCATTTCCAAAAGAGTCCTATTTCTTCGCCTCGACACACCATTTTTTGTGGTGTGCCCGGTGAAGTCTTATTGGATGTAATCCCACACTTCACTAGATAGTCCATAAACTCGTTATCGAGGTATTCGCCACCGCGATCGGACCGAAAGTGACTTGATACTCTTACCTAGCTTCGCTCCACTTCCGCCTTAAACTCTTTGAATTTCTCAAAGCATTCTGACTTGCGGTGAAGCGGTATATGTATCCGCACCTTGAGTAATCGCCAATGAAAGTGACAAAATACTGCACCCTCCACGAGCTTGTGTGGACATCGGTCCACACAGTCGAATGGACTAACTCCAACATTTCGTGGCTCTATAAACCTTCGCTTTGAAGGGTCTAGTCGACATCTTACCTTCTATACAGATTCGCAGACCGGGAACGAGTAACCGTGAGATTACCCAACGCCCATTCTTAGCCGCCTTTGGATCCTATTTAGATTGATGTGACCTAATCTAAGATGCCGAGAAAAGTAGAGTCATCTTCTAAGAAAACTTTCTTTTTAGGGTTTGATGAAGATGCAACATAGTTATAGGTATTATGTTTTGCGTAAATAGTATAAAGCGAATTATATAAAGTGCCAACACGATAACTTCGTCATTTCTTATGATAGAAACACCACTATCAAAAATAACAGAATATCCATGAGTAAATAATTTCAAATGAAACAAGGTTCCGCCAAAATCCGCACATATAAAACGCCTTTCAAAACTAAAACTGTTGTCCCAAAACATAAAGAAACATCTCCAATCGCAACGGCCGACTTCGCCGCATTGCCCATGGAGATCGTTATCTCGCCATCAAACAGCCCTTGTCTGCAGAACCCACGCAGGTGTAACAAACATGATCATTATGCCAGATCTACTACCCAAGAATGGGTAGAACAAGTCGCTAAACATGTTTCCGTTACTAAAGCAAACGGCGCACTGAGCCTTGAGCATAGGGCACTTGGCCTTCCAATGCCCGCCTTGCCGACTTGAAGCACTTGCCTTCTCTTTGGCTTCTTCAAGCCTCCGGTGGCAACCATGTTCTGCTCCCATTACTCCCACTATTTCCTCGCCTTTACCACCTTTGGCACCCTTTTCTATTTCCATTTTGCAACGAAAATTTTGGGCCCTTAGATGTGCTAGCAAGAGCATGTGCTCTTTTCCCATAACTCCTTCCGCAGAACGAGATCATTAAGCAACGACTAAGTGTAAACTCGGTCTTGCTCATGATCGCATTCACGCCGAAAGTTCTCAAAAGACTTGGGCGGTATTGAGGATGATATCGACCTTGGCTCACCGTCAATACCTCCTCCCAACCGATCAAGACTATCCATGAGATGAGTCATGGGAGACATGTTCATGGACCGAACTTCCTTCTTCCATCTTACACGCCAAGATTTCTCTCATTGTGTGGAAGCGATCGTCCGATCCGATCGCCCAAACTTACTCTCGAGACTTGACCAAATATCGTCGCGTCTACCATCGATCGATGTTGCAGCAACAAGCCTTTGACATCATAGTCATCATATAGCATTTAGCCATATTGTTCGACTTATTCCAAAGTCTCGCCGACTCTCGCCGCTCATTAGTCGATGCGTCGATAGGGCATCGGGTTTAGGAGTAGTGAGAACAAACATGTGTTCTTCAAATGATAAGAACATATTCCATGTTTCGCTTCCACCGATAAAATTTGGACCGATAACAGATTTTGTGCGAGCATATTGATAATCGACGTAAGAGACATATCTCAAACGATAATGTAAACACATAAGCATATGATCGCATATAAATCGTAATAATAATATTGTAACCTTTGATAAAACAATATTAATTGAAACCTCCAATCGCCCAAGGAATTCCACATGCAAGCCACGCGTGATCGCGTACACATGAACCCCTCGACCGCACTAAAATATACCTTTAGTCGTTTAATTTCAATCCATGTCAACTTATCCTTATGACAAATGAAATTAATGATTGGACCTTACTAGACCACATCATTATCGCAAGAAGGACTTCGGGGAAGTTGTAATTGAGGTGATGTCTAAGCAATGACCACAATTTTAACGGTGAAGATGAATTCTTAGAATTGGTATACTCACTCGGACCATACCGCTCCAATTCAAATTCTTTGTTATCTCATTTTATATCTATCTCTAGAGAACTTATGAAAATCGCACATGCAAGCCACGCGTGTGGGCGCCACACATGAAACTCCCACTTCTCAATAGATTTAAAAGTTTTATTTAGAAATCTCATCTAACAAACTTATGATAAATAGTGCAAGCAAGCCACGCGTGTGGGCGTTTACTCACAAAGGCCTCACTTTGTTTAGAGATCAAAAGTGGAGGTCTTGACATTTTAATTTGAAAATTAATATGTCGGGTTGCTTCTTAGTCTTTTTTATTCAAAAGGTTTGTCCATGCAGATCACGTAATCCTAGCATGCTTTTCTATAGAACTCAACATGTAAAACATGCTCGCAGTAATTCTAAAATATGCTTGATAAACGCGATAAACCTAGCATGCTTACTATGCGCATCCAATTACGTAAAACACTTAAAGGTTTGTCAACGTAATATAAACATACATAGCATGCTACTGCACAATTTAAACATCCACGACATGCATATGAACGATAAAATAAAATAAAACGCTCATCGCGCCCAATCGTGAAACACAGACATTTAAATCTAATCTATTACATAGATTTACAAAGTACAATTAAACTTGAAACGGGCCTCGCGTGCACGCGGACCGGATTCAGCAAATGGGCCTCGCGTGCAGGCACGGACCGAAAATCTGAAAACGGTCCGGGCCGGGTCGGCCAATCATCTTGGGCCGCTGGCAAGGCCCACCAGCGCACCCCACCGTCGGCACCGCTTCCGCGTGTCCTCGCGGGCTACCTCGCGATCGCTAAAGCGACCACCGACGAGCGAGACATGCGTGGCCCCATCGCCCGAGCGCGAACGTCTGCCGAGAGACGTCGTCGCCCGGCGGCGAAACCGCGACCATGCGAGTCCGCTCACGGCGCCGGGTTTCGCGACGAACGCGCCTGCCGCCCGCTAGCTCGCCGCCGCTGCCATGCGCCGTACCTCGCGATCGCTCGCCGCCGCGTGGCGCCAGGATCTCGTCGCGTGACGCGACGCCCGTCGCCCGCGCCCTCGCGATCGCCCTCGCGATCGCGAGGCTCGCCGCGAGATACCGCCCGTGGACCGCCAAATACCGTTTTCCGCCGTTTCGTTCTTCGCTCGTTCGCTCGCTTTTTCTTTACGTATAAGATTTACATGATAAAATCTAATCTAACCACGGATTTTCTCGTGGTGTAAAACCAAAAACCAACAAAAACAATAAACGAGCCACGATGAACGACAGATTCACAATTAAATAAACGCACGTAATAATTAAACGTGAATTAATCCAACAGAGCCAAGATTCTGATCCCAGGCTCTGATACCAATTATAGGGAAAACATATGTTAACCCTCGCCCCGAGGATCCATCTTGGGTGTTTAATTCACCATACATTGATTATAAACCTAGCATGCGTCTATATAATTAAATCGCAACACGTAGGGGTTTTCACGTGTTTACCTTTGGATCTGTCGAGGTGGATCGAACGGGATGAACGGATTGAACGGTCGAGACTCGTGCTTTGACCTTCCGGATCGTATCCGGATACCCAAACTCCAACGTCGAGTGAGGACGAGCTATGGAGAATGCACCGAAAATCACCAGCTCTTCACAATTTTCGAGAATCTTAATATGTGATGGCCGAAAATTATGCTTGCAATATGTGAGCATTAACCTAGACATTATCTCATACCTTATATTTATAATGCACTACCTTAATCCTATATGGAATATTACCATAATCCTATATGGAATATTACCATAATCCTATATGGAATATTACCATACTCTTGGGATTATTTCCATACTCTTAGGATTATTTCCATACTCTCAAGATTATTACCATAATCTTATATAGAAAGGATCTATGCATATATCATAAATATAATTATATCCATGTGGATAAAGAGAATAAAATCTTGCCAATTGAGCAATAGGGGCGATTTTCCTCGAGCTACGGGCCCTGGATGGGCCAAAATTGGATCAAATGCAAGGAATAAAGATGGGCCTCAAATAAATTAATTATCTTATGTTCACCCGAACATAAATTAATTTATAAACATTCGATCATGCCACTAGAGAAAGAATGTTGACTTACCCTTTATTACAAGTTGAGTCGGGCTTGCACTTAGACATTACGAATCCCGTATTTAAGATATCGAGCGTCCATTAATCATTTATAGCAATCATCGCTTAAAGCGATTAATAACTTCATTTCATTAAGTAGTACCACTCAACCTTATTATTGTACTTGAGCTAACTCAACTGCGGGGTTTAGTACAATAAACCTTTGAGCTTCTTAAGGGACGTCATCATCCTTAACGGATCACGTGACTCGACATGATAACTAGCGTGACATACAAGATCGCCACCACCCAAGATGCGAGAATCTTGGGTTAGAACATATAACCTCACTCATAACAAGTCAAAGTGATGGTCAAGAACTCATACTCACCTAATACCTTATCGAGGTTTAGATCATCGTAAATCACCGAGATCTTGGTTCTTCACGGCGGTCGAAAGAAGAACACATCTCATCGTGATCCTTCAATACGTCGTAGACGTCAAGACAGACAAGCAACTAAGTCAAGTCACTTCTTATCTATACTGCACCCTAAACCGACAACTCGTCCTTAAGTCGTCTCGGTGTGAAACTTTTATATCTCATTAAGCTTGACCAATCATACGGACTTACGTGATCTTCACACCGTATGATCTAACTTATATGAGATAAGGGGACATGATATATGCAATCAAGTATTCAAATCGGATAGAGATTGTAATAGTGGTAACGAGAAACATTGTATACAAGCTCAACCAAACCGCTTTCAAGATACAAATCAACAACCCCTCCCATAAAAGGAGGATCCAAGAAGAGGTCGACAGACAAGTATTGTGATTACCACCAAGGGTATGGACACAATGCGAGGATTGTGAAACCGAGTCGCAAATCGACGAGCTCGTTAAGGAGGCGCCTTAAGAAGTACCTCGGCCGACTGAGTCGGGGAATAAGGCCTTGAGAGGAAAGAATGGAGGTGGCAACAATGCGGGCCGACCTCGGCGATGACACAACCTGAAGATGATGAGAACGATGGTCCCAACGCAATGGAGCAAGTCTATGCCATCACCGACTGCCCATAGGTACGACGAGGTTGTCGTTGGCAAGCTCTGGAGACCGATCCCAGGAGCAAAAACGACTCGGGACGGTGAGAGCATCGTGTTCTCAATGACGACCAGTGCCCAAGATCATGCCCCACCAAGACGCTATTACTATACAAGCCGTGGTGGGCAACAAGAACGTCCACGGTCTACATCGACATCGGTGCATCATCAAGATCATTTTCCAAAGTCGCTGACAAACTCGAGTCGGAGGGATCCAAATACATCCCGCACCGTCCAAACTACGAGCTTCACTCGGAGGCGGTCCAACCGTATATGTTATCACCCTCCCGGTCACCGTGGGGCGTGCTCCCAAGTCGACCACCAAGGCCATTCAGTTTTCTGGTCCGAGCTCCTCTCCATACAACATCATCCTTGGGAGAGACCGGCTCACGCCACCAGGCCATCCGCTCGGTCTATCACCTCACCATCAAAATACCCACCCCCGTGGGGTGCTAAGCATCCAGGTGACCAAGCGGCACTAAATAATGCCTACGAGTCTCGACCCAAGATGTGGCCTTACCTCGAGCCTAGCAATTACAGAGCCCTCGGCTGCGCCGCCCAGTGACGATCCGACCGACGACCTCCAATTATATGACGACGACCTCCAAAGTCGTCGAGGTCGGCACCTGTGGTCCAAGTCATATCCGACAAGACATCGTGCAACACGAGGGAATACAGGACGTGTTCGCATGGTCCCCACTTGACATGACCGGAGTGTCACCCGAGCTCATCACTCACCCACCAACATCGACTGCTACCAAACCGGTTCGGCGTAAGAAAATGGGGTTTGCGGCGAGCGCAACAGTCATAAGAGCGAGGTGACCCAACCTCGAGGCCAAAATCTGTTCGAGGTCAGTACCCGACACGGATGGCTAATCCATCGTGATCCAAAGCGGGAGGGTGGCGCGTGTGTGTCGACTATACCGACCTCAACAAACATCGCCCAAAGGATTGTTACCCTCCCGATATTGACAAAAGGTGGAGGCACCTTTGGTGGGCCACGAAATCTTCGCCTCGGATCTGTATAAGGGTACCACCAAGTCTTGATGAGTAAGGAGGATGCTCCAAAACGCGTTTTATCATCGACTTGGTGTCTTCGCGTGCGAAAAATATCTTTCGATCTGAAAACACGAACACCGTCCGCCCACACCGCCCACCCGAAGGAAGGAGAGCTCCTTTCTTTATATCTGGCCACCTCGGACGAGGCAATCAGTGCGGTACTGGTGCGAGATGAGATCGGACGACAACTCTCTATCTACTTCATCAGCCGAGCTCTCAAAGGACCGGAGACTAGGTATACCAACTTGAAAAATAGCTGCGTTGGCGGTGAACGCTAGCGACGCCTCCGACCTTATTTTCAAGCCCATTCCATCCGTGTATCGATCGACTTACCCCTAAGACAAGTCTTATCAAAATCGGAATCATCAGGACGTATAGCTAAGTGGACAATTGATACGATCCTCGCCGGCACGAAGGATCTATCGACACGCCGAACGGAAGAACGAACAAGATGGAATATCCCAAAACCTCGAATCTAACCTCAAGTGATATAGGACAAGATTTCACCTATACCCAACTAGATAGTTGACGCACAACTCCTGTGGGGCGATGAATGACACACAAACGAGGATGACCGTCTCGTTGATATCGTCGATAAATGAATTACTCGACAAATCTCAAGAAATTCAAAGAGCTAATGAAGAGAGAAAAACTCACATATATTCGTAAATTAAAAGTGAATATTTTCAGATGCTTACAAGCCTTTATATAGGTGAAAAATAAAGAACCCTAATCCTTGTCAAATAAGGATTCCTAATCAAAACATGAAAAATAAAGAACCCTAATCCTTGTTAAAGAAGGATTCCTAATCAAAACAGGAAACTAATTAATATAAGAGACCTAATTAAACTAGGACACTATTTAATCTAACATTTAAATGGGCTGCGAAAATAATTTAAAGTAAAAAACGTGGCCCACAATATCAAGTAATGGGCTGAAATATCGGACTCCATCAACAATGGAACTCGGCGAGCATGACATCTTATACTCCCCCAGACCGGCCATAAAGGGGCAAGCTCTAGCTGATTTTCCGGTAGAGGCCAAATTTACGAGGTCACCCCACCAGAGGTCACTCCGACCCCGCCTCACAACGGAGGAACCTATCCTCAACCCACCATGGTGTTGGCAGATGTATATGGATGGGGTTCTTGTAAAGCAGGTAGCGGAGCGGACATCTTGCTCCTCGGCCCGGAAAAACAAGAAGTGACCTATGCACTTCGGTTTCCTTCCCACCACAAATAACGAGGTGGAGTATGAAGCATCGATCTCGGACTCCGTCTCATAAAGGAATTAAAAGTGAAAAGATCCAAATCTTTGGAGATTCCCGGTCGTGGTAAACGGGTCTTAGAAAATACGAGGCCAAGAGGATCGAATGAAGCAATACCTTGAGAAGGCTAAAGCGATGCTGACCTCATTCAGGTATTCCACAATTCATCGTATCCCACGAGGGGAGAACAGCCGAGCTGACATCCTCAGTAAATTGGCTTCATCATCAACAAGTCCACCAGTGGAGGAAGTTCATTCCGAGTACATTACGGAGCCCCACATCGGCATCATCACTGAGATAGAACCGAACTGGTTGTCTCCTATAAAGGCATATCTGGAAGAAGGTGTACTACCCCAAGATCGGCTCGAAGCCAAAAAGATGATGGCCAAGTCCCAAAAGTACCTCACGCATGAAGGCACTCTATAGGAAATCCTACCTTCAACCACTCCTGAGATGCCTTGGGCCAGAAGAGGCGGACTACGACTTAAACGAGATTCATTTGGGATCTTGTGGAAGCCACATCGGATCACGAGCTCTCTCAAAGAAGACGCTGAGGTCAGGGTATTAGTGGCCCACCCTCATCCAAGATTCGGCCGACCTCGTCAAAAAGTGCCCAAAGTGCCAGCTTCACACCACAGTCAAGAAGCTACCACAGACCGACCTCAGTAGCCTTCAGAGTCCTTGGCCTTTCATGCAATGGGGAATCGATATCGTTGGTCCCTTCGACCGAGCACCAGGCTAGCTCCGATATTTGGTCGTAGCCATAGACTACTTCACAAAATGGGTCGAAGCGGAGCCTCTTTCAAACCTCACAAGGAAGGATTCAGACATTCGTGTGGAAAAACATAGTTTGCCGCTTGAAAGATACCACATGTCTTGATCTCGGACAACGGCACCCGCCTCGTTGATGACACTTCAAAGAGTGGTGTGAAGAGCTCCAGATCAAACAACAGTTCACCTCGGTTGCACACCCACAGGCAAATGGTCAGACCGAAGTGACAAACCGCCCGATCGTTCAAGGATTGAAAAGAGGTTAGATCGAGCTAAAGGATTGGGTTGAAAATCTCCTCAAGTCCTCCGGTCGCATGCGAGCGACACCTCGGACTTCGCATGGAGAAACACCCTTCGCCAGTCTACGGCACCGAGGCAGTCATACCACCGAGATCGGCAGACCGAGCCCACGACTCTTCACTTCGACCAAGACGACAACGAGGAGAACCTACGGGTCAACCTTGATGCTCTAGAGGAAAACGTGAGCTCGCCTTCATCAATGAAGCCAAGTACAAATGCCGGTCGCAAGGTACTACAACAAGAGGTGAAATCCTCCACACTCAAGTAGGCTTACTCGTCCTACTAACAATGAGGCCAAGTAAAGCCGGCGCCTTAATAAGTTAGACCCTACATGGGAAGGCACATACCAAGTCCACGAGGACCTCGGCAAGGGGCCTATAAGCTTGCTTACCTATCCGTGCACTTATTCCCAACACGCATATCACTCATCCGAGGAGGTATTTTACATAGCTTTGATTTCAGACGACATCATGTTAGCCCTCTTTGCTTTTCAGTGCGATGTCATTTACTTATCAATAAAACATTTGTTTTCTAATAAGTATTTACTTAGCCTCATCTTACATTTATGTGAACATCCATTCGGATAAAACATAATTAATCTTCAAAGGGGCGCCTTGCGAAGATGACAACTAAGCGCGCGCTGGATCACCCCAAGACATACAGATTACTCATTAATTTGAAACATCTCCGTGCAAGCACACAGATAACTCATTGATTTGAACATCTACGTGCAAAGCATACAGATTACTTATTAATTTGAACATCTACATGCAAACGACGTCCAGATCGGATCTCGTACAATTCATACCCCTTTATTGGGAAGATATACACTTGCAAATGCCTAAATACATTTACGACTAAAACCAAGTCCTAAGCTATATTTGTACCTCTTTAGGGGGAAAATATACACTTCGGTACAAAGTCTAAATACATTTATGACTATAAACCAAGTCCTAAGCTATATACAAATCACTCAGGCTTCCGAGCTCCACCTCGCCAAGTCTCGCTGAAGCTACACCAGTTCGAAACAAAGTCCCCGGGTCGGCGATGAACACCCGGGATGAACTCGGTGCCTTCTACCCAGTCGATGAGGCCAGCGTCACCACGACCTACTCCAGGCGCTCTTTGATCAGGCGCAAATGCACCCCGACCTGAAGTGGACGCTCCTGGGGTCGAGGCCAAACTCCTACCTCTTGATCTCGAGACCCCACCAGGGGTACGACCTCGACCCCGACCTGACATCCTTCCACGTCGACCTGAGGCCCTCGCCCGTCCAGCTCCTGATAATGGGGCCCGACCACGAGACGACATCTCCGACATGTCTACTCCCGTCGGCCAAAGTGATAAGCGCGCATTTTACACGTTTATAGTTGATATTTGAAGATGAGTTTAGCTCGTTTAATGTGCGTTTACGTATCGATTCCTAATGTTTTATCTATTTTAGAAGATCTGCTCTTGGGTGTTCTTTTGGTGTTGTGTAGGTCATATGTTGAAAATCGAAGCAAGGACGCACGAGCCAAAACATACAATCTGGCGTGTTTCTAGCGACCACTTAGCGGTCGCTAGGTCGGCCGCTAGGAAACACGCGAGAACCCGGCATACCGCGACCGCGAGCAGCGCGCTGGCGAAGCCTCAGCGAGAAAGCCATCGGACGATTTCTGCGACGGATCGAACTTCTGGCGACCGCTAGACACGGTCATGAACCAACCAGCGGGCGCAGCGATCGCGGGCGAGAAGACCGCGCGAGGATTACCTCGCGACCACACCTAGCGACCGCGAATGGTGGTCGCGAGACGCGCGAAGAAAAATTAGGGTTTGGGGTGTGCCTATATATGGCAACACCCCTCATGCCACCGGATACCTCGATTTCCGAGCCTCTTTCTCGGTTTTTCCATAAGTTTTCGAGTTTTAGCTTTAGGTTCCATATAGTTTCATTCTAGATTTGTTTCGTATCGTTCTTCGTTAGTTTACGTTTGTTTACGATCCGGAACGTTTCGTCCGGACGATCTCTAAGTTTCCGTTTTATTTGAGGTTGGGATTGAAGCCCAGCGTGTTCATCAAACTACATCACGGGTTTTATATATTTAATTTCCGTCTTTATGGTTAAATCGTATTTCATTTCGTTTATGATGTCTGGCTAGTTTTTCGTTCTAATCCTAGGGTTTGCATGATTCGATCCTATATGTTGTGATTCCTGTTATCGTTATTTACCGTCCATGCATTGATTCATGATTCGATTGTGCTTATTTATATGTGTTGGTTTCTGATCAATCTCGATGCATATTTAGTTGTCGGTTAATTACGTAATTGTGTTAATTGTCAATCGATATCGAATGCATGATACGAATGAGCCTTGAGTCATAGCTGAGATAGGATATTCGTAGGAAGCATATTCTTTGTGATCCGTTTGGAGTTACTTGTTTTCACTAGAGGCACGAATGATAATAGGAAAACTAGTAATCTCAACCCGCTGTCGTAATAGAAATTGTCGGTTATATATGTGATCTTCCATTTTTGTGCGGATTAAAAGTGGTTAATAAGAACAGGATAAACATCGTTGTGGATTGGATTAATGCACCCTAGGGTTAGTCGTCTTTCTCTGTTTTTAAACATCCAGTGTTTATTGCTTTAATTTACTTTCTGTTTTGTTACCTTTGCTTTGGATTGAGTTCCGAAGCCCTAAAATACCTTAAAACCATATTTGTTACTTGGATAATGATGAATTCTTGTTGAGTTAGCTTCTGTATTTTCGTATTACAATCCCTGTGGATACGATACTTCGCTTACCCTATATTTACATTTTTTACGTGTGAAAAAGGAGCGATCAAATTTTGGCGCCGTTCTTGATTATTAAGATCATATAGGAATAACTTGTCAATTTGGAATTATTAATTCAAGTTGTACTTTTAATTTTTATTTTATTCCTTGCCAATCGATTTCCTTTTTCTCCGGTAGTTTATGTTCACAAGGTCCCAAGGACCTCCCGAACTACACTTTGATCCGAAATCGAAATTCACAAAGGAGAAGGAGAAGGCAAGAAGAAAGGAAGCAATGGCAAATCGGAATAGCAGGCGTTCCTCCCGTAGCCGCCGCCTGTTGGCGGTTCCGCAATCACGGCGCCAATTGGCGACTATGGGACTCGTTGTCCCTGTTTGGGCGGTAAGACCGCTGAATTACATGTCTGGACCTCCCACCGAGCAATTTCAAGGAGGCGGATGGGGCCCAGTAAATGCTAACAATTTTGGTCAAGCCGGCCTAATCGGCATGGTTCAAGGGGAACAGTTCGGAGGAGGAGTCACAGAGGATCCGAATGCCCATCTCGAGACCTATCTCGACATTTGTGACACCATCAAGCAGAATGGGGTGCCACAAGACACAATCCGGATCGTATGTTCGGTTCTCTCTGCGAAATCAAGCGAAGGGCGGTTGAAGACCTTAGATCGTGCGGGCATCAACGGTTGGGCGATTACGTGTGAGAAATTCCTTCAAGTACTTTCTCCTGCTAAAGGCACGTAAGATCATAGCCGAGATTTCCCACTTCTCCCGCTTAGGAGATGAATCTTTATTGAGTCGTGGGAAGATTGAGGGCCTATTGAGAAGGTGCCTGAGCATGGATTTTCAAGGGCGCAAAGTTAGATTACCCGCATTCTGTGGTGACACCTCACACGAGTAGTATTGTTGACGTCAGCGGAGGTTGCCTTTGAGCAGACGTGTGACGAGGCCACCGCGCATCATAGAAGAGATGGCGGCCAGCAGTTATCGATGGCGATGGAGAGAACACCGGTGGTGAAGGCGCAGCAGTTGAAGGTGACTCAAATGCGACAATATTATGGGCAGTTCACCTTGTTAAGCCAATTTGAGAAAGAAAGGAAAGGAAAAGGCGTGGCTCGGATAAATCTTGCA
The DNA here is from genome assembly GCA_036937905.1 of Salvia rosmarinus. Classification (NCBI taxonomy): domain Eukaryota; kingdom Viridiplantae; phylum Streptophyta; class Magnoliopsida; order Lamiales; family Lamiaceae; genus Salvia; species Salvia rosmarinus. Next base: position 94,688,237 of record CM072816.1, read on the forward strand.
GTCGAGAGATGATCGAAATTGGGCGTGAACTACATCAATCGGAGGAACAACCGTCACTGGGGAATCCGGTACAATCCGAACAATGAAATCACCCAAATTTCTCGTCGCCAACCCCAATAATTTTCAACGACCTCGCCAGGTTTCTCGATTCGAGCGGAGTAATTCAAGAGCGAAGAAGCCGAGTCTAGAGGATATGATCAGTGATTGGTTGTAAGCAACCAACAATTGTATGAATCGAGTCGTTTATAAGCAACACGGGCGTAAGATCAATCATTTGGAATCCATTTGACGGCTATGGGAAAGCACATGAAGATGATGGAGAATCAAATAAGTCGGATAGCCGCAGCAGAATGGGCGGCACAAGTCGGGCCAATTTCCGAGTAATCTGAGGTAAACCCCAAAAATCACATGTAATGCCATTCATTTGAGGTGGGCGAGCTTATCAAAGTCACGAGGAGACGAGCGGGCAAGCGGGCAAGAGAATCTCACGACCGAAGCTCGCGACCATGAGCCCTACCATGAGGAATATGGCACGGAGTTCGAGCGGCTCGTGGGCGCAACAAGTCAGCAGCGCCCGCGACATGTCATTCAGGGACCTAGCGGCGACCTAGCGGTCGCGAGTCATTCAAGAGGCGCCAGAAATCATCACGAAGCTTGCACGGCGCTAGCGCGAGAAAGCGCCCAGGTCCGTCATGACGAAAGAAGACTGTGCATGTACCTAGCGACCGCACACGCGGTCGCGAGTCAGATCGCGAAGAGCCAGCTTTGAAGAGATTTCCGACGTACGTGCCTCCAATTCCGTTTCCAAGCCGTTTAGCCAAGCCCAAGTACGACGAGAAGTTGACCAGATTCATGGAGATGTTTCAAAAGGTGCACATCAATATTCCTTTACTTGATGCACTTCGAGATATGCCGGGTTATGTGAAGTTTTTGAAGGATGCCGTTGCCAATAAGAAGAAGCTTGGAAAATTCGAGACGATAAATCTGTCTCAAGAGTGCGATCTTTGTCTTGCAAAAGAAGTTGCGCTCAGCGAGAAGATCGGGCGGCTTCACCATAGCATGTGTCATCGGAGGACGGACATTCTCCAAAGTTACGTGTGATTTGGGGCAAGCATCAATCGATGCCGTTGTCCATTTTAACCGATTGGAGATTGGGGAGATCAAGCCGACCACCATAGCTCTTCGGATGGCGACACCTCGGTGACTTATCCGAAGGGATAGTGGAGGACGTGCTCGTGAAAGTTCGAGATTCGTCTTCTTCCCATTTCGTTGTTCTCGACATGCGGAGGATGGGAATACACCTCTTATTCTCGGGCGACCATTCCTAGCTACCGGCGAGCATTGATAGGCGTGCAAGATGGAGATCTCACCTTCCGAGTCAACGGCGAAGAGATGAAAATCTCTATATATGATGCTATGAAGCGGCTGACGAAGACCATGGAAGATTTTCGAGTTATAGAGCGGTACCGCTCACTCACTTTCAATCACCGATCCGGTGGAGTTTTGTATGCAGAACTCGATTTTCTCATCCGAGACCTTGATGAGGCATGTGGCGAGATTTTAGAGTATCTTGAGTCCATCGATGAAGTCAAGGCCCTCCCGAGTCGAGTGCCTTATTTGGATGTGAGGAAGCCGATTGGAGGAGGGGCGCCGTGGTGAAGAAGGAAGAGACTACACGAAGATGGAGTTGAAAGAGTTGCGGACCACTGCAGGTATGCCTTCTTAGGCGGCGATGAGACATGCCGGTGATAATATCTTCGGCTTTGGTGATGAGGAGACACGAAGCGATAGTCGTGTTGAGCGGTACAAGTCTGCGATTGGGTGGACGATTTACGATATCAAGGGGTCACCCCTCGATTTGCATGCACCGGATCTGTTGGAGAATGAATACAAGCCAAGGTGCAACCTCAGCGCCGATTGAATCCGGCAATGCGAGAGGTCGTCGAGAAAGGAAGTGTTGAAGCTCTTGGACGCAGGCATGATCTATGCCATATCCGACAACGAGTGGGTTAGCCCTACTCAAGTGGTATCGAAGAGGGGTATCACGGTGATCGAGAGGCGAGGCGAGCGAGCTTGTGGCAACAAGACTAAGTAACGAGGATGGCGGTTGCATCGACTATCGTGCTCACGAACACGGCCAGGAAAGACCATTTCCCGCCTTTATTGATCGGATGTTGGACGGACTAGCGGGGTATGAGTTCTCTTGTTTTCTCGATGGATATTCGGTACAATCAGTTGCCATCGCCCCAAAGATCGGCACAAGGCAGCGTTCACTTGTCCGTATGGAGTTTTAGCCTATAGGCGAATGCCGTTTGGATTGTGCAATGCTCCACCCACGTTCAAAGTGCATGATGTCCATCTTCCATGGGTTGATCGAGAATATTATGGAAGTCTTTATGGACGACTTTTCCGTGTTTGGCTCTTCGTTCGACCATTGTCTCCATAACTTGTCACAAGTCTTGCAAAGATGTGAGGAGGCGAATCTTGTTCTCAATTGGGAGAAGTGCCATTTCATGGTGAAGGAAGGTATCGTGCTTGGTCACAAAGTCTCGGCGAAGGTTTGGAAGTGGATCGAGCAAAGATTGTCGCTATCGAGCGCCTCCGCCTACAAATGTCAAATCGGTGAGGAGTTTTCTCGGTCACGCGGGTTTTATAGACAGTTCATCAAGGATTTCGGCGATCACGAAACCATTGTGTGGATTGCTCGAGAAAGATATGAAGTTCGTGTTCACGAAGGAGTGTTTGGGCGTTCGAGAAATTAAAGTTGGCCCCGATCTCGACTCCGGTTTTGATCTCACTGATTGGAGTCAACCGTTCGGTGATGTGTGATGCGGTGATTGGGCGATTGGTCTGCTTTTGGGCGAGAAACGAGACAAGCTTTTCGAGTCATCTATTATGCAAGTAAGACTCTCGACTCTGCTCAAATGAATTACACCACCACGGAGAAGGAATTACTTGCGTGGTTTATGCTTTCGATAAGTTTAGACCTTATTTGGTGGGCACCCACACCATCGTGCACCGACCATGCCGCCATTAAGCCATCCATTAGCCAAGAAAGATTGAAGCCGAGATTGGTGAGATGGATCCTCCTTCTTCAAGAGTTCGACATGGAGATCAAAGATAGAAAGGGCTGCGAAAATGTGGTAGCCGACCACTTGTCGCGATTGGAGAAGCTTGATCGAAGGAGAGGATAGGAAGATTGGCATAAAGGAGAACTTCCCGACGAGCACATCTTGGCGTCGTCGATCACACACCATGGTGCTGATTTTGTCAATTACTTGGTGATTGAGTTCTACCTCCATCGTGCAAGGTCGTTTGAAAAAGTTTCTCCACGATGTTAAGTTCTACTATTGGGACGATCCTCGTCTCTACCGCCGATGTGCCGATGGTTTGATACGTCGCTGCGTTCCCCAAGGAGAATGGGAGAACATAATCCACGAGTGCCATAGTTCGTTGTTGGCGGCCATTTTGCGGTGACAAGACGGTGAAAGATTTGCCACGATGGTTTCTTTTGGCCTTGATCTTCAAAGATTGTCAATCCTTTATCAAGAGTTGTGATCGTTGTCGAAGAGTGGGGAATGTCACTAAGAAAGGCGAGATGCCACGAGAAACCATCATGGAGGTGGAACTATTTGACGTATGGGATCGACTTCATGGGTCCGTTCCCAATGTCTTGTGGTTACACGTATATCCTTCTTCTATTGTGGAGTCGTCTCCCGTTGGGTAGAGGCCATTCCGATCATCACGAGCGACTCCAAGGTAGTAATCAAGTTCCTTCACAAGAACATTCGACTCGATTTGGAGTCCCGGGGCGTTGATCGGTGATGGGGATCGCACTTCAATAATAAGTGGCTAAGCAGCGTTCAGCCAAATATGGTGTGAAGCATCGAGTCACCTCCCTACCATCCACAAGCAAGCGGCGGGCTGAGCTCGCCAACCGAGAGATCAAGCGATTCTAGAAAATCGGTTGTTCGGTAAAGATTGGGCCAAGCGGTTAGGCGGCGCTCTTTGGGCTTACGGATGCGTACAAAGCTCCCGTCGGCTATCTCCATATCAAATGGTATTTGGTAAATCCGCCATTTACCGGGTTGAATTGGAGCACAAAGCGTGTTGGGCGACTAGGAGAATCAACATGGACTTCAAGGAGGCGGTATGATGAGGAGTGACCAGCTGTTAGAGCTCGACGAATGGAGGAATGAGCGTTCGAGAACTCCGGATATCTGAGGAACGAGCTCGAGAAATTTCACGACCTCCACATTCGTGCCAAAGTTTTCGCCGGTAATGAAGTCCTACTTTACAATGCTCGACTTCGTCTATTCCCGGAAAGCTCAAGTCAAGATGGTCGGGGCCGTACTGCATTTTTACCGTCGTTTGCCAATGGAAGCTTCTGAGCTCCTGACTCGGGGCAACATTTTAAAGTGAGCGGCGGTACCTCAAAGCATACTTCAAGTCACGCTTCGACCGAGAAGTCAAGGTGACCCAGCTAAGCGAGCCATGATACGAGTACCGTCGAGCTAGCGGCGATAATTCTAGCGGTTGGGAGGTAACCCAACAGTTTACATCTTTCGTTTTTGTTGTTTCGTTTTGTTTTTTGTGTTTACGTGTTGTGTGGTGTTTCGTTGTTTTGTTAGATCCCCAAGTTTAATAGCTTTCTTTTTAAAAAAAAAAAAAAAAAACCTAGCGACCACCCTAGCGACCGCGAGGTCGCAAGGGTGGCCATGAAATGGGCGAAACGTTGTTTTACGGCGGCGAGCTCATGGCCAAGCTCGCGATCGCGAGCTCGACCGCGAGATCCATCGCGACCAGCACTCGACCGCGCCCGCCGTGACCCGCGTTTTACCCTTATTTCTCCCCAAAATTCTAACACACACACACACACACGTTTTTTTTCTGACGAACAAACGAAAACCCTCCTCTCAAGCACACAAGCACCTCTTTTCCACAATTTTCTTGCATTTCTCCGTCAAATCCACCCAAGGTATGCTATATTCGTTAAATTCTTCATGGGTTTACATTTATTGAGCATGATTAGGAAGGATTTGTTCCATTTATCCTCTTGAGATGGGTTTAATTAACTTTGAGAGACTAGGGTTTATTTTGCTAGATTTGTGTGGTGTTTGAGCATGATTTGTCCAATGATAGGTTTATTCACGTTTATACACGTATATTGTTAGGTCGAATGTGCCTACATTGTTGATTTGGGTTTCTAAATTGTGAAAATAGCCTTGAATTTTTCTCGACTGGCGCCTGACGACGGCGCTTCATGACGGCTGGCTGGCAGCATCTGGTATTCATGCCATAGTAAATACGTCATGCGCCGGTCGGCGGCATTGCCGTGTAATGATCTCCCTAGCGACCGCTAGGTCTCGAAGGAGTGATCGCTAGTTTTCGCCGAGCGTCCAATTTTGAATTTTTTTGGCTATGTGTGTTTTTTTTTTCCCATTGTGTGTTATCTTGCAAGATCATATGATAATATGGGGGAAATAATTTGATTAAGTTGAAGTTTGGGGGATCTATATTGAGCATTTTGGGTTGACGATGTTTTGATTGTTTCATTCATACAGGCTAACTTTGATATTCTTTTAGGTACAAATATGCAGCGTACTCACGGTCCATAGCGAAAGGGCGAGCATTGTCTCACTTCCCACGACGAGACACAAGATGATTTCCAAGATGCGCATCATGATGAGCATCACGACGAGCCACGCATGGCACCACGGATGGTTCGATCCGAAAATTTTGGGGTCGAGGCGCAGTGACTCGTCGAAAGCCGTTGGGATAGATTGGTGAGACTACGGCATAGGCACTCACGTTCATGTGCCTCAACACGTGTCGAGATGGGCATCACCAATGATGTGGCGTGGTTAGCCGAGAGGTCGGGCTATACTCGATTATCACGACCAATTATCTCACATACGGATCCTCACTCTCGAGTTCTTGTCGACTCTCCATGTTCACAAGACAAGCGGCATGCCGGACTACATCATGTTTCAGCTCGACAATGAGCCCCGTCAACTCTCCGTGAGCGAACTCAATGGAATCATCAATGGAGATCCGGAAGGAAATTACATAGGGGCGTCGACACACCCAAGCGTATGGCGAAGTTCATGGGCGCCGGACTGAGCACACTCCATATTATGATGCCTCGAGATCGAGGCTAGCTCGATTCGAATCCAATGTCCGTTACTTTCACCGACTCCTCACATTCACCTTGCATGGCGTTCGAGCAGCGGCAAGTCCGCTTCTCAAGATATGAGCATATTGATTGGAGCGCGTTCAACGAAGATGCATGCCGGCATGTTCTTAGCTCGGCATTTCCATATCACGATCCACGCTTCGGGTAATTCGAAGATTTGTATAGGGGATTCGTTACGATTCTTGATTCTTTGGGATTACGATTCGAGAGAGTCCGATCTCTCACGACATCTTCTGGACAAGGCGTGCCTATCGTCGAGCGTTCACGAAGAGCACCCCAGGCGTTACTTGTGGCGTTATATGATCAAAGCGGCGATCAATCTTCCGCGCGCCCAATCCCGAGCTCACAAGCATAAGCCGATACTTTACTCCGGATGTAAAGCGGAATATGGCGGGCGCACATTATGCATGGACGCAGCGGCGTAAGCGCGCAAAGGCGAGGCGAGCGAGCAACAGCATGAGGAGCAAGCCGAACAAGCCGAGCAAGCCGAGCAAGCGAGCCAAGTTGCTCTCAAGCGGTGACATCTTGCACCGCCACCGGTTCGGCGACCGGGATTTATGATCGATTAGATCACATAGATGGTCGTCTCGACCATATTGACGAACTTGACATCAATTATGGAGCAACGACAAGCCGTCTCGTAACAACAAGCACGTCTCGAGCAACAAAGAAAGATGATGGAGATGATGCGACAATGGAATCGATGGCGTGGTTTTATCCGCCACCGGAGTGTGCTGACTTTCAAGGTAAGTTTTCTCTCCCAACTACTCTTTTCGCAAACCTTATTGTTTCCACATGTTCACAATAAGTTTGGGGAGTGGACGAGTTTGGTTGGTTGAGAATCATTTTATGTTTTCTATGCTTTATAGGTTTAGTTGTTATGCTTTGGGGTCTTTTGTCGTTTGTTGTTGGTTTTGTTTTTTTTTTTCGTGTACGTCGATCAACGAGTTAAGTGAAGTATGTTAATCCATGTGGCCAATGATGATAGAAATTTTTGGTGAAATTTGATGATAGTGCGCATGATATGTTAGAAAATAACGCATGAATGGCGTGAGATGGCTTAGCTTGTTGTTTTCACCATTTGCTTATCTGTGAGACTTGAGCTTCCTTTGTATACATATCTTGATCTGAGTTTACATTAATGTGTGATATCGTGCATGTGATTGTCTTCTAGAACTTGCCGTGTTTACGTGTCGAGATTACGATATGTGTTTGAATTTGGAAAGGATAAAAGGCCATCATTGTTAACCACTTATCACCCAAACACTAACCCGATGATATATACCATTTATCGCCTTCTTTGAGCCTTTATTAGACTTGTTTCTTTCGATTAACGGATGATAGGAGGTGAGGATGGATATGGGAATCAAAGAGGTGAAATTTTGATGTAGTGATGATGAGAAAAGTTTAGTTTAGAAAAACACATACGTGGTGAAGAATAGTACCTTTGTTGTATAAGATAAACCTATAAGCTCTAGAAAAGAAAAGAAAAGAAAATTTTAAGTTCACTATGGTGTTGAGCATAAAGGGTCTTCAATCAAAGTATAGGTACATACGTGGCATTAAGCGTTGATTTAGCACATTGGGAGAGAAGAGGAATATGGACAAAGTCCATATGTGTCGAAATGTATAAATGATGGTGTTTGGAATATTCTTGAGTCACTTAGCCATATTTTATCCTACCTTAACCAATGTGCCTCCATTACAACCTATGAAAAGACCTCTTTGATCTAATTTGAACACAATGACGTGGTGGAGATATTAGAGCAATGACCTATGGTAAGATGTTGCATTGCATTGATCGTTGAGTGTATACCGTCCTATATTTCTTTATGAGTTGAGTGTATCCTATATTTTACACACATGCCGTTGTGAGGTTGAATTAAATAAGTTTTGCCGTCGATTGTTGTTTGTGTTGAGTTGGCTAACGTCGTCATGTGCACTAATGTTTTTAAGCGTTGATATGTTTACGAGGCCTAGAATGGTTATCATCTTTGCTACGCTCGTTGATCTTTCCGTTGTGTCTTTCTGTTTTGGTTTTGTTTGAGGACAAACAATGATTTAAGTTGGGGGTTTGATAAGCGCGCATTTTACGTTTATAGTTGATATTTGAAGATGAGTTTAGCTCGTTTAATGCGTTTACGTATCGATTCCTAATGTTTTATCTATTTTTAGAAGATCTTGCTCTTGGGTGTTCTTTTGGTGTTGTGTAGGTCTATATGTTGAAAATCGAGCAAGGAGCGGCGCACGAGCCAAAACATACATCTGGCGTGTTTCTAGCGACCGGTCTAGCGGTCGCTGGGTCGGCCGCTAGGAAACAGCGAGAACCCGGCATACCGCGACCGCGAGCAGCGCAGCGCGGCTTCAGCGAGAAAGCGGGCGATTTCTCGCGACGGATCGAACTTCTGGCGACCGCTGAACACGGTCATGAACCAACCAGCGGGCGCAAGAAGCGATCGCGGGCGAGAACAGCGGGATTACCTCGCGACCACGCTAGCGACCGCGAAGGGTGGTCGCGAGACAGCAGCGAAGAGAAAGTAGGGTTTGGGGTGTGCCTATATATGGCAACACCCGCGCGCTTCGGATACCTCGATTTCGAGCCTCTTTTCTCAGTTTTTCCATAAGTTTTTCAGAGTTTTAGCTTTAGGTTCCATATAGTTTCATTCTAGATTTGTTTTACGTATCGTTCTTCGTTAGTTTACGTTTTGTTTACGATCGGAGCGTTTCCGGACGATCTCTGCGCAAGTTTCCGTTTTTATTTGAGGTTGGGATTGAGCCAGCGTGTTCATCAACGCTACATCACGGGTTTTATATATTTAATTTCCGTCTTTATGGTTAAATCGTATTTCATTTCGTTTATGATGTCTGGCTAGTTTTTCGTTCTAATCCTAGGGTTTGCATGATTCGATCCTATATGTTGTGATTCCTGTTATCGTTATTTACCGTCCATGCATTGATTCATGATTCGATTGTGCTTATTTATATGTGTTGGTTTGATCAATCTCGATGCATATTTAGTTGTCGGTTAATTACGTAATTGTGTTAATTGTCAATCGATATCGAATGCATGATCGAATGAGCCTTGAGTCATAGGTGAGATAGGATATTCGTAGGAAGCATATTCTTTGTGATCCGTTTGGAGTTACTTGTTTTCACTTTAGAGGCGTATGATAATAGGAAAACTAGTAATCTGACCCGCTTTGTAAGTAATAGAAATTGTCGGTTATATATGTGATCTTCCATTTTATGCGGATTAAAAGTGGTTAATAAGAACAGGATAAACATCGTTGTGGATTGGATTAATGCGACCCTAGGGTTAATCGTCTTTCTCTGTTTTAAACATCCAGTGTTTATTGCTTTAATTTACTTTACATTTTGTTACCTTTGCTTTGGATTGAGTTCGAAGCCTAAAATACTGTAAAACCATATTTGTTACTTGGATAATGATGAATTCTTGTTGAGTTAGCTTACGTATTTTAGTATTACAATCCACAATGGATACGATGCTTGCCACCCTATATTTACATTTTTACGTGTGAAAAAGGAGCGATCACGAAGCACCTCGGCGTGGTCCATATAACCGCCACCCTCCCCGACTTCTTCAATTCTAACGTCGGTAGGGTCGGCTGGAGTCTGGCTGCGGGGCTCGGGCATACGCCGTTTGCGGACAAGCTCGTAAAGCTGAAGGCATTTGACCAAGGCATCGAGGCAGTCTTTAAAATTCTTGCTTTTAGGCCCCTCCTTGTCCCTCAGCGCCATGCCCTCGGCAAGCAGAAGCTGAGCTCGGTCATCGGCCTCGGATATAGTAATACCACCAGATCGGTGGATCACCGCTTCGTATTCACATGCTCGCCCGAGATCGCGCCAACTTCTCTTGCGCCACTCGGTATTCCTCCTTGCGCATCGGTGACACGAATGACGTCGGCGAGACATCTGCTGCTGGACTTCGGATGGATGATTCTTAGCTTTAAGGCTTCGTTCTCGCGAAGAAGGCGGGTCACCTCGCGTTTGGCCCTTCATTTGCTTTTTCAGCCCGACCGGCGATGTTGAAGCTCTTGATAAGCGCGTTTACGTTTATTGTTGATATTTAAAGATGAGTTTAGATCATTTAATGTGCGTTTATGTATCGATTCTCAATGTTTCATCTATTTCTAGAAGATATTGCTCTTGGGTGTTCTTTTGGTGTTGTGTAGGTTTATATGTTAAAAATCGAAGCAAGGAGCGAAGCAAGGAGCAAGCACGAGCGAAATGAGCAATCTGTCCGGTTCTAGCGACCGACCTAGCGATCGCTAAATGCTGATCGCGAACAAACCAGCGAGCGCCCGGAGGAGTAGCGACCGCGACCTCGTGCCTGAGCAAGCCCTAGCGCCGAGAACTCATCGGACGATTTCGCGACGTTTGAGTGCTAGCGACCGCTGGCAGGGTCATGGTACCATCTGCGCAAGAGGCGGCGGCGGCGAAGCGGCGAGACATGCTAGCGATCGCGAGTCGTGGCGGCGAGCGCAAATTAGGGTTCCACCCTTTTCTATAAATAGGGCAAATCCTTGTGCCCCATCGGACCCAGGCGCCCCGAGCTTAATTTCTTGAGTTTTGCTTGATTTTCCATTCTTTAGCTTTAGTTTCATTTAGTTTAGTTCTAGTTAATTCTTACATTGTTCTTGCTTAGTTTATCGATCGGAGCGTTTTGTCCGATCGTTTTCCGATATTTTCCGTTCTTTCGCAGGATTGGATTCAGACCAACGATTATTCTTCGAGCGTCTCCCTACGGGTTTTATATATTTAATTTCCATTTTATGGTTAAATCGTATTTTATTCGTTTATTATATGCGGCTAGATTTTCGTTCTAATCTAGGGTTTGCATGATTCGATCCTATATGTTGTGATTCTGCTATTGTTATTTACCTTCGAGGCATTGATTCATGATTCATGGTGCTTATTTATATGTGTTGATTTCGATCAATCTTGATGCATATCTAGTTGCCGATTAATGACGTAGCGTATTAATTGTCGATCGATCTTGAATGCATGATCGAATAAGCGCTTGAGTCGTGGCGAGATAGGACATTCGTGGAAGCATATTCTTAGTGATCCATTTGGGTTGCTTATTTTCCTCTAGAGGCGTAGCGTGATAGGGAAAATTAGTAATCAATGCCCATGATTATAAATGGCGAAGTTGTTGGTTATATATGTGATCTTAGTCTTGTGCGGATTAAAGCGGTTAATAATAAGCAGGATAAACATCGTTGTGGATAGGATTGGTGCATCCCTAGGGTTAGTCTTTCTTCATAGTTATCTTTTGAGTTTTATTGCTTTATTTTATTTTACGCATGGTTACATACTGCTTTGGATTAAATTCGAAGCCCCAAAACCTCTCTCCTTTATATGTGCTTGGATAATATTGAATTATCGTTGAGCTAGCTTCTATGTTTTCGTGATACAATCTCGTGGATCGACGATGCTTACCCTATACTTACCTTTTAGTGTGAAAAAGGGCGATCAAATTTTAGGCGCGTTCTTGAAATTGTTAAGATCACATAGGAATAATTTGTGATTTGGATTTATTAATTCAAGTTATATATATTATATTATATTTATTTATTTTTGTCGGTGCTAAATTCTCTCTTTTCTCGGGTAGTTTATGCGTACAAGATCTCGGGGACCTCACGAAGAATTATTAGATCCAGGATCAAAGCTCTCAAGGAGAAGGGGCGAGAGAAGAGGCGGTGCAATGGCGACTAATCCATGAGCAGGGCATTCTCCCCGAGCAAGTTGTCAGCATGCTAGGTGACTTTGCGAGAGATGCGTCGGATGGCGAATATAGAATCATTGTCCTGCTCGGAGAAAGACCTCTGAATCACATGTACCGACATCCCAGCAGTTCCAAGGAGGCGGTTGGGGCCCGCACGTAGATGCAAACAATTTTGAGCTAAAGCGGCTCGATCGGTATGGTCGAAGGAGGCGGTTTGGGGAGGAGTCACGGAGGACCGAATGCGCATCTCGAGACTTTTCTCGATATTGTGACACCATCAAGCGAGAATGGGTGCCACAAGACACGATCCGGATCGCATGTTCGATTTCTCATTGTGCAGGCGGTGAAAGATTGGTTCAAGTTTGGACGAGCGGCATCGACAATTGGAAACTTTGCGAAGTTTCTTTGAAATACTTTCCGCCGCGTGACGCGAAGATCATCGCGAAATCTCTCATTTTGCCAAAACCACGGCGAATCATTATTCGAGGCATGGGAGAGATTGAGGTCTATTGAGGCGATGTCCACAACATGGGTTCTCGAGGGCAACAAATCACACAGTTCTCGGTGGGTGACATGGCGGGCGAGGAGCATGGTGGATCGTCGGCGGGAGGCTGTATTAAACCGACAAGTGAGCGAGGCAAGCCGTATTGTAGAGGATGGGCGCCAACAGCTATCAATGGTCAGCGGAGAGAACGCCATTGTTCAAAGCGGTTGCTTGTTGAGAGTGATTCAAAATATGGCGATCTCATGAAGAGTTCACTCTTTTGAAGAGTCGAGTTGAGGCGACGTCGACCACATCAATCGGAGGAATCATCCGAATTTCCAACAACCTCCAGCGAGGCTTGCCGTTCGAATGGTGTAATTCAAGGCCGAAGAAGCCAGTCTCGAAGACATGATCGTGATTGGTTGTAAGCAACCAACAATTGGCAACGAATCGAGTCGTTTATAAGCAACACCGGCGGAAGATAAATCATTTGGAGTCCTTGTGATGGCTATGGGGAAGCATATGAAGATGTTGGAAAATCAAATTGGTCAAATAGCCGTACAAGTGAATGCACTACAAAAGGCGGGCTAATTTCCGAGTGTCTGGAGGTGAACCCGAAGAATCGGTGCTTCGCCATCCGGGCGAGTGGACAAGCTTACAGAGCCCTACCGAGGAAGAAGAGGCTGAAAGCACCTGAAACAGAAACTGTGATCGAGCTCGCGACGCGAGCCGACCGCGAGCAATCGAAGAAGTTCCCACAGCAGCTCGGTGACCCGGCGCCCGCAAGCCAGCCCGCGAGCAATCCGGCGGTTTGCCGAGAAATCGGCGACGAGCTCGCGCCATAGCTTCGCGCGAAGAAGGAGTCCGTAGCGCCAGCAGATACCTCGCGACCATCCGTGATCGCGAGGTCGACCATGACGTCCTAAAGCTAATCGTCGCACATACACTCCTCCGGTCCCGTTTCGAGTAGACTTGTCAGTCGAAATATGACGAGGAGTTTGCTCGTTCAAAGAGATTTTTCAAAAGTTGAGATAAATTTGCCTCTCTTTGAGCTGACCGCGAAACATCTTAGGGATACATGAAATTCTTAAAAGGCAGCTTGCAAGCAAGAAGAAGCGGGAAATTTGAGAAAATCACCCTATCAGAAGAATGCAGTGCCGTCTTGCAAAGGAAGCTCCCTAAGAAGAAGGATCCCGGAGTTTTCGTTAGAGTGCGAGATCGCCGAGCGATTTTTCAAATGTTTTGTGCGACTTGGGGCGAGCATCAATCGATGCCGTTGAGCGTATTCAACCGGCTACACCTAGGAAAGATGAAGCCGATGAAGATTTCGCGATGATGGTGACCGATCGGTCACATATCCAAAGGTATCGTCGAAGACGTGTTGGTAAATTAGGTTTTGTTTTCTGCCGACTTTGTTATTTTAGATATTCCCAAATTGAAACAACAACCACTAATCTTAGGTAGACCTTTTCTAGGGCGGTGATGCGTTGATTGATGTCGGGGAAGGCAATCTCCGTTTTGTGTTAGCGATGAGGAGCTCAAGATTTCCATATATGGCGCCATCAAGCAACACGGCGGTGGAAAGCGGAAGATTGCTGCTCGATCATGGCTGCTGTTTGCGCTGCGTCTCACGTTTAGAGGGTACTCGACCGATCGAGGAAGCTACGAGAAGGGCGAAGTGGACTCGGCATGGAACTCGAGTGTATCGTTCAAGTTTGGAGGCCACTTCCATAGTCGGTGGTGGTCATCCGTAAATGCTAAGTTTAGAGGATCACGAGTTAAGAAGGATTTGTTACCACCAAAATGCCGTTGACAAGGTTAGTTGATCGCTCACTTTTCTAACACAGCAGCGCCAGCAAGTATAAGGTAAGCAAAGTATCGTATCCACGAGATTGTATCACGAAAACATAGAAGCTAGCTCAGCGATAATTCAATATTATTCAAGCACGGATAAAGGATGAGAGGTTTTGGGCTTGAAATTAATCAAAGCAAAGGGAACCAGCGAAATATAAAATAAGCGATAAAAACACGGAAGATAACTATGAAGAAAGACTAACCCTAAGGATGCACTAATCCTATCCACAACGATGTTTATCACCTTATTATTAACCGTTTTAATCCGGACAAGGCGGAAGATCACAAATATAACCAACAACTTGATTCTGACAATTGCGGCGATTGATTACTAATTTTCCTATCACGATTCGTCTCTAGAGGAAAATAAGCAACTCAAAAGGATCACTAAGAATATGCTTCCTCGAATGTCCTATCTCGATTCGACTCAAGGCTTATTAGTATCATGCATTCAAGATCGATTGACAATTAATACAATTACGTCATTAGCGGCAACTAGATATGCATCAAGATTGATCGAAATCAACACATATAAATAAGCACCATGAATCATGAATCAATGCGGAAGGTAAATAACAATAGCGTGAATCACAACATATAGGATCGAATCATGCAAACCCAGGATTAGAGCGGAAATTACCTGAACATAATTAACGGAATAAAAATACGATAAAACATAGAAGCGGAAAATAAATATATAAAACCCGTGATGAGCGTTGGAAGAACAATGGTTGGTCTTGAATCGATCCCAAGCGATAAGCGGAAAACAACGGAAAACGATCGGACAAAACGTTCGATTGATAAACTAAACAAGAAGAAAGCAAGAATTAAATCTAGAACTAAACTAAAGCTAAAACAAAGATAAAATTGAGGAAAAAGCTGGGTAAAAGAGCTACGGGGCGTAATGGGGCTGTTGAGGCGGTGCGAGCCTATATATAAATTAGGGCTGAAAACCCTAATTTTGGGGTCAACCGCCTCGCCTCGCGGCCGGGCTCATGACATGACTCGATCGCGAGTTCTGGGCGTTTGGGCGTTGGGCGATTTCTCGCGGCGCTCGCTGCATGAGCTCGATCGGCCGCTCTGCGACTTCCTTTGTTTCGCTCCGTTCTCTCGCGTCCGAACTCCAGTGCGATCTGTTTGCGCCTATGGACTCCTATCGAGATGCTCTTTAACATTATAAACTTTTCACATCCATACTTGTCATATCCATTTCATCATCTTTGGTTACATCTTTGCCTTATGCATCGATTATCACCTGAAAAGCCTACAATACACCAAAGAGAAACCCCAAGAGCAGTATCTTCTAGAAATAGATAAAACATTAAGAATCGATACATAAATGCACATTAAATAGATCTATTTCATCTTGATATATCATCAATAAACGAGTAAAATGCGCATTTATCACACCCCAAACTTGAAGCATTGTTTGTCCTCAAACAAAAGCGAGCGAAGACACAACGAAAGATCAACGGCGTAGCAAAGAGGATAACCATTAGAAGCCTCGGAAACATCTCAACGCTCAAAAGATTTAGCGCACATGACGACATTAGTCAACTCAACACAAACAACAATTGAAGGCAAAACTCATTTAATTGACCTCACAACGGCATGTGTGTAAAATATAGAGATACACTCAAACTCGTAAAGAAATTAAGGACGTGTATACACTCAACGATCAATGCAATGCAACATCTTACCATAGGCTTGCCGTTTCTCTAACATCTCCACTGCGTCGAATGTGTTCAAATAAGGATCAAAGAGGTCTTTTGATAGGTTATAATGTAGGTACATTGGTTAAGGTAGGATAATATATGGCTAAGTGACTCAAGTATACTCCAAGCACCACCATTTATTTATTTCGACACATATGGACTTTGTCCATTTTCCTTTTCTCTCCCAACGTGCTAAATCAACGTTTAATGCCACAGAAGGTACCTATACTTTGATTAAAGACCCTTTATGCTCAACACTTATAGTGAACTTGACATTTTTTTTTTTCTTTTCTTTTCTTTTCTAGAGCTTATAGGGTTTAACTTTCACAACAAAGTACTATTCTTCACCACGGATGTATTTTCTAAAAGAAACTTTTCTCGTCATAACTACATCAAAATTTCAACCCTTTTGATTCCCATATCCATCCTCACCTCCTATCATCCGGTTAATCGAAAGAATAAGTCTAATAAAGGCTCAAAGAAGGCGACAAATGGTATATAACATCGGATTAGTGTTTGGGTGAATATGTGGTTAACAAAGATGGCCTTTATCCTTTCCAAATTAAAACACATATTGCGGTCTCGACACGAAACACGGCAAGTTCTAGAAGATAATCACATGCATGATATCACACAATTAAAAGCGTATCAAAATATGTATCTGATGAAGCTCAAGTCTCACGGGTTAAGCAAATGGTGAAAAACAACAAGCTAAGCAATCTCGAAGTCGTTTATCGTCATTTTCTAACATATCATGTGCACTATCATTAAATTTCACAAAAATTTTCTATCGTCATTGGCCACATGGATTAACACACTTCACTTAACTCGTTGATCGACAGACACGAAAATGAAAAGAAAAACAAAAAGACGACAAAAACAACACAAACGAAAGAAACGACAAAACACGAAAACAAAAAAAAAAGCGTTGGGTTACCTCCCAGCAAGTGCTTTATTTAACGTCTTTAGCTTGACCATCACTAACCTCGTCAATCTGCGTTTTGGTAGCAATAGACATCTTTCCGACTTGTGGAACCTCCTAAACTTAGCGATTCACGGATGACCACCACCGACTATGGAAGTGGCCCCCAAACTTGAATGAAACACTCGGAGTTCCATGCCGAGTCCACTTCTTCCTTCTCGCAGACTTCCTCGGTGGTCGAGTACCTCTAAGTGCGAGGCGTGTGCGGCAACAACATTCGTGATCGAGCTACAATCTTCCGACTTTCCAACGTCGTGTTGCTTGATGGCGTCATATATGGAAATTTGAGCTCCTCATCGTTAACACGAAGCGTGAGGTTTCCTTCCTGCACATCAATCAACATACGACCAGTTGCTAGAAAAGGTCTACCAAGGATTAGTGGTTGTTGTTTGAATTCGGGAATATCGAGAATAACAAAGTCGGCGGGAAAACAAAATCCGAATTCTTACCAACACATCTTGACGATACCTTTTGGATATGTGGTGACGGTCACCATCATCGATGAAATCTTCGTCGGCTTCATTTTTCCTAGGTGTAGCCGTTTGAAAACGTTCAACGGCATCAGTTGATGCTCGCCCAAGTCGCATAACACATTTGGAAAATTACGCTCGGCGATCTCGCACTCTAACGTGAAGCCGGGATCCTTCGCTTCAAGGGAGCTTCTTTTGCAAGGCACCTTTGCACTCTTGGATAGGAAATTTTCTCAAATTTCCAAGTTTCTTCTTACTTGCAAGCGCGTCTTTTAAGAATTTCATGTAGCGGCATGTTTATGCGAACGCTCAAAGAGAGGCAAATTTATCTCAACTTTCGAAATACCTCTTTGAAGCAGCAAATTCCTCGTCATATTTCGACTTGACAAGTCGACTCGGAAACGGGACCGGAGGAATATACGTGCGAGGATTAGCCTCTGGGGGTGCCTCGCGGTCGAGCTCGCGACCGCTGGGATGGTCGCGAGGAGTCTGCTGCGCGTTGGACTCCTTGTTCGCGTGCGAGCTTGCGGGCGTTAGGTCGCTCGCGAGCAAATCTGGCGCTCGCATGCTTGGATGGCTCGCGGTCGGGTGCGCGGGCGCGCGTTCGGTCGCGGGCGTCTGTGGGCAAAATTCATGATGGCTCGCGATCGGGCTCGCGGTCGCGAGCTCGGTCGCGAGTTTCTGCGTCAGTGTGCTTTCTTGCTCTTCTTTCTCGGTAGGGCTCGGGTAGGCTCGTCCACTCCTCGTCTGAATGGCGAAGCATTGACTCTTCGGGTTCACCTCCGTATTACTCGGAAATTGGCCCGTCTTTTGTAGTGCATTCACTTGTACGGCAATTTGACCAATTTGAGCTTCCAACATCTTTATGTGCTTCCCCATAGCCGTCACAGTCGACTCCAAGTGATTTATCTTACGCGGTGTTGCGATGAGCGACTCGATTTGTTGCCAATTGTTGGTTGCTTACAACCAATCGCCGCATCATGTCTTGAGACTTGGCTTC
This sequence comes from Salvia rosmarinus, assembly GCA_036937905.1. Taxonomy (NCBI): domain Eukaryota; kingdom Viridiplantae; phylum Streptophyta; class Magnoliopsida; order Lamiales; family Lamiaceae; genus Salvia; species Salvia rosmarinus. Next base: position 94,706,687 of record CM072816.1, read on the forward strand.
TCGGCTCTTGAATCGAATTACGAGTATTGAAGCCTGCTGAAGGTTGTTGGAAATTCGAATGACTCCGATTAATGTGGTCGACGTTCTGTCTCAATCGACTCTTCAAAAGAGTGAACTTCTTCATGAGATAAATCGTATTTTGAGTCACTCTCAACAGCGGTACTTTGAGCGATGGCGTTCTCTCCGTTGGCCATTGATAGCTGTTGGCGCCATCTCTTCTACAATGACGGCTTGCCTCGTCTCTTGGTCGGTTTAATAAGCAACCCCGCCGACGCATCTACCATGCTCCTTATGCGCCATGTCACCCACCGTAGAAGCGTGTGATCTGTTGCTCATGGAGAACCCATGTTGTGGACATCGTCTCAATAGACCTCGAATCTCTCCCATGCCTCGAATAATGATTCGTCGTGGTTACGCAAAATGAGATTTCGGCAATGATCTTCTAGCGCTTTCGCGTGGAAAGTATTTGAAGAAACTTCTCACAAAGTTTCCCCAAGTGTCGATGCCGGCTTCGGTCCAAACTCTTGAACCAATCTTTCGCCGTCACAAATGAAACCGAACATGCGCATCCGATTGTGTCTTGTGGCACCCCATCTGCTTTGATGGTGTCACAAATGTCGGAAACGTCTCGAGATGCGCATTCGGTCTTCCCGTGACTCTCCCCAAACCGCTCTCCTTGGACCATACCGATCGGGGCGGTTTGAGCTCGAAATTGTTTGCATCTACGTGCGGGCCCCAACCGCCTCCTTGGAACTGCTCGGTGGGATGTCGATACATGTGGTTCGAGGTCTTCCTCCGGAGCAGTACAACGATTCCCAAATTTGCCATCGGACGCAGATCTCGCAAAGTCAGCTAGCATCGTGCAACTTGCTCGGAGGAATGCCCTGCTTATGGATTGGCCGCCATTGCGGCTTGTCTCTTCTCTCGTCCTCTTCTCCTTTGAGAGCTTTCGATCTCGAGATCTAAAAATATTTCAGGAGGTCCCTGAGATCTTGTACGCATAAACCACCCGAGAAAAGAGAATTTATCAACGACAAAAATAAATAAATATAATATATATATATATACTTGAATTAATAAATCCAAATCGTCAAATTATTCCTATGTGATCTTAACAATCCCGACAGCGGCGCCAAAATTTGATCGCTCACTTTTCTAACACGAAAACGCATAAGTATAAGGTAAGCAAAAGTATCGTATCCACGAGATTGTATCACGAAAACATGAAGCTAGCTCAGCGATAATTCATATTATTCAAACACGGATAAAGGATGAGAGGTTTTGGGCTTGAAATTAATCCAAAGCAAAGGAACCAAGCGAAATATAAAATAAAGCGATAAAAACACGGAAGATAACTATGAAGAAAGACTAACCCTAGGGATGCACTAATCCTATCCACAACGATGTTTATCCCGCTTATTATTAACCGTTTTAATCCGCACAAGACGGAAGATCACAAATATAACCAACAACTTCGATTCACGACAATTGCGGCAGATTGATTACTAATTTTCCTATCACGATTCGTCTCTAGAGGAAAATAAGCAACTCCAAAGGATCACTAAGAATATGCTTCCTACGAATGTCCTATCTCGATTCGACTCAAGGCTTATTCGTATCATGCATTCAAGATCGATTGACAATTAATACAATTCGTCATTAATCGGCAACTAGATATGCATCAAGATTGATCGTAATCAACACATATAAATAAGCACCATGAATCATGAATCGATGCCCGAAGGTAAATAACAATAGCAGAATCACAACATATAGGATCGAATCATGCAAACCCTAGGATTAGAACGGGAAATTACCTAGACATAATTAACGGAATAAAAATACGATAAAACATAGAAGCGGAAAATAAATATATAAAACCCGTGATGAGCGTTGGAAGAACAATGGTTGGTCTTGAATCCAATCCCAAGCGATAAGCGGAAAACAACGGAAAACGATCGGACAAAGCGTTCGATTGATAAACTAAACAAGAAGAAAGCAAGAATTAAATCTAGAACTAAACTAAAGCTAAAACAAAGATAAAATTGAGGAAAAAGCGGGTAAAAGAGCTGCGGGCGTAATGGGGTCATTGGAGGCGAAAAGAGCCTTTATATAGAATTAGGCCGAAACCCTAATTTTGGGGTCAGCCGCCTCGCCTCGCGGCCGGGCTCGCGACCGCGAGCTCGGTCGCGAGGTTCTGGGCGTTTTGGGCGTTCTGGGCGATTTCTCGCGGCCGCGCCTCGCGGCCGCGAGCTCGGTCGCTGGCTCCTGCGCGACTTCACTGTTTCGCTCCGTTCTCTCGCGTCCGAACTCCGAATTGCGATCCGTTTGCGCCTATGGACTCCTATCGAGATGCTCTTTAACATTATAAACTTTTCACATCCATACTTGTCATATCCATTTCATCATCTTTGGTTACATCTTTGCATTATGCATCGATTATCACCTGAAAAGCCTACAATACACCAAAAGAAACCCCAAGAGCGATCTTCTAGAAATAGATAAAACATTAAGAATCGATACATAAATGCACATTAAATAGATCTATTTCATCTTGATATATCATCAATAAACGAGTAAAATGCGCATTTATCATTAGTGATGGTCTAGCTAAAGACGTTAAATTAGCACTTGTTGGGAGGTAACCCAACGGTTTCTTGTTTTGTTTTTGTGTTTTGTTTTGTTTTTCGTTTGTGTTGCTTTTTGTCGTCTTTTGTCTTTCTTTTCGTGTTGTGTCTGTCGATCAACGAGTTAAGTGAAGTGTGTTAATCCATGTGGCCAATGACGATAGAAAATTTTTGTGAAATTTAATGATAGTGCACATGATATGTTAGAAAATGACGCATGAACGACTTGAGATTGCTTAAACTTGTTGTTTTTCACCATTTGCTTAACCCGTGAGACTTGAGCTTCACTGTATAAACATCTTGATACAGTTTCTTTTAATTGTGTGATATCATGCATGTGATTATCTTCTAGAACTTGCCGTTCTTCTGTGTCGAGACTGCAATATGTGTTTCGAATTTTGAAATGATAAAAGGCCATCTTTGTTAGCCACATACTTACCCAAACACTAACCCGACAATATCTATCATTTGTTGCCTTCTTTGAGCCGTTATTTGACTTTATTCTTTCGATTAACCGGATGATAGGAGGTGAGGATGGATATGGGAATCAAAAGGGGTTGAAATTTTGATAGAGTTATGGCGAGAAACATTAGTTTTAGAGAAATACATCTGTGGTAAAAAAATGGCACCCGTGTGAAAAATAATAAACCCTATAAGCTCTAGAAAAGAAAAGAAAAAAAACAATGATAAGTTCACTATGTGTTTTGAGCATAAAGGGTCGTAAATTAAAGTATAGGTACCTTATGAAGGATAAAACGTCAATTTAGCACGTGGGAAAAGAAGAGGAAAATGGAAAAAGTCCATATGTGTAGAAAAGTATAAATGGTGGTGCTTGGAATATTTCGTGAGTCACTTAGCCATATATTATCCTACCTTAACCAATGTGCCTACATTATAACCTATGAAAAGACCTTTTTGATCATTATTTGAACACATTTGATGCGGTGGAGATATTAGAGAAATGGCAAGCCTATGGTAAGATGTTGCATTGCATTGATCTGTGAGTGTATACACGTCCTTAATTTCTTTATGAGTTTGAGTGTATCCTCTATATTTTACACACATGTCGTTACGAGGGTTGAATTAAATGAGTTTTTGCCTTCAATTGTTGTTTGTGATAAGTTGACTAATGTCGTCATGTGCGCTAAATCTTTTGAGCGTTGAGATGTTTCCGAAGCTTATAATGGTTATCCTCTTTGCTACGCTCGTTGATCTTTCGTTGTGTCTTTACATTACATTTTTGTTTGAGGACAAACAATACTTTAAGTTTGGGGGGTTTGATAAACGCGCATTTTACACGTTTATTGTTGATATTTAAATATGAGTTTAGATCATTTAATGTGCGTTTATGTATCGATTCTCAATGTTTCATCTATTTCTAGAAGATATTGCTCTTGGGTGTTCTTTTGGTGTTGTGTGGGTTTATATGTTAAAAATCGAAGCAAGGAACGAAGACGAGCCAAAATGAGCAATCTGTCCGATTCTAGCGACCAGCCTAGCGGTCGCTAGGCTGGTCGCGAGGCAAACCAATGAGCACCCGAGGAGTAGCGACCGCGACCTCGTGCGCGAGCAAGCCCCCAGCGCCGAGAACTCACCGGACGATTTCGCGACCGTTTGAGTGCTAGCGACCGCTAGCCGGGTCGCGAGGTACCATCTGCGAAGAGGCGGCCGAGCGAGAAGAGCGCCAGACATGCCTAGCGATCGCGAGTCGTGGCGGCAGAGGCGCAAATTAGGTTTCCACCCTTTTCTATAACAGGCAAAGCCCCATGCCCCATCGGACCCCGACGCCCCAGAGCTCAATTTCTTGATTTTGCTTGATTTTCCATTCTTTAGCTTTAGTTTCATTTTAGTTTAGTTCTAGAGTTAATTCTTACATTGTTCTTGCTTAGTTTATCGATCGGGCGTTTGTCCGATCATTTTCCGTTATTTTCCGTTCTTTCGCTGGGATTAGATTCAAGACCAACGATTGTTCTTCGTATCGCCTCCCACGGGTTTTATATATTTAATTTCCGTTTTATGGTTAAATCGTATTTTATTCCGTTTATTATGTCCGCTAGATTTCCGTTCTAATCCTGTGGTTTGCATGATTCGATCCTATATGTTGTGATTCCTCGCTATTGTTATTTACCTTCCACCATCGATTCATGATTCATGGTGCTTATTTATATGTGTTGATTTACGATCAATCTTGATGCATATCTAGTTGCCGATTAATGACGAATCAGATTAATTGTCAATCGATCTTGAATGCATGATACTAATAAGCGCGAGTCATAACTAAGATAGGACATTAGTAGGAAGCATATTCTTAGTGATCCATTTGGAGTTGCTTATTTTCCTCTAGAGACGTAACTGTGATAGGGAAAATTAGTAATCAACTGCCGCAATTGTCGTAACTGAAGTTGTTGGTTATATATGTGATCTTCCGTCTTGTCTGGATTAAAACGGTTAATAATAAACAGGATAAACATCGTTGTGGATAGGATTGGTGCATCCCTAGGGTTAGTCTTTCTTCATAGTTATCTTTTGAGTTTTTATTGCTTTATTTTATTTTCTGCATGGTTACATCTGCTTTGGATTAAATTCCGAAGCCCCAAAACCTCTCCTCCTTTATCTGTGCTTGGATAATATTGAATTATCGTTGAGCTAGCTTCTATGTTTTCGTGATACAATCTCTGTGGATACGATACTTCGCTTACCCTATACTTACACCTTTTCGTGTGAAAAAAGGAGCGATCAGCTACCGACCCCAGCAACTTGGCTATCCATGCTATGCAAAGTCTGGATCAGCTCGGCCGATCGGCTCCTCCAGAACACCACCTCCTCATCCTTCTCAGCCAAAGCACCTCGGACCTCTTTCAGCTTGGTCAAGAGATCGTGATCTAGCCCGATGTAAGGAGAAGATGAGTGCTAAAAACAAGAGAAACACATTCATTTCAAAAGGTGTATTTATTATTCACAAAAGTGGAAATTTACAAAGCTCGGGATCCTAATGACCCCGGCACTTGAACCTATTACAAAGGCCTGCTGACCTGAGCCTCTACGAGGGGCTCACTGGCATCCTCCTGCCGCTGGGCTCCTCTTGAAGGGAGACTTGAGCTTGGCCCGTCTCCCCGCCTTCGCCCGCACCGCCGGAGTTCTTGAAGCTCGGGGTCTTCATCCTCCTTGCACTGGGTCACGGCCTCAGCCGTCAGAAGAGAAGCGGAGAAGCCAAAGTCTCCAAAGACGGGAAAGAGCCCACCTCGGCAATCACCGGGCGTAATCCTTCAGAAGGTCCGGAGGAAATGACCTCGACCCAGCCATGCTTGACTTTATCGAAGTCGCATCGCGTTTCGACAACCTCCAGTGGTCGGATATCACCGCGGCTTGAGGACGGCGGGTCGTCGAGATGAAGGCGGAGAAGGCCTCTAATTGATAAGCTCACTGGCGCGGCGCCCTCAAGATCGGCCCCGCCCGCCAAAGCAAGGCACTCTTCTGCTCGGGCGAGTTTCTTCTCCGCCTCGGCCATCTCCTCTCGGGCACTCTCCACTTCGGCACGGGCCACCTGCAGGGCCCGGTTCTTCTTCTTCAAGGCAGCCTCGGCGGCCCTTGCGACCCGACATCCGCCCAGGTAGCCGCCACCGGCAATGACCCGCCCTCTCCTTCGCCTCGACCGAGACACGCCCTCGGCGATGAATCCAGCCATACGGTGCAGCTCCCCCATCACCGAAGTCGCATCCTGAAATTCAAAAAGTCAGGAACGCATCACAGAAGGAGATAACGATGAATACGGAAAGGACACATGCACGAGGGAAGGATATAGGGAGCTTGGAACCGCACTCGTATGTAATCCTCGTGCGGTATCACCGCCAGTCGATCCGCCTCGGTGAGGTGCCGCCATCACCAACTGGCTGAGGTCGGCCACCACCACGGGTGCCTTGCTCGGCTCAGTCCTCCTCGCCTTCTTTGCCGGCGGCTCCTGGCTCGGCGACTGTGTTGGAGGTGGCAGGGCCGACACCTTTGCTTTCTTGCGTGCATCGAGCTTCACTGCACAATAAGAAGAGAAGTCCATTAGCAACGACATCAGACATATGAGAAATAAGGAAAAAGGGGGATGCCCTCACCCCGGTCCGGCCCCGATCCTGAAGCCTCCGATCTATATATGCTCAGCGGCATCATTCAGATCGTCCTCGGTGAAATCGCAAGATATTTCACCGAATGCATTCAACTAAATCCCTCTATGGCACCCAAGGGCTTCACCTTCACATCCTCATCTCTGCCCATACCCCACTTATAACACGGTGCCCGCCAACCTGCAAAAGAAAAACTTTCACATCAAGGCATTTTAGAGGCACACACCTGAACGACTGCCGAGGTGACAAATAATATACACCTCCTAAACTCTTGACGCTAAAAAAATACATCAGGACCTCGAAGGATAGCTTCCGCTAAGGTCAGAATAGCAAAACCTAGCCCGACCACCGACCTAATGGAGTTCGGGGTTAACTGGCATATAGGAATCTGAAAATATTCCTGAATACTCAAAAAGATAGGGGCCAAGGGGAACCTAAGCCCAGCCTTCAGGGCATCTACATACACTGTAGTAAATCCCTCCGGAGGGGCCATATCTCTATCACCTTTTGTGGCGTGCACCACTGTGCCTCCTACGAATACGGCATTCTTCGCTATCCTACATAAATAAAAAATGGTCAGAGACGAGCTAGCGTCCCTGACCTTGTACTCATCCCAAACAGATGGTATCGTCGGGACCTTAACGCTAATCCCCCTAGACCTACCCATCAAGGTATGGCACATATAATCCTTGATTTCAACTCACTATCGGGGAAGAAGATGAACAGGCGACCCGCACATAGGCGAAGAAGAAGAAGAAGGACATACTTTTCGAAGGGATTTTTATTCTCGTGAAGTTACAAGGAATTTTAGGAAAAAGCTCAAATTTTCTCTCTGGAACGAATGAGGAAGAAGAAAATGAATAGTTTATCTATCCCCACTATTTAAAGTACAAAAGGCGTCCAAAACCGCTTTTCAACTTTCCACGTGGCTAACCACGATTCGACGTGGAGCGTACGCGACGACGAAGTTTCGAGCGCCCACCAACCGCTGGCGTATATGACGATTATAGATTTAGCAGATCGCCACCTAATCGTGCAATCATCACACCGACCTCATCCGGATGATTCAGATCGACCTCGCACCTCCAGATCGATACGGCCATCCAATGCGAGGATTCATTCGATGATTCAGATCGACCTCGGCGCCCTCGGACGGACATCGCCATCCAATAGGGATGATTCAGCTCGAACCTCAACGAACTCCGATGGACATCACCGTCTCAACCGTACGACTCGATCCGCGCCTAAGATACCGACGGACGTCGCCATCCAACATGGATGATTCGATTCGCACTCATCATCCTCCGCACGTATATTAGCATCCAACTTCGAAAGCGATTCACCGAACGGCAAACCGCTCTAGCTCGCCTCGATCCGTGCAAATCAATCCAACCCCGACATCAAAAGACCGAAAACCTTCGACAACAACCTTAGCCGAGCAACAACCACCTCGCAAAATACGCTTTCACCCCACTCGGCATAGTTGTTACTCGACTAATTGGGGGCTATGATGGGATATGCCCAACCGCCGTGGCCCAATGACAGGCCCAGTGAACGGGCGACCTAATGGACGACCCTACGCGGCGGTTAAGCCGAAGCCCAACATCTAAACCCTATTCGAGACCAAATCAAAGGAGATATTCAAGGATCAAGATATGGAAGGAGATCGGATCCCACAAGGCAATGGATCCAGTACAATCTTTAGAGATCCACAAACATGTATAAATAGAGGTTATGTCGACGGTAGAAGGGTTAACAACTATTTGAATACTAGAGCTTTTCAATACATTCATTGTAATCTGACATAGTGAAAGTATTGAGGAATCACTCCACCGTGGACGTAGATCTTATTCTTGATCGAACCACGTAAAAGCCTATGTGTTCTTTACTGCTTTCATAAATCTCGCACACAAGATTTATCATATATATTCCCAAACTATGATTTATTTAATGGGTAGTGCTAAATATATATAATATGTACATACATAATACCCTTGATAATTATAGTATAAAGACCACTCCCAAATTACCCCTAATCCATTTTTGGAAGTTATATTATGAATTTGGGATGTTTTTATTTTCCTTTTTTACTCAAATAATTTTGGAAACAAAATGATTAATTTGTATCTTAAAAAATCACCACTATGGAAATATAAATATGTATCAATTATACCATTATATAGATTTTTATACATATATGGATACTTATTAATTTTAATTATTTTAATTTGAATACATTTAATTTTTATGTATATTATAATATGTTAATTTTGAATTTAAGATATTATTCCAATGTAGATTTATATCATAGTTTTTATTTTCATTGGTCATTTTTAATATATTTCGAATTTAATTTATAGTGTAAGATAAAGAATATCAATTTTATGTATTTTACTTGTTATAACATTAATTGTGTATCAAGTAACGAATAACATGATGAAACCAAATTCCATACATATTCATACAAGTACGAAAAAAAAATCAATGCGAAAAACTTGTTATTGCAATCAACCGTTAATAAGAATAACGGAGACTTTTGGTTCTATGAGCCAGTGGTATCTTAGGATACAAACTAAGATTAAAATGACAAGCAAACGGAATCAGAGAAGCAGAATTATCATTATTGATTCATATTAGCCAAATAGAGCCCAATCATGTCTGGTGGCGAAGCATAATAAGAACTTGGAGGGATATACATTTGATCGATGTTATATTCTATACATTGATTGAAAACTTTGACTAATGAAATCTTATATGTTGTTTTCCACTAAATTATAGAATTAAAATAAAAGTAACGACTATAGTTAAATATATTTATGGAAAAAAATGCTTAGTTGTTATGGAAAGAATATAGAATTGGAAATTTGCTAAACTATTCCTAATTTCAAGGTTAAGGCTTTACTGAATTTGCATTGATGATGTCTTAATTACTAATCATGCAAAATTATTAATATATCCTATTATGTGTATACATATTATGTACAAATAACATTTCTCTTATATAATATCATATCCGAGGGTAAACACATATGTCGTTACAATCTATGCAGATCTTATGATGATTTGTACGTCACTAATTGGACTTCTATCAACAATTTAAGGATTAAAAAGTACAGAACTTTTAACTTTTTTATTCGGATCATAGCAGACTTATCCATAGATTATATAATTTCGCTGATAAAATTTATTTGGAAAATTAAGTATCTTATATCACAAAATCCATATGGAAAGATATTATCATATGATCATACATATCAAGAACTAAAGTGTAACATGTTATTTATGGATATTTCCACTATTAATACGACATTTGTTTTTTCCATCCATGGTCTCTTTCTTTCCTTTTCTTTTCCTTTTTCTTTTTTGGTTGGATGGAGTAATTAATAAACTGAAGACAAACAAAAAAGGATTTTCCAGTTCCCGAAGCTGGAGCTAGCTAGATGTCAATTGCATGCTGAAGAAAAAATAATAAACAACATTTATATTTTGGATTTGAAGAAAAATAAAACTAACGTTTATATTTTGGACCCTTATTTGAATTAAATCTCTGACCAAAATATCTATTACAAAATTTGTGATTAGAGCGACATGTTCACATTTGAAGGCTCTAAACTAAAGCGGCTAAGCTGTAAAGAAACCATTGATTGATGCGAAGGGCCAAATGTGTGCTCGCCTTTTCTTAATTTCAATGCCGGAATTTTTCAGTCATCAGCCTACACCACATGTGATAATTATCCCCCCTTTCCATCATTTCAAGCAATATATAAACACACCCATATATATATATGAAAATATTAAATAAAATTTGTTTTTTCGTATGACCTACAAATTAAGGAATTTACTTATGGAGTTAATGCATTTTAAGTATAAACTTATTATATTGTAATAAAATTTATGAGCATCATTGTTTTTACCAGAATCAATAGAACATTAATTAAATTTATACATAAAATGCATTGATTCGTAGGCTTATATAAAAAATAGTTTTTTATCGAATTTTTTATATAGAGAGAATTGAAAAAAATATTTTGTATGTGAAAGTCAATTGTCCAACTTTCAAGTCACAATATTCATGGTAAGCAAAACTAGCAATTTCTTGAGTTATCATTTTGCTTCCCACTACCCCTATTTAAAGCTCAACTTACCCGTTTCTCATAAATTTTCATTTTTAGGAGAAATGATGTACCGCTATAATTAGGTTTGATATAATTTATATGGGAAAATATACTAATTTTGTCAGATAACATGATTTTATGATAATTTTTAAATTTAGTACAATATTGATATATAATTCAAGTCTGATAAATTGGAATCGTGATAATTTAAGCCTAAAAGTAATTTCTGACTTCGGAAAACATAGTTGCAATCAAAGATGCCGAATTTGTTCATTAAAATATTCAGGATGAGTTTTAATAAAGTTGTGAAGTATATTATGAGTGGAGAATTGGTCATATTAGTGTAGAGTTAAGTTAATTAGTGATTGACCATGATAGATAAAATGTGTAAATAAGTAGTATTATTGAAAGCAATAAATAGAGATTTTATGTTAGGTTAGAAACAATTTCGGGAGAAAGAGGAGAGAGTAGTATTTTATTCCACTTTAAAATTAATGCTTGTGATAGAAGTTCATCACATATACTTTATTACTCCTCCCGTCCCACTGAACATATATGGCTCATTTTTCTTCGATACGAATATTTAGGATAAACGTATAAAGTGATTAAAAGGATAAAAAGTAATTATGACCTAGATCTTTTGAAAAAATTAATTGTTTCATTAAAAAGAAATTAATCAAGTTAGGTGGCATAATTCGAAAAAGAATACGAATCAAATTCAGTGGGACAAAACGAGTATTACTCAAGCCAACCACGTTTTAATGTCATATGAGCCACTGGACTAAGATTCTACTACGATGTTAAATCTATCATGAGTTGTATTAAAAAATATTAGTTAATAGAGATAATAATTTTATCATATTAGTTCATCTAGAAACCCTTTTCTCTAAAGTCATGTGGGGAGAAGTGATTTTCCATGTTTCGGATTTAGTTTTTTTTTCCCGGTTTTATTAGAATTACCTCTTTTTTTAGACGCATTCATATTTCCTCTTCAAGTGCACAATTCCACACAACTTTGACTTTTAAGGCTCAATAAATCACATAATAAATGTCACTGTACCAAATTAAACGAAAAAAATCCACTATACGAACCTCTACCGCTGCATTTATTGCTGCATGAAGTTATAGAAATTTAAAGAAAGATAAATCGATCAGAAAGTTGCTGAATTACACCAAAAATATCTTGTGTTTTAGCTCCCTATGTGGAATCAATAGTGACTGCTACAAAAGTTACGCATCCCCCTCTTTTTCATCTTTAATTTTTGAGTTTGGGGGTATCCCATCCAATCCTTACAAAAAACTATTAACATCTTAGAGGCTTAAGAAAAACATTCAATTACACCATGCCATATTGACATTGAAAATAATAAATAAATAAAAGAATACACCCTTGCCCTCTATTTAGACACTATCTTGATTCTTACCTTTTCACTCGCGGTGAAAAAATGACGAAGGTGTGCAACATATGGAAATACCGTTACAAAAAATTAGGGTTGATAATTTTCGAAATGACATGAGAACATGATACGAACACGCACGAAATTAACGGTTTAGTGTTCAGCTTTATCGTGTTCGTGTCTTTATCGTGTCGACACGATAAGGACATGATAATTTCGTGCCGTGTTCGTGTCAGATCTGTGTCGTGTTCGTGTAACACGATAATTTTCGTGTTGCATTTGTGTTCGTGTCGTTTTCGTATAATTCACTAATATTTATATATATTTAATATTAATTTAATTATATTTTATATATTTTTATTAATTTATTTTCTAATTTTGATTTGAATTTATCGTTCCGTGTCGTGTCGTTATCGTGTCGTGTCAACACAAAAAAAATCATGTCATATTCGTGTTCGTGTCGGACAGATCCTTAACGGGTCGTGTTTGTGTTTGGCCTTATCGTGTCAACACGATAACGACCCGACACGCACGAATTACCAGCCCTACAAAGAATATTAACTATTGTGGATGAACATTTTTCACATGCATAGGGATAGGATTATGGAGAACTAATCTTTCTCATAGTACCCTAGAACACATGTATTTTTATATATATAATAATGCAATTTTTTACATATAATCATGCATTTTTTTTATAATAAATTTCGAGTTAATGCATTTTGTATATTATAATGTAATATATGATTTGTCATATATAGGGGTTGGATTCAGTGAGAACTCATCTTTTTTTGAGAACTATGCACATGCGTATAAAGTTGATGAACCAACTTTATAAAGTTGTGCACGACGAAAACATTCTAAAATTGTTGCACAACAAAATAATTTTTAAAATTTTTGTAGTGCACAAATTTATATTGTTTCGTGCATCATCTTTACTGTCTTATGAATAGTTCGTAGAGTTTTCAGAAAAGATATAGTTCTCATTTGATCAACTCCCTATATATATAATGAGGTTCAAATAAGAACTATTTGGGATTCTAATTCAGGAGCACTACCAAAGTGTTTCAAGGATGAAGTTATTTTGACGTAGGTCTTTCTGCTGGAAAAGGTGTATGTAACTAGTACGAACTTGCGGGCAGACACAACTTAAAATGGAAAATAGAAGATCAAACTAACAATGAATTAAAACAAGAAAATACAATCGAACTGGAAAACAAAACCGTAGCAGATGCCGAGTCGAGGAGGCCTCTTTCCGAAGACGAGATCGCCCGGTGGTGCTCTCGGATCCGGCGTATCGTCCCAAAGATGAAACGGCGGCGTCTCGTAGGTGGCGACACCGCAGAGACCAACGAGCTCCGCGAATCGGACAGAGGGGCGAGCTTGCTCGAGAAAGTATGTATGCAGGAGTGCTCTAAAGTATCTTTGGAATGCTTTTGCGGTTGGTGGCTTATCTTTGAGGAGACATGTCCTATTTATAGGCGCCGTCCCCTCGTGGGAAAGATCTTGAGTCAACACCGCATTAATGTCGGGTGTTACGGAGTTATGTCCCTATTGAGTCTGTGGCGGTTTCGGAGACAACGTGGGCACGCTTCCATGAGAGCCATCATGTCGGGCGTTACCGACGGTTCTGACGAATCTGGACAACGCGTGCGTCTGTGTTCATTGGACGATCCGGCGCCTCTTCGAAGTGCACAGCAGCCCAGCGGATTGGGCCACACGAGTTGGGCCCGGACCAACTCCATCGCACGCCAGCCCAACGGATTGGGCTACACGAATGGGCCCGGACCAACTTCATCTTTGGGCTCGATCAAACGTTGATCCAAAATATAAGGACAATGGGCCACGGAACCGGCCCACCGGCAAGCCCACGAACGTGCCCAAAGAATGCCCCAAAGACCACCCAGACCAATCACAAGATCCAAGATCCAAGATCCAAGATCCACGATCCACGGACCACGGACCACGGAACCGAACCGAACCGGGCCGAGCCGAGCGAGTCGCGGCGCAGCGGGCGCGGCGCGGCGACGGCGGGCGGCCGCCCGCACCGGCTCCGGGCAAGGCGGCGGCGGCATACATACTTGCGTGGGGCTTTCCACCATCACTTGTGCACATAATTATACTAAGTGTTCAACGACCCACTTATATAGACAATTAATGAAGGTACATTAATCAATGTGGGATAAGGATTAATTAATCCATGCTTATCCCATTAATCACATAACTCCATGTTTAAGTGACCAACTTTGATCCATTATTTCTCACTCACCGGAAATCGGTTTGAGAATGTGAATACACCACGATCATCTACTCGAACGTAGATCGATCCTATGCCGTTTAATTTCACAAAATTAAACGTTACGTCACTCAAAATCTTGGTCAAAGTAGCTTCGGCAACTCGACAACATATATAATTTATATATATATACGCTGATTTCCAACAATCCCCACATGAGTGGAAATAGCCATATGCATGTATGCGAACACATACCGATCCTCAAGAGATGTTAAAATATTTGGACGGTGGTTTATGGCCTTGAACCTTCCATAGTTAGTACCATCGAGTACACAGCGAATTAGTGGACACGATGCCTCAACTATTCCCCCACAACGCACCGAGACAATGGTATTAACACTTTAACACCTCAACCTCATCCGTTCTTACGTTTGATTCCATTTTGGCCATGGACATCCACTTTGGATTCATAAGTGTTTTGTTTGAAGCGGCCCACTCGCACTTACATAGGTGATTCTTTACCGAGTATCTTGCCATACTCAACCTCCTCGAGGTATCTTAGGAATCATTAAGAGTCAACGACTCAACCTCACCACTAAGCAAGTTTTTCAACACTCGTTTGCTTTCGGGGAATGACTAACTTGAGTGTTTATACACGAACTCATATAGCTTAGTTCTCCCATTGAACCAAGTTCTTGGGATCTCCAGTCATCATGGTCAAGTTACCACTATGATTGTTCTTAAGATGTGGATTTTAGTCCCATTCCTCTAAAGAACTTGATCATTTGATCCGGCTCAACCCTTTGGTTAACGGATCCGCGGATTATCTATCGACTTGACATAGTCAATTGATATAACCCCACTGAGATCAAATGCCTCACGGTATTATGTCGCGACGATATGTCGAGACTTACCATTATACAAACCACTTTTCGCCTTCCAATAGCTGCAGGCTATCACAAAGAATCATCACTTTGGTGGCACGGGTTTAGACCAACATGGAATATCTTCAAAAATTACAGAGCCACTGGCTTCCTCACCGCCTTTATCCAAAGCTATGAATTACGATTCCATGGTGGATCGGGCTATACACGTCTGCTTTCGTGGATCTCCAAGAAACAAACCTCTCCCCAATCGTGAACACGCACCCACTTGTAGAAAGTGAATCTTTCGTGTCGGATATCCATTGGCATCACAAGACCTTTCAAGTACCGGGATATCTCGTGAATGCGGCCCATGATTTTGAGTATACTTAAGTACCTCAAAACTCTCACTAAAGCCTTCCAATGCTCCTTACTTGGATTGCTCGTGTAACGACTCAATTTGTTCACTGCGCAAGCTATGTCGGGTCGGGTGCAATTTGTAAGATACATCAAACACCGATGACCTTAGCATAGTCTTCTTGCCCAACAGTTCACCCTGTTCTTACTCAAGTGAACATTGAGCTCTAATGGGGTCTTAGCGGGCAAACTATCAAACGCGTTGAATTTCTTAAGCACTTTCTCAACGTGGTGAGATTGTGTCAAGACAATTCCGTCGATCTTCTTAGAATCTTGATTCCAAGAATCACATCAGCTAAACCCATGTCCTTCATGTCAAAATTTCTATTTAACATGCTTTGTGTCATTAATGACTTGAGTATTGCTACCCATGATCAACATGTCATCTACATACGCACACACTATAACATAACCATTATCGTTGTTCTTAACGTGACACATTTGTCACACTCGTTGATTTTGAAACCATTTGCCAACATTACATTGTCAAATTTCAAGTGCCATTGAACGGCGCTTGTTTCAAACCATATAGAGACTTCACGAGTTTGCATACCTTACCCTCTTGACTGTACTACTAAACCCTTCTAAGGTTGCTCTATATATACCTCATCCTCGAGGTCACCATTCAAAAATGCGCCTTAACGTCCATTTGATGAATCTCAAGATTGTGCAAGCGAATTATGCGAAGCACCCTAATAGGCGTAATCCTCGTCACGGTGAATAGGTATCGAAGAAATCGTATCCTCTCTTTGTTTAAACCTTCGACAACCAAACGGCCTTATACTTTTCAATTGATCCATCGCTTTGTACTTTCTTTTAAGGATCCATTTGCATCCTAAGGGCTTACAACCTTCGCAAATCAACCAACACCCAAGTGTGGTTTTAAATGGAATCAATTTCGCTTTGAGCGACCTCTCGCCGAGCATCCGTCCCGACCGAGCATAGGCTACTTTGATCGAAGTTGGTTCTTCGTCCAACATGAACGCAATATAGTCGGGACCAAAATTCTTTGGCGCTCGACTCTCATCGCCACGTCTCGGTTCAACCCCTCCGGATCGGACCTCGATCGCTTATGCGATATCGGTTCTTTCTCCAAAGGTTTAGAACTCGAGCTTCACCATCGCTCTATTGCTAGAATCGGCTTCATTTTTATCCTTGTCTTTACAGGATAAACACTTTCAAAGAATATAGCATTCCTTGATTCAATCGTCGTCCCCACAATCATATCTCGGTACCTCGACTGTGGATCGAAACGATAGTACTGCTTGTTCGGTCATACCCAATAAAGATACAATCGATCGCTTTAGGTCCAATTGTAACTTGTTTGGAAGAGGCACTCAACCTTCGCCAAACACCCCACACTTTGAGATATTTGACGATGGCTTTCTTCCTTTCCACAACTCGTAGCGAGTGACATCCTTACCTTTGAGTGGAATCTTGTTCAAGATGTAGTTGGTGTCAAAAGCGACTTCCCCACAAGTTACTGGGTAACCTCGAACTAATCAACAAAGCATTCATCATCTCCTTAAGTGTTCGATTTTCGTTCAAGAACGCCATTAGGCCGAGGTGAATAAGGAGGTGTGGTTTGATGTATTATACCACTTTCGTTGCATAATGCCTCAAACGGACTACATATTCTCCCCCTATCACTTCGAGCGGTCTTAATTGACAACAATTGATTCTCGGCTTCGTTCTTGAAGTTTTAAAAGCTTCAATAGCCCGTCTTTACTTCTTAGAAGGTAAAGATAACAATATCTTGTCTGATCATCAATAAGCGTGATGAAGTACTTTTACCACCTCTAGTTTGTACAAACTTTAAATCACACACATCGGTGTGAATAAGTTCTAGAGGCTTAGTGCTCAGTTCACCGAATGAAACGGTAACTTAGCCATTTTCGCTTCCACACAAACCTCACATTTCGTTTGTGTATTAACTTCATTTAACTTTAGTAAATCTAAATTTACTAATCTTTTATTGCATTTAGATTAACATGTCCTAATCTACAATGCCATAAATCGAGCACTTTCGGTCAGTAAGAGGAAGTAGATGCATTTTTATTCATAGCAATCTTGGGTACACGCGCACAGCCATTACATTCAATTTGAAAAGACCCCGTGAGATAACCCCTACCAAGGAACTTTCCAAACTTAGTCGAGACAAACTTGTCCGACTCAAAAACTAGTCTAAACCCTTATTAACTAGAATAGAGCCCGACACTAAATTCTTGCGAATGTCAGGGACATGCGGCACATCCTTCAAGGTGATCTCAATGCCGACGACATCTTGAGCACCACATCACCAACTCCGGCAACCTCGGATAAGCTTGGTTCCCCATGTTGAGCTTCCTCCTCAACAGGCTTGTAGGTGGAGAAAGCGCATCTTTTCGGCGCATACGTGCGCGATGCGCCGATGTCGATGAACCATCCACCTTGATTCTCGGCGTGGTTGACTTCTTCTGGTCACCACAGCAGCCAAGTCATCCTTGTCCCATTTGTCAAGTCCTTCTCGACAACGTTGGTAACTTGCTTTCTTCTTCTTAGTCGTGGCGGCCTCTACTGTGTGGCCATGCTTGCCACAATTGTAATGATCCCGTCAAACTTACGGAAACCACCTTCCTTTGCCTTTATCTTTGACATTGGGACGAACACGTTTGTTGGAGGGACCGCCTCCAACAAGGTTGGCTCTAACATCGATCAAGCCTTTCCTTTAGTTCTAGCTTCTTCACGCCGACTCGATCGCGCTCGACGATCAAGTCTTCAAGTGTCATATCCTTCGCTTGGCTTAAGGTAGACCTTGAGTCTCTCCACCCGGGGTAACTACTCAATCATCATGGCGACGACAAAGCCGTCGAAACAACAGGTGTGCTTCGATTGAACCTCGTGCACAATGAGTTGAAACTCTTGCACTTGGTCCATGATCGGCCTAGAATCGACCATCTTGTAGTCCAAATATTTGGCTACAATGAACTTCTTTGTACCGCATCATCACTACGGTATTTCTTTTCTAACGTCCCATACTTTTGGATGTCGTTACAACAAAGATAAACACTATACAAGCTATCTTCTAAACTACCAAGTATAAAATTTTTACAAAGGTAGTCGCCAAGGCGCCCGATTGTCATATCTTTGCTCGGACGTGAAAGTCGTCACTTGACCCGGGCGGCGGGCTCATCTTCACCAAGAAGTTGGCGAAGCCCAACGTCGTGGTGAAACGGATCTTTGTCGCCATCTCTTGAAGTCGGATCCTCCAAACTTCTGGCTTCTCGGCGGCGGCATCATCCTGCGGTATGAGCGGCGCCGAGATCGATCCATGACCGATCCACCGTGTTAGATCCCATGGATCCAACAATCGACCCAATCGAAAAGTGCGATCGTCGAACGAAGGAACTACTAAAAGTGGAACCAATTGTCGAACCACTAAAGTGGAACCAACGATCGACCCAAAGGGTCCCATGGTTGATCCCGAAGGCATCGAACCAAACATGACCGAAGCCATTGTGCCAGAATTGGCGGCAGCAGCAGAGGCAGCGGCAGCAGCAGCAGCGGAGGCGGAGTCGGTGGCAGGTACGGTCGACATCTCCAAGCAAAGGTATTATTTCGAAAGTTTTAAGTCAATTTAGAAGTCTGAACTCCTTGGCAAGTGATATCTCGTCTTGCGATTGTTGGAAAAAGTGTACGTAACTAGTATGAACTTGCAAGTACATAACTTAAAAGCAAAAAATAGAAGATCAAACTAACAATGAATTAAAACAAGAAAATACAATCGAAATCGAAAACAAAACCGTAAATGATGCCGAGTCGAGGCCTCTTTCCGAAGACGAGATACGCCCGGTAGTGCTCTCGGATCCGCGATCGTCCCAAAGATGAAACGGCAATGTCTCGTAGGTGGCGGCATCACAGCACCAACGAGCTCCGTGAATCGGCGGGCGGGACAGAGCTCGATGCAGAAAGTATGTATGCGTGAGTGCTCTAAAGTATCTTTGGAATGCTTTTGCGCTTGGTGGCTTATCTTTGGGAGACATGTCCTATTTATAGGCGTCGTCCCCTCATGGGAAGCATCTTTGAGTCAACACCGCATTAATGTCGGGTGTTACGGAGTTATGTCCCCTATCGAGCGCTACGGGCGGTTTCGGAGACAACGTGGCACGCTTCCGCAGAGCCATCATGTCGAGCGTTATCGACGGTTCTGACGAATCGGACAACGCGCGTCGGTGTTCATTGGACGATCCGGGCGTCTCTTCGTGCACAAAGAAGCCCAACGGATTGGGCCACGAGTTGGGCCTCGGACCAACTCCATCGCACAACAGCCCAACGGATGGGCTACACGAATTGGGCCTCGGACCAACTTCATCTTTGGGCTCGATCAAACGTTGATCCAAAATATAAGGACAATGGGCCACGGAACCGGCCCACGGCAAGCCCAGCATAACAGCCCAAAGAATGTTCAAAGACCACCCAGACCTAATCGCAAGATCCAAGATCCAAGATCCACGATCCACGATCCACGGACCACGGACCACTAACCGAACGAAACCGAAACCGGAGCGGAGCCGAGCCGGGCCGGGCGGACGCATCGGCGCAAGGCCGGGCGGCGGCGGCGGCGGCATATGGCAGTGGGCTTTCCAACCCGTCACTTGTGCACATAATTATACTAAGTGTTCAATGACCCACTTATATAGACAATTAATGAAGGTACATTAATCAATGTGGGATAAGGATTAATTAATCCATGCTTATCCCATTAATCACATAACTCCATGTTTAAGTGACCAACTTTGATCCATTATTTCTCACTCACCGGAAATCGGATTTGAGAATGTGAATACACCACGATCATCTACTCGGAACGTAGATCGATCCTATGCCGTTTAATTTCACAAAATTAAACGTTACGTCACTCAAAATCTTGGTCAAAGTAGCTTCCTGGCAACTTGACAACATATATAATTTATATATATATACGCTTGATTTCCAACACTTTCTTTGGTCTCAAATTTGAAGTTAAATGAAGTTTCTGTCGTTCGACTTAAAAAATCTCCTTGCTCCTGTAGCAAAGTCCGACTCTTGGATCAGATCAACTAGCTTAGTAGCTCGTCTGATTAATTGCCACTCTAATTCTAAAGAAAGAAAGAAAAATCCCAAAGTCACATAGAGCAATAGATCTTCTTCTATCGACTAAGAATGATTTGGGCGTGTAGTCGGGAATTCAAGGTTGAATATACTTGATCACCTGGGCTATGGTTTGATCTTAGCATGACTGGTAGTCTTCGAATGACTACTATAGTCCCTCAAGCTTGCAAGCAAAAGGACGACGCATGATTACAAAGGAAGCATGCATATGTTATTCCAATCAGCTCATTTTATAGTTTAGAACACATTCATTGTTAATACATAATATCATTCGTTAGATAGAGATGTTTTTCTAAGAATTATTTCATTTGTCCATCAAATACGTTCATGTAATTTCATTTTGGTTCGTCCACAAAAAATATTCATTTTCTTTTTTTGGAAACATTAACTTTACATTTTACCCTAAACCTACCAACTTATTTATGAAAAAACCACCCATGACCCACCTTTTTACACCCACTATCCATTAATATATTTATTTATTATCTCAATGGTCCACGTTTTAATCCTACTATCTATTAATGTATTCATTTATTATCTCCACCCACTTTACACTCATTAAAAGTTATTAAAGCTCGTGCTACCAAAATCATGGAATGAATATAGTGGGCGAGGGAGTAAGATTTATAAAAAAAAATTGATTATTCGGTTTAATTGATATTAGATCGAATAATCCATTTCAGTTAAGTTCAATTTTTAGACTATATAGATCAATTTCGACTTCTTAAAATAAAATTTTCAGTTAATTCATTTTTTCAAAATTGGTTAGATTCGGTAACTGAACCGAATCAAACCATGATCACCCCTAGTTATAGGCAAAATAAGTTAATTCAAGAATAATGATAAAACAGTAACAATGACTATTCTTTTTATCTTTTTTATATGAGTGACTAGTTTTTATGGGATAAGGTGCAAATACATTTTTAAACGTTTTTGCAAAAAGAATATAAACCACTATTGTTTTGTTTAGTGAATTTAATCTCTAACATGTTTAAATTGTTCAAATCGTCCTGATGACTAGCAGACGGTTTAACTTCGTTAAAAAATTTGATTTTTTGGGGATATTGTGCAAATGCATCCTTAAACTTTTTTGTAAAAAGTAAATACACCTCTATCGTTATGTTTAATGCAATTTCATCTCTGACGTGTTTAAAATTATGTAAATCGCCCTGATGACTAACGGGCAAATGAACTCTATTACATAAATTTCATTTTTCTTAGCCTTCATTCTTCAACAGATCCATGGTCTCCCATTTGACCAAAATTATCACGATCCTCATCTTCGTCGTCCTCATTTCTCTACTCTTCCACCTCTCCAACCACTCAAGAAATTCTCTTCTTTCTCATCAGCGACGCCTGCTCACACACTATCTATCTCTCATTCTGCAGCTCTATCCTCGATAGACCTTCGGGAATTCGTCATCGATCGAACTATCAACCGCGTTGAGGTCCCAAGAACTAGTCTCGTCTATCACTTTACCGGTTAAGAACTGAATTCACCAGAGAGAAACGCCATGGAGCTGCTCGATCAGACCATGATCGAGCTCAAATCCACCATGACCGAGCTCGTCTCTCTCCCTTCTTATTCATCTCGATCGTATGAAAATATCAAGACCCTTTTGAGCGTGACCATGACTAATGTCTTCTTGAATTTGCAACAATTATATTTGATTGGAAGCAAATGAAATGTCAAATATCTGCAGAATTTGTTGACGTCGGTTTCTCACATGATCGATAACATTTTGGCACTAATCAAGCATGTGGAGAGCCACATAGAAACTATCAAGAAAGTGAAGACGGTCGTCTGAGAAATGACTTATCGAAAGACGAAGATAGTGAGAAATTTGATGATAAATGTGATGGTGCGAAAAAACGGCATTATATAAGAGAAAAAGGAAAAAGAAAAATTTGAATTTTTTTAATGGAGTAAAAACCTCTGCCAGTCATCAGAGTGATTTGCACGATTTTAAACACGTTTAAAGATGAAATTACATTAAACATTACGATATGAGTATATTTACTTTTTGCAAAATGTATAAGGATGTAATTGCATCTTATCCATTTTTTTAACGGAGTTAAACCATTCATCAGTTATCAGAGCGATTTGCATAATTTTAAACACGTTATGGATGAAATTGTACTAAACATAACGATAAGAGTGTATTTGCTTTTTTCGAAAAGGTTTAAAGATGTATTTGCACCTTATCACTTGTTTTTATTATATGAGGATTGATATTTTATTATTTCTCTTAAGAGAGAATGTCTAATACTTTTCCCTTTTTCTTTTAAGTAAGAAAATGTTTAATACTCCCCATTCATCAGGAGTATGTCACTTTTTTTAGACATTCAATCCTTATAATTCAATTTCACAACCACTCATTATTTATAAAAAAATACCTTCTAGTTCATACTTAATTCTGATAATATAATTTAAATCACACATTTCTTACATGGTGAGACTCTTTTTTCATTCAAACAATCTATGAAATATTTTATTAAAATTTGTGACGTCCACCAAATAACACACTTTTGGTGAACGGAGATTACTAAATATGTGGTTGTCCCACCAAAACCCAAGTCTGATAAAATTGTTCTTTTATTGGTAACAACATTATTACAGCTAATTAGATAACAATAATACCACAGGTTATTTTGTAGCTAATTAATTAGATAGCGATAATGCCATGAATTATGTTGATTCAAGAATAATACATATATCTCGTTACAATCTATTTGTATAGTATACGAGGCATATTTTACCCCCAAAAAAATTGTGTTCATTGTTATCCTTCTCAAATTGATTCGTCTTGCTCTACTTTTAAGCACCCTGAATTATGAATAATACTTGAATTTTCTTTTTTCTTTTTTTCAATATAATTGCATCTTTAAATGATGCAACTATCACATAAAATATATTTAATATAGACGAAGGATGTACAATTGTAACAAACAACTTTTTTAAATACAAGAGTAACAAGATATACATTATATAATTGTAATGAGTAAAACTCAGTCTAATAAATCTAATAATCGCATGACGGATTATGCTATCATGGTAACGTTTTAATAACATCACAATTTTTTTTATAAAGGATTAGTATTATCAGATTGTAGAATTTGAGATAAATTTAGATTAAATGAAGACCTAAATTTGAGGCCGGATTTACCCAAACCAACTCAAATAATCCAACTTCAAGATTTTCGTTGACCGAAAATTTTGCAACTAAGTCAACTTCCTGATTTTCACGCCGTTTCTTTTTGCGACAAATCTCTCTCTCTCTCTCTCACACACACCAAAAACATGTAGATGATATTCGCACACAGTCCCACTGAACATCAACTACTACTTACAATCTCTCTACATACATACGTATCTGTTTGTCTCTTTCTCTCTCTATATATTTGACCAAGCACACATTTCACATAGACTCTACGCGCACAACGCCAACCTCTCTGTCTCTCTCTCTCTCTCTCCCCCCGGAGGCACGCTGCTATATTATTATCTTTGAAGGCCAGCAAAATAACGGCATATTCTGTTTCCTCTCTCTCCTCAAGACACTTTTTTTAAACATATTTAGAGAGAGAAATCCTCAAAGCGAAAACAAGAAGGCATTATTTTCTTCATCTGCATTTTGCCATACGACAAAACAACCCATGTAGTATTCACATTCCACTAATTCTTCTTCAACCGTTACTCCACAAAAGAAGAAATCTTTCTGCCGATTTCTCCAATTTCCTCAATTCTTTTTCCGGCTTCTTGAAGGATGGTGGTGACGATAATAAGGTGGAGGCCATGGCCGCCTCTAATTTCGAGAAAATTCGAGGTGAGGCTCAACATGAAGAGGCTTGAGTGCGGGGATTGGGTGCATGAGGGCGCAGAGAAGGATAATGGTGGACTCGCGGTTGAGATCAGGTGGAAGGGGCACAAGATTTCGCTGGGTCCGTTCAGGAGGAGTGTGAGGAGGAACTGTACTAGAGAAGAGACGGTGAAGAGGGTCGATGGGCCAAACGGCGCCGTTTTGGTGGAGTGGGATGAAGAGTTCCATTCCGTTTGCAGCCTCTCTGGCCACAAGGAGAATATGTTTCATCCTTGGGAGATCAGCTTCAATGTTTTGCACGTGAGTTGTTCTTTTCCCCTATTTTGTTCTTCAATTCAAGATTTTCGTTTGCAATTTATGTTCTTGAATTTCTGTAGATTTTTCTTTTTAAGATTATTTTTGTTTCCATTACTTTAGTGACTCGCCCTTTCTTTTGAGTTCCTGAGAAATTAGGTATATATATAGAGAGAGAGTCAGATTTGGGATTTATTGTTGTTTGAGATATTGACAATCTGATAATATATGAAATTTTTTTGAGCTTATCTAAGTTTATAGTTGTCGCATAGTCAAGTATTATTTCATCTATCCGGAATTCCTGAGATTCGTGAGGATAACCTTGATTCATTCAGTTTATAAGTCTACTTGGATGATATTGAAAACTTAGATGATTTTTCTGCAAGTCAAAATAGACACATATATATATATATATAGGGAGTGGATCACATGAGAACCACATCTTTTTTGCGAACTCTGCGAACCATGCATAAGACGTTGAAAATGAGCACAAAACGGTATAAAGTTGTGCATAACGAAAACTTTCTAAAATTATTTTGTTGTGCAACAATTTTAGAAAGTTTTGTTATGCACAACTTTATACTGTTTTGTGCATTATCTTCAACGTCATATGCATCGTTTTCAAGTTCTCAAAAAAGATGAGTTCTCACTGGTTCCAACCCCTATATATATATTGGTGGAAGGGGCTAGGCCCAAGTAAATTTGACTTTGGATGTTAATTGGTTATGCTGTTGAGTTCCTACTGTGGGACTGGATGAGTAGTTATTACATTTTTTTAGACTAAAGATCTGGTTCTGGCATCATATACGGAAGCCTTTTGATGCGTTAAATTCGTGTATGTTTCGTTAACTCAATTCTCTATGTGATCTTGTTAAATGCACTGATCATTCTTTGGATGTTTTTCAAGTCATTATGAATAACCTGTTTTGGGATATACACTCTTTGCACGCTTTTTCCTGTTTGTTGTTTAAAGTTTGTGTTGTTAGTTCAAATTATTTGCTTTCTGTTTAAAGCCTTATCATCTAACAATCAACGCAATGAGGATCGAACATCTTATCAAATTGGGTAATCTGAATCTTTCCATACGATTTGGAATATTGTGTATGTAGGATCTCTCCTTTTTTCTATTTCTCTCATTGTGTCATTTATGAGAATCAATGACTTTTAACTAAATATAGACTACTACAGTACTACCAGTAGCATACAATAGACTTTTCAATTTCAGATCTTCCCTTTTCTGCAAATGAAGCCTAACTTTTATTTTTGTTGCATTTACTGATTATTACAGGGAACTAATCTTTTGTAACTTTTTGTATCAGGGCCTGAGTCAAGGGGCGAAGAACAAGATATCCATTGTTGGTTCAGCGTCCGTGAACCTTGCTGAATATGCTTCCAAGACAGAGGAGAATGTTGAAGTCAAGATTCCTTTAACAATTTCCGGCATTGTGGTTGAGTCTCATCCTATGCTGTGTGTAAGTAGCTATACAAATTATATTATGACTATGCATAGCTTTAGTCTCTTGATTAATAGTTTTGTTCGTTGTACACCTTAGTGATGACAAATCTTTCACCTGCCTTGCAGTTATCTTTCAGCTTGCTGGAACTTATAGACGTGCAGGAAGCAGCGGCTGTGGTGCAAAGTCCAGTAATGTCTCTTCCATCTCCTTCAGCATCTGGTGAAACATGTGCTACAGAGAAAGATGAGGTTTCCGCTCTTAAAGCTGGTCTAAGGAAGGTAAAGATATTCACAGAGTATGTTTCGGCTCACAGGGCTAAGAAGGCATGCCGAGAGGAGGGTAGTTCGGAAAGGTCCTCTGCCAAGAGTGAGGAGGGTGAATATTCTTACTCGTTCGACTCAGATTCACTTGACGAATACGAGGAAGGAGAATCTAATGAAGCAAAGGGGGATTCTGCTGTTAGGAAATCGTTTAGCTACGGTACATTGGCCTTTGCCAATTATGCAGGTGTTTCGTGTTATTCAAGTGCAAGAATCAATAACGACGATGAGGACTGGATTTACTACAGCAACCGTCGTAAATCAGATGTTGGCTGCTCTAATGTTGAGGATATTGCACCAAATATCCCTGAGCAGGCATCAATTCAGAATTCTAGACGTAGCATTTTGCCGTGGAGAAAGAGGAAACTGAAATTCAGATCGCCTAAAGCTAAAGGAGAGCCTTTACTTAAAAAGTCTTATGGAGAAGAAGGAGGCGATGATATAGATTTTGATCGTAGGCAGCTCAGTTCTGACGAAAGCATCTCCTTGGGGGTAAGAAATCTTATACTTTCCTTTAACCTTAACAAAAGTTATAAGGAGATGACAACAAATGCTCTTCACCTTTTTTTGTGTATATCAGGGAAATGATAATTTGATTATTTGCAATTTTTATTAGTAGTTGAAAATCTTGTGATGAAATGATAATATTTGCTTGGTTCCACTTAAACTTGTCGAAAGATAAGACTTGTAATTGGCTTAACGAGATACAATCTTTGTCTTCGGCACTCTTGGAAAAAAAAATACAAATTTGAGGAGAATTAACAATCATATCCATTTCTTGCAGTGGCATAGAACTGATGAAGAGTCGAATACAAATCGGACATCAGTTTCCGAGTTTGGTGATGATAGTTTCGCTGTTGGCACGTGGGAGCAGAAGGAAATAACAAGCAGGGATGGCGATCTCAAGATTCAAACCGAGGTGTTCTTTGCTTCTATAGATCAGAGAAGCGAAAGGGCGGCAGGGGAAAGCGCTTGCACAGCACTAGTTGCTGTTATTGCCAACTGGTTGCACAACAATCACAACCTCATGCCCATCAAGTCGCAGTTTGACACTCTAATCAGAGACGGCTCGTTGGAATGGAGAAACCTCTGTGAGAATGAAACCTACAGGGAGCGGTTCCCTGATAAGCACTTTGATCTAGAGACAGTCATCCAAGCTCAAATCCGTCGTCTCTGTGTAGCTCCCGAGAAGTCGTTCATCGGGTTCTTCCATCCTGAGGAGGGGAATTTCGATTTTCTTCATGGTGCTATGTCGTTTGACAATATTTGGGATGAGATCACCGCCTGCTCGAAGAGCAACGGCGAAGCCCCTGTTTTCATCGTCAGTTGGAATGATCACTTCTTCATCCTCAAGGTTGACAGCGATGCTTACTACATCATCGACACATTAGGGGAGCGATTGCATGAGGGATGCAACCAGGCTTACATACTGAAATTCGACACGAGTACTGCCATCTATAAACTGCCAAGTACTAGTCAATCATCACAAGAAAAACCTGGTGCTGAGCAACTCGCTTCTCCTGCAGTGCAGAATGTGAATGCACAGCCAATCAACTCCGAGGAAGTAGTGAGGGACGAGCACGGAGAGGAAGAAGGGGTCGTTTGTCGAGGTAAAGAGTCGTGCAAAGAATACATAAAGAGTTTCTTGGCAGCTATACCAATTAGGGAACTGCAAGGAGATATGAAGAGAGGCTTGTCCATGTCGACACATCTCCATCACCGGCTGCAGATAGAGTTTCACTTCACTCGGGTGGAGGAGCAGCCAGCATTGTATTCTCCTGCAATGGAATTCGTGACCTGCACTACGCAAGAAGTCTGCTAGAAAACTGGTAAACTGTGATTATGGCTAACTTTATTTATTTTCCTTTCAGTATAGTTTTGGGGGTGAATGGGGAGCAAAAGAGCATCCATTTCATCATCTTTGTTGAAGAGATTGTGTCCTTACTTTTTTTTGGTGTCTAGGATGTTAAAGTGTTGACCATCTTTGCTAGGCATCTTTTTTTGTCTATACTTGATGTTTCTCATTTGCATTTTATTAGGGATAGTTCTTGTAAAACCAAGTGTTTCTACAACTTAATTTGGTTTAAGCTAATTGTAGCCTTTTTTTGTAGTTCTTCCAAATTTAAGGTTGCCATTTTGACAATTCATATTACAGTTTTGTGATTATTGACTTTTATGTTGGAAGATGTGGCATCTTTTTCACCTTGTAGTTAGGTATCTAATCTTGTGGCTTTATTTGCTTGATATCATTATTTAGTGTGATGATTGCACCTTGTGCAGAATTAGTAGACAAGCTATAGTGCAAATTGGACATACAGTAATGATTGAGATATAGGGAGCGAATCGGAGAATGGTGGAATGATGGGTCTAAGCCTCGACTAAATTATAGTCCCAGTTTCCAAAATATATTCTTAGAAATTTTTTATGCCAATTTTAATAAAATTTATTGAGTGTTTTGTGAATAAGTAAGGATCTCATATTAGTATACCATTAAATTAATTAATGGTGGGTCATGATTCATGGGTGTTAAGATATACATAAGTAGTGTTATTGAAGGTAATAAGTAGGAATAATGGTGGGTCATAGATGCTAAAAAATATAAATAATGGTGGGTCATGAATGTTAAAAAATATATAAAGGTATTGTCAATAGCAATAAATATGAATATTTTGTAAGATAATTTTCATAAATGGAAATATAACAAATTTAAAGTACGTACCAAAAATAAAAATTATAATTAAATTTTGAGAACGGGAGGAATACCAATTTTGTCGAGGTCTTATTTATTTATTAGAGGTAGTTGGGAAAGTCATACTCCTTTATTTATTGATTTGGTGGATTTTTTGGATGCACTTATTATAATTACAAAATATGATTAAATCAAACGGGGGCGGGGGTCGATAGTGTTACGACGTCGACAGCAGCGGTCTTCGATAGCAACTATTTTACGTCTGTCCTCACTCCTCATATTGCTAAAATAATTAATTTTAAAAAAAAATAAGTTGCAAAGTTGACTCGAAGCTTCTTTCATTTAAATTGACCCAACAATATATATTATACACTAAAATATAGATTAGGTTAGTTTTTCTTTTCTTTTTTTGAAAATGTGTTGTTTAATATAGCATAAAAGTTAAACAACTATATATCCGATCGATCTTAAATTAGTAAGGAAATAAATCGCGAAATAACACCAAAGATTTACGTGGTTCGATCCGTGAATAAGATCTACGTCCGCAGGCAGAGAGAAATATGTGTATTGAAAGTATAAGAAGTGATTACAAAAAGAGTGAATGAATCTATGTAGTCTAATCTAGCCTCTATTTATACATCAATGTATTGACTGAGATCTCGAATCCCAAGTCTTCTAACTAGGATTCGAGATCCTATCCTTTGAATTAGGATTCTTTAAGATATGGTGAGCTTCTGCGTTCCAGCCGGCTTCGGATTCTTCATAGGCCGAACTTGTCGAGCACAGGAGCTTGATGTCGGGTTTAATTGTATTGGGCCCGATTCTTGGGCCAGTAGTTGGTAGTATCCTATCATGAACCACCCCAAAAGACGCAGAAACGAGGTCATCTTTGGATTGGGGTTGATGACGACGGGGTTGGACGATCTTACACATTCTTTTCAATGTCGACTTTGTGTGTCAATGCTTTTGACGTCATATATCGAATGTTGCGCGCGCGATGTGTATGCCGAGGTCTTCACGGTGGCTTCACCTATGGCGTTCGGCCAAGATCTTCCGACGTGCTTTGTTCGACGAGGCGTTAGGCGAGGTTTTCTGACCCGCTGTTGGTAGCCGAGGTCTTCGACCGGCTTCATACGACGGCGCGTTAGGCGAGGTCTTCATCGCTTCACCGACGGGCGTTGGGCGGGTCGAGTCTTCGGACCGCTTCACCCGTTAGGCCGAGGTCTTCGACCGGCTTCACATGGCGGGCGTTGGGCGAGGTCTTCATCGGCTTCACCGACGGGCGTTGGGCGAGGTCTTCTTTACTTACTGCTTCACCGACGGGTGTTGGGCGAGTCTTCTTCGGCTTCACCGACGGGCGTTAGGCGAGTCTTCTCACCGCTACACACGACGAGGCGTTGGGCGAGTGTCTTCTCAGCTTCACCGACGGTGCTTTATGCCGAGGCCGAAAGACGGATTTTCTGCCGTTCTTTGAGCATCGACGGGATACGCATTTAATGCGCATTAAATTGGCAACGGTTGGATTCCCGATAAAGTGCATATTAGGGAATGTCTTCCTTGATCGCAATATCTCTTATCACTTGCTTTCTTCATTTCTTTGATTTTCAAAACCTCTCGCCTCATGGTAAACACCTTATTCCGCCGCCATTGTGATTTGAAGCTTACGCGCTTGTTCATCGATAAACAAAAGTAAGTAATGGCTACTCTTCTCCCAACGAGTCGTCGAAAGTCAAATCGTGTCCGCTTTCCCGTCGATTTAGTGTCTCTTCTGTCTTTACTCGTGTCCATATGCCTCTTGCCGAGTGTAGTGCGTTTCCTCGGGGGATTGCGGCAAAGTGTCTTCTTTTCTTCAATCCTAAGTATTTCGACATTAGGGATATATGTTTTCAATATAGTATTCCTCTAGTATTGAGCTAGTTGCCCGTCCGGAGGACAGGGCTGTGCCCTCCTGGATGGTTTTATTGTCAGTGTCGAGGGCGGCCTCGCGGCTGGTCTTCGTCTTCCTTACCCTCATGTACATGTTGAGTTCGAGATGTTCGCCTATCTCTTGCCTAACTCTCGCCGAACTCATTCCTAAGATATGATCGCCTAGGTGTCTATGCTATAGGCATAATTTTCCTCTTACTTTGGGGCTCGTCCTTGCTTTTTTGAATCGAAGGGCGGCTCGGGGTGGTATTATCTATCACCCGTAGGAAATTCAAAGCAAGATTAAATCAAAGATCTCAACCGCGGAAGAAGTTCTTCTTCATCGGTTTGAGGACATATGGAGTTCCGTGGCGATCCGATAAGATCGCCGGCGTATGTCGACAAGGGCTTCGTGACTTGGAGGCTGGACAAAATCGCCTTGTTGGACGAGGTCTTCTCGAGGCCGAGCTTGCGGGCGGGGCTCGACCACTTATGATCCTACTCCACGGTGGAGTCGGTGAAGGGTGAGGCCTCTTCTTTATCTTTTTTTTTTTTTTTTCATGAGTTACGTATTGATCTTGACCCATGTGTTTCCTTGTAGTGAACTTTCTTGAAGGAAAGGAAGAAGAAAAGGAAGAGCCGATCTCAGTGGCGAACCGATTTCGTGGCCGAGCCGAGGTCTCGGACCTTTAAGGATTTCGAGGACATGCCCGAAATGACTATGGGACCTCGAGATCCCTTCGCCGCAGCTGTCAAGCGCTTGAAGAGGCGGAAGGATGAGGTCCCCGAGTCCTCGGTTCTTCCGAGGCCGAGTCTAGATCGTCGGTTCCAAGCCGGTATTCTCGTCTCTTTCACGAGGTTTGTACTGTCCTTATACTTTGTGCAGATAGTAACCAAATTGTGTTCTTGACTGATGTATATTTTGTATAGAAATTCGCGGACGTGGCGGCGAGGTGTCGAAGTATCCGATCTTATATCGGATTACTTGAAGAAGCGCCGTGTCGCAGCTTAATGGGTGGCCCAGTATGCTCGGGAGGTGGAGGAGTCGAATACCTCCTTGCTCAAAAATGTCCGAGGTCAAGCTAAGATCCGGACCTCGTCAAACAGAAAGCGGTGATCGACGGCCATTGAGGCAGCGCGGCTAGGGCAGTCGGCGGAGGCGGTTGTGGTGAGGCGGCAGAGCCGAGGCGGCGAGGCGAGGTTGCCTCGATGAAGGCCGAGGTGGAGCAGTTCGCCGTCGGGAGGCGGACATGGCGAGCTCTCGGGAGAACGCTCGGCCCAGCGGAGAGGCATTCTGTCGGCGGGCTTCTTTGGGATGGTCTCGACGCGGTGATGTGCTTACCAAGCGCGCCGTCTCGGATCTGTCGAAGAGGTCGCCGAGGACTACCGGATCCGGACAAAGCAGTATGGATGCGAGGAGACCGAGGATCTTGTCCCGAGGCGGCCTACTTTGATGTGCTCGTCCGCGGCTGAAGGAGCTTCCGTCTTTGCAGAGCACTCCTCCTCCTCCGTTCTTTTGTCCGCGAGTCATGCGCTTTGTCCGTGGATCGGGATCCCCGACCGGTGCTTTATTGGCTGATCATGCAAAGGGGTCGGGAGGCGGTGATGCTTGAAGGCGTCGAGACTCGGTAGTTCCCAAGAGGCCGGGCCGAGGCCGTCCGGGCTTGGCGCGTGAACGTGGACATGGCGAAGCTTCCGGAGGGTCGATTGATCCTTTTTTTTTTGAATGTAAATGTACAACAATTTTTCGCCTAAGGGCATGTTAATAAAATTACAAGTTATGTCAAGAAACTTATCTCTTTTTTTTTTTTTATTCATTGTCTCTCGAAATGCTTGATGCTTCTCCTGGTTGAATCAAATCAAAGACCGTCATGAGCTCTTGAGTTGAAAGAGGTCGAACTCACTCCATATAAAGGCGGCTCGGTCGCGTCTGGTGGAATCGGCGTCACATAGAGCCGCTCGGGAGGCGACGAGCTCGAGCTCGCCTTTTGAATTGGAGGAGCGTTCGAGGTCGCCAGGAGAGGCCAGTGATAGCCGAGCATGCCGAGTACGAGGAGGTTATCCACCGAAATGGTGGGATGACGATCCGGAAGTAGAAGCGAGGTTGTCGAGGCTGCTGCCGTTGTTCGAGGTATAGGCGAATACGGCGGACCTCTTGGCAATTCACGGGCGATGACTGCTGAATTGAAAAGGCTCGGGAGCATATACAAACCTGTTATCGCCGACAACCACAACTCAACGACATACTTGACGGGATGCAGAGGCCTCTTCTTCACGGAGCTTCGCGATCTAGAATAAATGAACCACATTATGACGATCCGGAGCGGCGCGCAAGAGAGGCGTGCTATTGCTCTTGAACGTCGTGGACCTCCATGCGTCGAGGCCGGGCGTCATCAAGTGTCGAGGCCGAGCTCAGCAGAGCTGCATCGTCAGTGACCGAGGTCGCTCACAGGCGGGCCCGTAATATAGACCGAGGACGAGGTAGAGGTAGGATTAGCATAGATGAGTCAATTCGATTTTTCTAGGGATTGGCTCGACTTTTCCCGATCCGCCCATCCTCGTGAAATGTAAAATGTAACCAGATATCTTCTATTTAATAAGAATGGTTTTGTTGACTTTGTACTTGAACAAGAGTAATATGCAAAGTAGTTCGTCCTCGTGAAATTCCGCTTGAAAGAAATCGCTCGCACGTAGGAATGGTTCCCGCTTTTTGCCGAGGTCGTCGGGACGAGGTCGTCGGGAGGGTGGTCCCTTCGTCTCACATAGAGAACGCCTTGAAATAAACGAAGGTAGTCCGATCTCGTATGTAGGAATGGTTCTGCTTTTGCCGAGGTCGTCGGGAGGGTGGTCCCTCGCCGTACACATAGAACGCGCTTGAAAATAAACGAAGGTAGTCCGATCTCGTATGTAGGAATGGTTCTGTTTTTTTTGCCGAGGTCGTCGGGACGAGGTCGTCGGGAGGGTGGTCCCTCGTCTACATAGAGAACGCTTGAAATAAGCGAAGGTAGTCCGATCTCGTGCGTAGGAATGGTTCTGCTTTTTGAGGTCGTCGGGAGGGTGGTCCCCTCGCTACATAGAAGGCGCTTGAAAATAAACGAAGGTAGTCGATCTCGTATGTAGGAATGGTTCTGTTTTTTTGCGAGGTCATCGGGAGGGTGGTCCCCGTCGCTCACATAGAGAACGCTTGAAATAAGCGAAGGTAGTCGATCTCGTATGTAGGCATCGCCGCGTTAGATTTACATGTGTATTAAGCGAATGTAATCGACCTCCGTCGAGGAATTTGTCCTCCGTGAGGGTAAATAATGCCAAGATTAATTATGCATTAAGTAATAGTAGAACTCGTAAAAATAAAGATTTTATTGATAAAGATGACGCGACCACCAAATAAGATGAGACTCTAAACAGGACTTTAAAATATGACCGAACAAGACCCGACCATGACACTTATGCATAATATTTCTTGGATGGATGATGTGCCATGCGTTGGGTAATTGCTCACCGACAATTGAAGCGAGCTTATAGGCCCTTTTGTCGAGGACTTCGTCGACCCTTGAAGGTCCTTCCCATGTGGCTTCCGACTTGCTTGAGCATGCTTTGCCGACTTCATTATGTCGAGTACGAGGTCGCCCACTTGGAATTGTCGGTTTTAACGCGGTTGTAATACCGAGCTACTTGTTGCTTGTCACCGAGCTTCCTCGATGTGGCGAGGTCTCTTTCTTCTTCGTAGGTCTAGATCAGCTCGTAGATTTTCCCATTGCTTGGCGGAGAAGTCGATGAGTGCGAGGACTCGGTACTCGATCTCTGCGAGGATCATCGCTCGGTTCCATACACCAAACCGTATGGTGTTTCTCCGTTCGAGGTCCGGGCGTTGTTCGATGCGACCATAGGACTGCGGTAAATTTTCCACCCGAGGCCTTTAGCTCGGTCGAGGCGAGTTTTAGACCCTTTACGATGGTCCCGTTGGTAACCGGTCCGACCATTTGCTTGAGGATGGGCCACCGCGTGAACTTTGTTGGATCCAAGCTCTTGACACCAATCTTTGAATGCCTTATCCGTGAATTGTGTTCCGTTATCCGAAAGGAGGATATGGGGGATGCCGAGCGACACACTATGTTCTTCCATACGAAGTTGAGGCGTTCTTGCTTGTGATTTTCGCGAGGGCTCGAACACCACCACTTGAAGTAGTCGATCGCAACAATTAAAATTGGGCTGTCACGGTGCTTTACAAAAGGGCCCACAATGTCAATCCCCATTGCATAAGCGGCGAGGGCTCATGCGGAGGTGAGGTCGGTGCAGGGTAGCAATGCGTTCCGTGGATTTGACACTTGGACACTTTTACGAGGTCCATTGAGTCTTGGAACATTGTTGGCGATAGTATCCCCATCGCACGACTTTCTTTGACAAGGCTCGGGGTCGATGTGACTTCCGCATACGAACCTTCGTGTATTTCTAGAACGTAATTGGCTCGGTTCGGACCCAAGCACCTTAAGAGATTGGAGATATGACTTTACGTATAGACTCACGCTCGATTGTATATCGGAGAGATTTGTTCAGATCCTCCTAGCCTCCAAACTTGTCGTGGGCGGTTCGCCTCTCCGGTACTCTCGAATGGGAGTCATCCAATTGGGTTCTTCATCCGAGACTATGTTGACCTCGGCCCGCCTTCGCATCGTTTATGCTCCGCTTTGGACTTCTTCTCTTGGCGGGCTCGTTGATGGCGAGGCGATTTACTAAGATGTCGGCTCGGCTATTTTGCTCCTTGGGATGCGAACTATCCGGAAGTGTGAGAAAGTCCGTTCGCGAGCTTTTGCTTTTCAAGATACTTCTTCATTCGTCGCTTTTGCCTCGTATTTTCCCAACATTTGGCTTACGACGACTTGAGAGTCATTTGTGAACTTGCGGCTCGTATCTCGAGACCTTGAGCGCGGCGAAGTCTGCGATCGGTGCCTCATACTCACTTCGTTGTTCGTATTTTGAATGTGAACCAAGTGAATAAGCGATCTCTTGGCCGTCCGGGCCTGGAGAGTAAGATACTGCTCATTGCTTTGTTTCCGGCCCCGTCAGCGTAGTTGCAAAGACTCGGTGTTTCAACCATGGGTTCGGCTTCGCATCGTCGTCACGGACTCGGTGGGCTTCGGTTTTCGGCAGGTTAGACTCGGCAAGGAAATCCGCTGAAACTTGACCTTTGATGGCTGGCGAGGCGAAGGATATATCGTGCTCGCCCAGTTCGATTGCCCATTTCGCGATTCTCCCCGATGCTTCTGGCTTCGTCAATACTTGCCGAAGTGGGTAATCAGTGAGGACTTGTATGCGATGTGCATGGAAGTACGGACGTAGCCTCCTCGCGGCATTTACCAATGCTAAGGCAAGCTTCTCCAGGGGCTGATACCTCGTTTCCGGGCCTTTTAGTGCTCGGCTGATGAAATAAACCGGGAGCTGACGTCCTTCTTCTCGTACCAGGACTGCACTTATGGATTCGTCCGAGGCGGCGAGGTAGAGGAAAAGGACCTCTCCCTCTTTTGGGACGGATAGAGTGGGGAGCTTGGCGAGGTAGCTCTTGAGGTCTTGACGGACTGTCTCATCCCATGAGAATTTGGGGCTTTTGAGTATCTTGAAGAAGGTAGCGCTTATCCGCGGCTTTTGAAAGAAAGCGGCTTAGTCGCGCTATGCAACTGTCGACTTGTGTACGTCATGGATGGTCTTGGCATCTTCATTTCCAAAATGGTTTGGACCTTGGTCGGTTCGCTTTTAGCCGCTTCTTGAAACCCAACACCCCAAGAACTTTCCGGACGGACCGCAAACGTGCATTTACGGGGATTCGGTTTAGGTTGATCTTCCGAAGGCCGAGGACGATCCGGAGGTCGACACACATGACTTCTTCTTGCTTTTGGCGATGATGTCGCTCACGATACTCCACATTCCGACCTATGTAGGGTGAAATATTTTGTCCACCATCCTTTGATAGGTAGCCCTTGCATTTTAAGGCCGAATGGCATCTTTTATATCGAAGACCGAAGTCGGTAATGAAGCGTCTTGGCGCGTCTTCGTCGTCCATCGGGACTTGGTGATACCGCTTTGTATAAGTCCAAGCGATCAAGACTTGCATGCCGACCAACGCGTCGACCTTCTTGTCGATGTTGGGAAGGGATAGCAATCCTTTGGGCAATGCTTGTTGAGGTCGGTGTAGTCGATACACATTCGCCATCCCTCCTCCTTTCTTCACCATCACCGGGTTGGCTATCCGTCGGGTATTTGACCTCGAGCGATATCGTGCTTTTAATAGTGGTTCACCCGCCATGAATGACTTGGTTCCGTTCGTTGCGAAGATTCTTTGCTTCGTCGAGCGGCTTTGTGTTCGGTCGATATTGAGCGGTGAGTGATGATACTCGGCGAGACTCCGGTCATGTCGGGGAGACCAAGCAAACACGTCTCGAATTCCCTCAGGAGTTGGATGATCTGATCCTTCACTTCAGGTGTCGTGGTGAAACCAACCTGGACGACCTTCAATGGCTCATCTTTGTACAATGCGACCTCTTCCACCTGATTGTCAGGGAGTGGCGATGTACTTCCGACCCAACTCTTCGGGTTTCTTTAATTGCTATGCTTGTGGGTGTTGGACCGAGGTCCCGCACCGTAAAGCAACTTGCATACACTCGCTTGCTTTCGATCGCCTCGGATCACGGCTGTTCCCTCGTGGTGGGTATTTTATCGTCGGTGGTACGTTGAGCATACCGCCACTTTACAGCTGCTCACCAATCTCGCCCTAGTATGATGTTATACGGCGAGTCGGCCTTCACTCTGAACCGCACCACCTTGGTCGAGGTCGTTGGTGCTTTCCCACCGCGACGGTAGCTCGATTATTCCTTCGGGCGTCTCTTCCCCGGACGAAGCTTCGAGTGGCGGGGGCTTGTGCGGGGCTTGCGCGGCGTGTTCCACTCCTAGCTTGTCAAAGCATTCCTTAAAAGGATGCTCACCGACGCCATTGTCAATGTAAACGCTTCACCAACTTGTTTGCGACCACCACCGATCACCAATGCATCCCGGTGGGGTCTTGTCATGAACGGGTCGTCTTCGGAGAAGGTGATCGCCTCGTCCTTTCTCGAACCTCTTATTGGTGGGTTCGGTTGGTTCAGGACTTCGGCATCGGCCTTGAGAGACTCGTGACTCCACGAGAGCCCCGTAATTGCGGAACCACCCGTCATATTGAGGCTCGTCATCTTTTCCTCGTCGGTCTTCTTTGTTTTTTTGTGGGGGGCACAATTTCCCCTCTTCCTCTGCTTTTTCTTCTTTTGACTTTGGTCGGTTTGACGACTCTGTCCTCGGTATTTCTTCAGGGATCCGTCCTGAACTAGCATCTCAATTTCACCCATGAGCTCGTTGCACTCTTCGATGTCGTGCCCGTAATCATCATGGAATGAGCAGTATTTATCCGTAGGTCGGCACCTCTTTCCTCCTGTCATCGGTCGAGGCTTCTCGAACAGGTTCATATGGAGTCGTGATTTACGCCTCGGCCGTCGGCGGGGTGTATTGAGGTCGTTCGAGGCGTCGCGTGACCGAGCTCGATTTTATTGGGCGATGTAATGCCCAGGCGCTTGCGGCCTTGGTTCCGATCTTCCTTCCTTCGCCTCTTCTTCCTTTTTCCGGGGTCCGCTTGTTGCGCTTCGCGCTTTCTCTTGTCGCCCGTCCGCTGGGCGAACCGATTGGCTATCGCCACGGCTACATTGCGATCTGAGGTTCGTGCGACGATCTCGATATAAGGCCCCGCAAGATGCCGTTTGGAAGGCCGAGATGACTAACAGTCGTTCACGTCTTCGACCTTCGTGCACTCCTTGTTAAACCTTGTCATGAAGTCGCCGATGGACTCATTACGGCTTTGCCTTATGGTGAGGAGGTGTGCCGATGACGTTTTTGATTCCGCCTTTTGGAAGAACCTTCGGTGGAAGCGCACCATCGGTCGCGATAGGAGCCGATGCTTCCCGTAGGTAGACTGTCGAACCACCTGCGGGCGTTGTCGACGAGTAACTCCGGAAGAGTTTACACATGTGAACCGAACTAAGCTTTTGGTTGATCATGTTGTATTGGAGCTGCGAGAGAAAGTTACGTGGATCCTCGACCATCGTAGGGCGATGCTTGGTACCCGTATTTATCCGGAGAGAAGTGTTGAGTATTCTATTTGAGAACGGTGGCTATCTTCCGTATCCATCGGCCGTCCTCTCGAGATCGGGACGGAGTTCGACGATCGAACTCGTTTAGGTGACTCGGACCGCCTCACGGCGGCCACGATGCCTTTCTGCTGCTCGTCCCACGGAGATCGGGCGAGTTCGCCGATGGATTTATTACGCGATCGGGGCGGCTTCAAGGCGGCCCCGAGACGAGGCGGCGGCTTCGCGGCGATCACGACGTCCTCTCCGCGTTCTTTGGTTCCTCGCGGTCGGTTTGGGCCCCGACCTCCGTTGTGATGCCTCGTATCTAGACGAGGCTTCGATGTTCGCTCTTCAGACGTGGCCGACCACGGCTTCACCGAGGAACCGGAAAGCTCTCCTTATTTTTCTCGAGAAACCTTTGACGACGTCGTCGAGGTTTACTTATGGAGCCGGAGGTTCCCGGATTATTACTACGATTGCCTTCGCTATGGTAACCTCGCCTCCGCAGGCGGGGTGTCCGCTCGTCGAGACTTTGGATATGCCCCTCGGGGTTTCTTCTCTGATTGGGCTCTTCCCGAGTTGAGCCGGCGTTCCTTCGCCGTCGGCGTTGTTGTTGCGTGACGGTCCCGGATGCACGGCTTCGTGTACTGGTCATGATTATTTCCATAAACGGTGGTTGATCGAAGCACAAAATTTCGTTTCCCATGCATCGCCAAAGGATCGATCTTAAATTCGTAAGGAAATAAATGCGAGAAGAACACCAAGGATTTACGTGGTTCGATCGTGAATAAGATCTACGTCCACGGGCGAGAGAGAATATGTGTATTGAAAGTATAAGTGATTACAAAAGAGTGAATGAATCTATGTCGCCTAATCTAGCCTCTATTTATACACAATGTATTGACCTAGATCTCGAATCCAAGTCTTCTAACTAGGATTCGAGATCCCATCCTCTTCGAATTAGGATTCTTAAGATATGGCCGAGCTGCTCCCACCGCTTCGTGATTCTTCATAGGCCGAACTTGTCCAGCCGAGCGATGTCGGGTTTAATTGTATTGGGCCCGATTCTTGGGCCCAGTAGTTGGGCGTATCCTATCAATATCAAATATCAAAACTTACTAAAATGTAAGTTAGTTTTATGTATATAAACTATTATTGTTCAATAAAGTAAAAAGGAGAAAAATAAAAAAGATATCAACATAATCATCTATTATCGAACAAACCAATTATCTCAATATCAGTCAATTGGGCCGGATTGGGCCGATCCAGGCGCAAAAGGCCCTGGAAGCTGTATATCCTGGTTCGGCCCAAGACGCCTAGCAAATGTATTAATATTAACACTTAATTTATATATCAATTTTTATGAATTCAAATATTATAGTTTATAACCAAACCAAATTTCAATACCTAAAAAAGGTGTTACGAATACGATAATTAACATTTTATAAGTATATAATATTTAATGTTAATTTTCTTCATGACGCTATCGGTCCTCTATTGGATTATCAAAATAGTTATAATTGTTGAGTTGATAACTATATCTAATATATGCATAACGATTATTAATATAAATTTTACATGTTTTGTATTAATATGCGTGACTCGTGGGATTTAATATTTTAAAATTTTAAAAAGTACTCCACTAACTATAATATATTAATATATGACTAACTTATAATATATTATTATAATATTACAAAATATTAATATATATAATACTTATATGTACACACACTATCTAATATAAAACCATAAGGTGAAAGTATAATTTTCCACGAAATATAACATCATATCATAATAAAACATCATCTCAAAATTAGGTGCGCAATTAAGCTAATCTCTTTTCTTGGGAGCTCGAGAATAAATTGTTTACGTTGAACACCTTAGAAAGCATTAAACAAATGTTATTATTAACTGATAAATTTTAAACCGTTAATAATTTTCATAATGCATATTACAAGTGATTAATCATACACTTGATTTTTTGAAATAGTCTTCAATATAATTATATATCAAAAATTACATATATTAATTCAATGCATAGCGATATATATTATCCTATCTGTATCTTACATGTAGTTCTTAATTACTAGAAAATAAACCCTTTGTAACATTTCACCGACCAGTCAGGTTGGTTTACAGGGTGCTATGGGGGAAACGAAAAGTAAGAGAAAGAAAGGAAAAAAGGAAAGGATTGAAGGAACAATTCCTCTTTATTAGAATAAATGACAAGTAGTTTAGGATTTTTAATTATAGGGTTTAATCTAATGGAAGCGAACATGATTCTAAACGCTGCCCTAGATAAAAAAAAATAGTATAGCGGAAAGCTCGACTACAAAGTATTAATATAGTTTACTCATTTTGCAACAAGTGCTCCTTTGACTAATCAATGCCTAGATGCCACAGTTGTCTCACTTAGGGGTGAGCAAAATACCCGAAAACCGAATAATCGAACCGAATCAAACCGAAAAATTAAATTTAGTTCGGTTATTTCGGTTAATTCGGTTTTAACCGAATTAAAATTCGGTAATTCGATTTTCGGTCGGTTCAGAATTTTTTTAACCGAATAACCGAAAACCGAATTATATATATATACATATATATATATATATATAATATAATATTATTTATTTATTTAGAATTGTAATTTTAATATATCATCTTTAATCATATTCATTTCTCTCTCCTTATTATATCAATATATAATATTATTTATTTATTAATAATACTATCAATTATTTATTTTATTTTGCAAAATATTTGTATATATATAACATATAGAAATATATTTTTTATATATAAATATCAATATATAATATTATTTATATATTCATTTGAAAAAAATATTTTTTTTTGCTAAAAATAAACCATTTTTTATATATATAATATTATTTATTTATTCACTTGGAAAAAATATTTTTTTTGCTAAAAATTCGGTTTAACCGAAATAACCAAATTATATTTCGGTTCGGTTCGGTTATTTTTTTGAAAAATTCGATTAATTCGGTTCGGTTATTTTTTCGTCCGAAACCGACCGAATAACCGAATATTCACCCCTAGTCTCACCCAACCATGCTATTGCTATCTCTTAACATGAAAACATTTATAAAGAATTTGGGACTGAGTACTAGCGTATTCAATGTGATCTTGTTCGTTTTCAGGAAACAATAGTTCATGCCTACGCATGATTGTTTGATGCCGGAATGTAAACTCTAAGCCATATTTTTTCTTTAAATTTTAAATATTCAAATTAATTATCGACTACAGTAAAATCTCTATAAATTAATAGTCTTGGGACCTAGGGTTTTTTTATTGGTTAGAGATATTAATATATCGTTAAATTAATAGGTCATTAAAATATCGATAAATTAATAAATTATTAATTTATAGAGTATTTTCTTGATTTAAGAAATTATACCTTAGATCAAGTTATATTTGTACAAATAAATAATAGATAATATTTTAATGTATTTAAATTAAATTGATTCATATATGGTTAATTATAAAATAAAATATATTACAATAAAAAGTATATTTTTTACAAAATACAGATTTTCTATTAACCTCTATGAATTTTAAGGGAAATTTGTATATTTAAAAAATATTAAGTTATTAGATATATATTAAAATCCTCAAAGAATATATTATTTAAGTAGATATACATTAAAAATCAATCTGATTTCATTTTTCATCGCTACATCAAAAATTCATCTACGGTTTTATACTAACCATGAAAAGAATAGTTTTTCAAAATTTCCGGTACTAGTTACTATATATCATTCTGAAATTTTTTATGATGATTCAACTCTAATGAAAGATTAATGTGAAGTTTATGGATCGTATGCAAATATACATTCTCTGCTAAGCTTTGAAAATAAAGGAAACTATTTTATCCAAATCGGTCTATATATATAGTGGAGTGGATATTCTTACTTAACAAATTATTTTCAACTACAAATCAATATATTGGAAGTTCAAGCAATAAGAAAAGTCCAATACAAAATCGAATGCAATCACACAAACCAAACATAAGAATTGGAAAACAGCATCTACCATAAAAC
Source organism: Salvia rosmarinus (assembly GCA_036937905.1). NCBI lineage: Eukaryota > Viridiplantae > Streptophyta > Magnoliopsida > Lamiales > Lamiaceae > Salvia > Salvia rosmarinus. Next base: position 94,750,272 of record CM072816.1, read on the forward strand.
TCACCCAACCACCAGCAAGTTTAGTGTATGTTAGTTGCATTGAAACTAGTCAAATCGAATTTCGAAAGTTTAGCAAATTCAAAAATTTGGCACAAATTTGATTACACCAAATTGTTGTCAATCATTTAAAACAACTAGTGCCAAAAATATTCCGCTAAATTTAATTTACAACTATATATAGAACTGGATTTTATCATAAAAACATATATGTTTTCTTAAAATATGTCATCAAAAATAAAATAATCATTGAACTAAAATTTCCACCTTATATCTTATCATTGTCATCCAGCGTGACAACCAAATTTCTTTTGTTTCTGAGGTTTCTAAAACTTGATTTGCCAATAATTTTGGAATTTATTTTATTTTTGGTTAAAGGACAATGGAATTTTTGAATGATTTGTGGAAACAGATTCTGTGACAGTGAATCTTGAAAGATGAAAGCACAAAGATGACTCTGAAAATAATCCATGGTATTGTTGACGGAGCCACGCATGGCCCGGGGGGGGGGGTCCATGGGTTCCCCCAACAAATGTAAAAAATTAATAGTATATATATAGTTTAATATATAATTATTAAGAAAGAAAAAATTTATATCATATATTTATCATATATATTCAAATATATTGGTTGTTCTTTATTTTTCTAGTTTATATACTTCTTGCTCATTTAATGTTAATTTAGATTTAAGATTAATGGAGGATTTGTGATGGGTACAATAAAATTGAGATTTTTCATTGTTTCTTTTATATGAAAATGATACTAGTTTTGTTATATAATTTTATTAGATATTAAGTGATCATATTTTTAATTTTAATTTTTAAAATTGTATTTATTATTTTTTGAAATTATGAAGTTGAACTTGGACCTCCTAACAAACAACAAAACTACTCCTATACATTCACACCATGGACAAACAAAAATATCATTTGTTATTAAGAAAAATATTATTTTCATTAAAGAAAAATAACATTTATATTAAAGAAATGTATCAAATATGAAAAAAAAAGTACTCCATTCGTCCACTAAATTCGTGCATTTAATTCCATTTTGGTCCGTCCACGAAAAATGTTCACTTTCTTTTTTTAGAAACATCAACTTTATATTTTTACCCTAAATCTATCTACTTATTTACAAAAAAATCATATATGACCCACATTTTTACACTCAATACCCATTAATATATTCATTTATCATCCTCATGGGACACCTTTTTATATTCACTTACTTTATACTCATTACAATTTATTAAAACTCGCACCACCAAAATCAATAAACGATTTTGGTGGACCAAGGAGTATCAAATTCTACATGTACAAATGAATGTATAGGAGACCACATCCCTAACAAAATATTTCTGGTTCGGCCACTCTGGATGTTATAATATAGGAGAATGTTGAATTTGGTGGGTTTTGGTGCAAGGAAAAAATGCTGCAAGAAAAGGGTGTCTTTCTTAAAAAGAAATTTAGATGGTTATCCTTCATTTCACACTACAGCTGTATATATATAAAAAAGCACCAACTATCTCTTAATGCCTACTCAAGCTATATAGAAGGATTCTTTTCCTAGAGCACTATTTCAACTCTACAGTTGCTATTTCATAACAAACGACGTGCTACTGCTACTCACCCTATTTTTTCTTTTAAAAAAATTCTAGAGTGATTTACTAGAAGCGTGTGTAATTACAGAGTTTGGAAAATGAAATTCCTTTTTCCTTTTTCTTATGGTAGGCATTACGGCAGGGCTTATTTGGTTGATATGAAACAGATTGCTTATATGAAGTTTAGTTGTAAAACGAGAAAGGAATTTTGAAGGTTCATTGCACGATATAGTTCAACTAAAAAGAGTAAGATAGTAAATTGCTTCTTTTACATACTATAATTAATTCTTTTTTGCCGATAATATATGAAAAATGTATTCATACCTCTACATCCTCCATAGCGTATTCCTTATTCCTTTCTTTGCAAATCACAGCTTGGTCTTTTAAATTAAAATATTAGCTAATGTGTATATCTATAATGTAAGAAAATAGCATGTTGACTAATTTGGAAAGATGGAACATGTATGACAAATTTCGTAAAGCATTTGTTTGATCTCAGCCTTGATAGAATAGGCTAGTTTTTTGTCCATTTGGAACGGTTCACTGGTAAAGTGGGTTCATGTGGCAAATAGGTCATAAGTTCGAACTCCACTAACGCTTCTATGAGTCTGAGTCTATCACACTTTATTTTTCAAATGTAGTTTATCCATTATTTATAGTTTGTAGGCTATTGCATATGAACGTAGGGTTTACTCAGTGTGCACCGAATGTGGCGATTGCAAGTTCCCATTAATTAAGAAAAAAAAAAATTCAAATTTAAATCCAAAAGGAAGTGAAGCATTTATTAGAGTATGTTGAAGGGATTGATATTTGAGGGAGGAAATCCAAAAAAAACAAAAAAACACACGTCTAAATAGCTCAAAATGCGCGAATGAGTAAAGCTATTGCAAGGCCAACTTAATTATCAAATACTCTCGATTGATTAGTTATTTTAGATTTAAAATCCTAACAATTTATTTAATACCAACACATCTATAAACTTCTAAAAAGCCTATAAGTGTGAAGCATGAACTTGTTGAGCTAGAAATCTAGAATACAAGACATGTTAGCGATATTGCTAAAGCAACAACAAAATCTAGACTCCTAAAAGCATAAATAAAGTAATAAGAAACATGATGTCTGGTACTAAAAAATCCACCCAAAAATTCTAATGATCCAAAAAGTAAAATTACCTCACAATTCTTTGTTTTCTTATGATCAACTTATATAGGTGTGCACTGAATAAAACCGCTTATGTGCGATAATTTGTAAACTATATATAAAAGATTGATCTTGAAAGTCTCGACAGAATTTGAACTTGAGACTCTTGATATAAAGAATACCCACTCCACCATCAGGCTATCCCGAATGGACAAGAATGGCAAAATTCCTATTTTTGGTATAGACGAGAAACTATACAAAGTACTAGAGCATACCACATGGATAGCAACTCAACGATCAAGGGAGGGTCGGGTACCTAGGCAGACTGAGAAAGCAAGACCCTCTACGGCCTCATTAAAACCATATGAGTAAAACCTCCATTCTGACAAAACCCCGACATGAAGAAAAAAGATTATTATAGACAGGCAAAATTCTTTGTTCCCAAGTATCCTTGATTCTTACTAGTAAAAGTACAACATCAAACAATATATATACAACCATGTCTGATCAGATAAAAACTATATCCATGCATGATACAAATCATATATACAATGATTTTCTTGTAGATGTGATGTGAATAAAGTTTATACGTATTGTGTACCGGTTATCATTCACAACTTCATTAACTAGGTCCTTCGAAATTTCTGATTTAAAATTTACTTGAACAAATTATCTTTTGAATATTATAAGTAAAAGAATCCGTACGTATATATAAATATGTTTGTCAGTAAAAATAAATAAAAAATCGATAACCCTAAAAATAACAAAACTCATGCCAACACTGAGAACGGTAGTGAATTTATGAAAGCAAGAAAACAAACAACAAGACGATGAATTAATCATCTAATCTCATCCATTGAGACAGAGAACTAATATAGGTACATGGAAATGAAATACAAGGAAAGAAACTAGTCTTCTTGGTCGAGGCAGCTTCCCCATTTATGAGTAGTGAGAGAGATGTAAGCAGAGGCCTTCTCATTAATTCTGGGCTCAGCCACCCATCGCCCTCTGTCTTCGTCGCTCGGATATACCTTGTAATCTTTCACATACTCATCCCTCATCTCGTACTCACACGACGACGACCTTCTTCTGCCCTTGAACAAACTCACGAAAGACAACATATTTGTATGATATGATATGATATAGGTACTGTTGTTGTGTTTTTTTGAATCAATGAGTGTTCAGTTCTGTTGAATTTATAGTGGGATTTTGGTGGGTGGGGGAATCTGGAGAGATGAAGGACCATTGATCTGATTGGTGGTTGTGATTTCATGAAATGAAGTTATGCATATTCTTGTTTGCTAGCTACTTGCATGTTGATTCAAGTGTTATGGGTAGCTGTGTTGGACGCGGAAAAAAATCTTTGATGGAAGATATATTTTTTAAATTGAGTTGCAAGTTTGAAAAGATAATTTATGGTTGAATTTGGTGATAGAAGCCATTGCACAATGACTTGCATAAAATGCATAGATAATTTATTTATTTAAAGAATAAATGAAATAAAAACTTGGTGGAGGCAGCTTAAGCACCCCTGATTCCACTTAGGTCCGCCACTGCATGGTGGTCTAAAAAAATTTAGCTCATACGTTCAAAAATCACATTTGACAAAGATAAAAGAAAATTACGTCCAAAAATTTTCAGATTATAATCTATATACTATATAAAAGTAGCTACGGATGGCTAGATATAGTAAATTTCAGTTTAATTAATGCATTTTTTTTTTCATTTGCAGTTGTTTATTTTAGAACTAATATAATTTTGGAATTATATTTAGGATAAATCTATTTATACATAATATATATACACATAATGTCCCTAAAAGTTAAATATGGCTGGTTTTGACTTTATACTACCCGATTTGACTATTTAATTTTTTGCTACGTATCTTTTTTACCCCTAAAGAAGATTGGTGGCGAAGATTAATCTCACGTTTAATTATATAACAAAAATTTATAAGGAAACAAATTTTTTTTCTTTTCACAAGACTAACTGGCTACTGTAGTGGTAACTGGTCGAAAACTGACAATTTAGTATTGGAGTCAATAATGTTGGTCAGTTCAGATAAAGGAAGTCTTGTACTGAGTTTATCAATTAGCAAACCTACTGATTGTTGAGACAACTGGTCAGTTGGACTAATAACTGATATGTGTGCGGAATATTGTGATTACTGTATTTGTCTTACTGAAAACTTGAAATGGCTTAAAAATATTTAGTTGAATATGACTTAGTCAGTTTTCAATTTATCTTACAAGTATCAAACTGATACTGATTGAGTGTTTCAAACGATGTTGTGCTGCTTATGTGCTGGTGATGACAGTTCAATAATATGTAAAGTAAATGTGATACTTAATGTAAAGAACTGATAAAATAACACTTGATTTTTACATGGTTCAGAGAGATCAACTCTTACGTCAACGGACTAATTGCTCAGTCAATCCACTAATTGAGATTTGCTCATGTTTATGGGTACAAGATATAAATATAGATACAGAGTTAACCTTATTGTATCCCGTCTAACTTGACATTCTTCCTACGCGCTTGGGGCTGGTTTTGACTTTATACTACCCGATTTGACTATTTAATTTTTTGCTACGTATCTTTTTTACACCTAAAGAAGATTGGTGGCGAAGATTAATCTCATGTTTAATTATATAACAAAAATTTATAACGAAACAAATTTGATTCCTTTAAAAGATCTACAAAATCACATCATTTTACATGCATGAAAATTATTTACATTTGAATATTGAGAACATATTCATACGATATTACTTTATTCGATTTTTTCTTTGATTTTTCATTTATTGAAAAATCACACCATCATTAAGGAAATAATTTATATAAATATCTTTTGAAGATTTCTTTATTTAAAAATAAAATAAATAAATAAATAAATAATTCATATAACAAACATAAATAATGTTTGATGAGTCCCTCTGAGTACATACGAGTATATGGGAGAGGAAAAGGGGGAGGAGAGAATACACCAGTTAGGCAATTTTTTTTTCTTTTCACAAGACTAACTGGCTACTGTGGCGGTAACTGGTCGAATAACTGACAATTTAGTATTGGAGTCAATAATGTTGATCAGTTCAGATAAAGGAAGTCTTGTACTGAGTTTATCAATTAGCAAACCTACTGATTGTTGAGACAACTGGTCAGTTGGACTAATAACTGATATGTGTGCGGAATATGGTGACTACTGTATTTGTCTTACTGAAAACTTGAAATGGCTTAAAAATATTTAGTTGAATATGACTTAGTAAGTTTTCAGTTTATTTTACCAGTATCAAACTGATACTGATTGAGTGTTTCAAACGATGTTGTGCGGCTTACGTGCTGGTGATGACAGTTCAATAATATGTAAGTAAATGCGATACTTAATGTAAAGAACTGATAAAATAACACTTGATTTTTACATGGTTCAGAGAGATCAACTCTTACGTAAACGAACTAATTGTTCAGTCAATCCACTAATTGAGATTTGGTCGTGTTTATGGGTACAAGATATAAATATTGATACAGAGTTAACCTTATTGTATCCCGTCTAACTTGACATTCTTCCTACGCTTGTGGCTGGTTTTGACTTTATACTACCCGATTTGACTATTTAATTTTTTGCTACGTATCTTTTTTACCCCTAAAGAAGATTGGTGGCGAAGATTAATCTCACGTTTAATTATATAACAAAAATTTACAAGGAAATAAATTTGATTACTTTAAAAGATCTACAAAATCACATCATTATACATGCATGAAAATTATTTACATTTGAAAATTGAGAACATATTCATACGATATTACTTTATTCGATTTTTTCTTTGATTTTTCATTTATTGAAAAATCACACCATCTTTAAGGAAATAATTTGTATAAATATCTTTTGAAGATTTCTTTATTTAAAAATAAAATAAATAAATAAATAATTCATATAACAAACATAAATAATGTTTGATGAGTCCCTCTGAGTACATACGAGTATATGGGAGAGGAAAGGAGAGGAGAGAATACACCGCTTAGCAATTTTTTTATTTTCACAAGACTAACTGCCACTCTTGTGGCGAATCGGTCGAATAACTGACAATTTAGTATTGGAGTCAATAATGTTGGTCAGTTCAGATAAAGGAAGTCTTCTACTGAGTTTATCAATTAGCAAACCTACTGATTGTTGAGACAACTGGTCAGTTGGACTAATAACTGATATGTGTGCGGAATATGGTGATTACTGTATTTGTCTTACTGAAAACTTGAAATGGCTTAAAAATATTTAGTTGAATATGACTTAGTCGGTTTTGATTAATCTTACCAAGATCAAACCGACATCGATTGAGTGTTCAAACGATGTTGTCTTTGCTTATGTCTTTGGTGATGATGATTCGATAATATGTAAAGTAAATGCGATACATAATGTAAAGAACTGATAAAATAACACTTGATTTTTACATGGTTCAGAGAGATCAACTCTTACGTTAACGGACCAATTGCTCAGTCAATCCACTAATTGAGATTTGGTCATGTTTATGGGTACTAGATATAAATATTGATACAGAGTTAACCTTATTGTATCCCGTCTAACTTGACATTCTTCCTACGCTTGTGGCTGGTTTTGACTTTATACTACCCGATTTGACTATTTAATTTTTTGCTACGTATATTTTTTACGTCTAAAGAAGATTGGTGGCAAAGATTAATCTCACGTTTAATTATATAACAAAAATTTATAAGGAAACAAATTTGATTCCTTTAAAAGATCTACAAAATCACATCATTTTACATGCATGAAAATTATTTACATTTGAATATTCGAACATATTCATACGATATTACTTTATTCGATTTTTCTTTGATTTTCATTTATTGAAAAATCACACCATCCTTAAGGAAATAATTTATATAAATATCTTTTGAAGATTTCTTTATTTAAAAATAAAATAAATAAATAAATAATTCATATAACAAAATAAATAATGTTTGATGAGTCCTCCGAGTACATACGGGTATATGGGAGAGGAAAGGAGAGAGGAGAGGAGAGAATACACCGGTTGGGCAATTTTTTCTTTTCACAAGACTAATCACTCGTGGCGATGGCGGTGAATAACCGACAATTTAGTATTGAGTCAATAATGTTGGTCGATTCGGATAAAGAAGTCTTATCGAGTTTATCAATTAGCAAACCTCATCGATTGTTGAGACAATGGTCAGTTGGACTAATAATGATATGTGTGAGGAATATGGTGACTCATCATTTGTCTTATTGAAAACTTGAAATGGCTTAAAATATTTAGTTGATTATGACTTAGTCGGTTTTGATTTATCTTACCAAGATAATGATTGAGTGTTTCAAACGATGTTGTCTTGCTTATGTCTTTGTGATGATAGATTGATAATATGTAAAGTAAATGCGATACTTAATGTAAAGAATGATAAAATAACACTTGATTTTTACATGGTTCAGAGAGATCAACTCTTACGTCAACGGACTAATTGCTCACTCAATCCACTAATTGAGATTTGCTCATGTTTATGGGTACAAGATATAAATATTGATACAGAGTTAACCTTATTGTATCTCGCCTAACTCGACATTCTTCCTACGCGCTTGTGGCTGGTTTTGACTTTATACTACCCGATTTGACTATTTAATTTTTTGCTACGATCTTTTTACCCTAAAGAAGATTGGTGGCGAAGATTAATCTCACGCTTAATTATATAACAAAAATTTATAAGGAAACAAATTTGATTCCTTTAAAAGATCTACAAAATCACATCATTTTACATGCATGAAAATTATTTACATTTGAATATTGAGAACATATTCATACGATATTACTTTATTCGATTTTTCTTTGATTTTCATTTATTGAAAATCACACCATCATTAAGGAAATAATTTATATAAATATCTTTTGAAGATTTCTTTATTTAAAAATAAAATAAATAATTAAATAAATAATTCATATAACAAACATAAATAATGTTTGATGAGTCCCTCCGAGTACATACAGTATATGGGAGAGGAAAGGGAGGAGAGAATACACCGCTAGGCAATTTTTTTCTTTTCACAAGACTAACTGCTCTTGTGGCGTAATCGGTCGAATAACCGACAATTTAGTATTGAGTCAATAATGTTGATCGCCGGATAAAGGAAGTCTTGTCTCGAGTTTATCAATTAGCAAACCCATCGATTGTTGAGACAACCGGTCATTGGACTAATAACGATATGTGCGAATATGGTGACTCCGTATTTGTCTTCTTCGAAAACTTGAAATGGCTTAAAAATATTTAGTTGAATATGACTTAGTCAGTTTTCAGTTTATCTTACCAGTATCAAACTGATACTGATTGAGTGTTTCAAACGATGTTGTGCGGCTTATGTGCTGGTGATGACAGTTCAATAATATGTAAAGTAAATGCGATACTTAATGTAAAGAACTGATAAAATAACACTTGACTTTTACATGGTTCAGAGAGATCAACTCTTACGTAAACGGACTAATTGTTCAGTCAATCCACTAATTGAGATTTGGTCGTGTTTATGGGTACAAGATATAAATATTGATACAGAGTTAACCTTATTGTATCCCGTCTAACTTGACATTCTTCCTACGCTTGTGGCTGGTTTTGACTTAATACTACCCGATTTGACTATTTAATTTTTTGCTACGTATCTTTTTTACCCCTAAAGAAGATTGGTGGCGAAGATTAATCTAACGTTTAATTATATAACAAAAATTTACAAGGAAACAAATTTGATTCCTTTAAAAGATCTACAAAATCACATCATTTTACATGCATGAAAATTATTTACATTTGAATATTGAGAACATATTCATACGATATTACTTTATTCGATTTTTTCTTTGATTTTTCATTTATTTAAAAATCACACCATCATTAAGGAAATAATTTATATAAATATCTTTTGAAGATTTCTTTATTTAAAAATAAAATAATTAAATAAATAAATAAATAATTCATATAACAAACATAAATAATGTTTGATGAGTCCTCCGAGTACATACGAGTATATGAGAGAGGAAAGGGGAGGAGAGAATACACCGCCAGGCAATTTTTTTTTTTTCACAAGACTAATCGCTCTTGTGGTAATCGGTCGAATAACCGACAATTTAGTATTGAGTCAATAATGTTGATCGCCGGATAAAGGAAGTCTTGATCGAGTTTATCAATTAGCAAACCCATCGATTGTTGAGACAACCGTCATTGGACTAATAACCGATATGTGCGAATATGGTGACTCATCAGATTTGTCTTCATCGAAAACTTGAAATGGCTTAAAATATTTAGTTGAATATGACTTAGTCGGTTTTGATTTATCTTACCAAGATCAAACCGACATCGATTGAGTGTTTCAAACGATGTTGTGCGGCTTATGTCTTGGTGATGACATTCAATAATATGTAAAGTAAATGTGATACCTAATGTAAAGAACTCGATAAAATAACACTTGATTTTTACATGGTTCGATAGATCAACTCTTACGTAAACGGACTAATTGTTCACCAATCCACTAATTGAGATTTGGTCGTGTTTATGGGTACAAGATATAAATATTGATACAGAGTTAACCTTATTGTATCCCGCCTAACTTGACATTCTTCCTACGCCAGGCTGGTTTTGACTTTATCCTACCCGATTTGACTATTTAATTTTTGCTACGTATCTTTTTACCCTAAAGAAGATTGGTGGCGAAGATTAATCTCACGCTTAATTATATAACAAAAATTTACAAGGAAACAAATTTGATTCCTTTAAAAGATCTACAAAATCACATCATTATACATGCATGAAAATTATTTACATTTGAAAATTGAGAACATATTCATACGATATTACTTTATTCGATTTTTTCTTTGATATTTCATTTATTGAAAAATCACACCATCATTAAGGAAATAATTTATATAAATATCTTTTGAAGATTTCTTTATTTAAAAATAAAATAAATAAATAAATAATTCATATAACAAACATAAATAATGTTTGATGAGTCCCTCTGAGTACATACAGGTATATGGGAGAGGGAAAGGGAGAGGGAGAGGGAGAGAATACACCAGTTATGCAATTTTTTTTTCTTTTCACAAGACTAACTGGCTACTGTGGCGGTAACTGGTCGAATAACTGACAATTTAGTATTGGAGTCAATAATGTTGGTCAGTTCAGATAAAGGAAGTCTTGTCGAGTTTATCAATTAGCAAACCCATCGATTGTTGAGACAACCGTCACTGGACTAATAACCGATATGTGTGCGGAATATGGTGACTATCAGATTTGTCTTCTTCGAAAACTTGAAATGGCTTAAAAATATTTAGTTGAATATGACTTAGTCGGTTTTAGTTTATCTTACCAAGATCAAACCGATCTCGATTGAGTGTTTCAAACGATGTTGTCTTTGCTTATGTCTTTGTGATGACATTCAATAATATGTAAAGTAAATGTGATACTTAATGTAAAGAACGATAAAATAACACTTGATTTTTACATGGTTCGTAGAGATCAACTCTTACGTCAACGGACTAATTGCTCACTCAATCCATTAATTGAGATTTGGTCATGTTTATGGGTACAAGATATAAATATTGATACAGAGTTAACCTTATTGTATCCCGTCTAACTTGACATTCTTCCTACGCTCTTGTGGCTGGTTTTGACTTTATACTACCCGATTTGACTATTTAATTTTTGCTACGTATCTTTTTACCCTAAAGAAGATTGGTGGCGAAGATTAATCTCACGTTTAATTATATAACAAAATTTATAAGTAAACAAATTTGATTCCTTTAAAAGATCTACAAAATCACATCATTTTACATGCATGAAAATTATTTACATTTGAATATTGAGAACATATTCATACGATATTACTTTATTCGATTTTTCTTTGATTTTTCATTTATTTAAAAATCACAATCATTATTAAGGAAATAATTTATATAAATATCTTTTGAAGATTTCTTTATTTAAAAATAAAATAAATAATTAAATAAATAATTCATATAACAAACATAAATAATGTTTGATGAGTCCTCTGAGTACATACGAGTATATGAGAGAGGAAAGGAGAGGAGAGAATACACCGCTTAGGCAATTTTTTTTTCTTTCACAAGACTAATCACTCGTGTGTGAATCGGTCGAATAACCGACAATTTAGTATTGAGTCAATAATGTTGATCGATTCGGATAAAGGAAGTCTTGATCGAGTTTATCAATTAGCAAACCCATCGATTGTTGAGACAACCGTCAGTTGGACTAATAACTGATATGTGTGCGGAATATGGTGACTACTGTATTTGTCTTACTGAAAACTTGAAATGGCTTAAAAATATTTAGTTGAATATGACTTAGTCAGTTTTCAGTTTATCTTACTAGTATCAAACTGATACTGATTGAGTGTTTCAAACGATGTTGTGCTGCTTATGTGCTGGTGTTGACAGTTCAATAATATGTAAAGTAAATACGATACTTAATGGAAAGAACTGATAAAATAACACTTGATTTTTACATGGTTCAGAGAGATCAATGATAAGCCTCAATTTTACCTGATTTTTATGGCTATATTTATCTTGTTTCTATTTGATAAGTGGTCTTTTGAGCTGTCTTTCGATATATTTATGTTTACCTTGGAAGATATTATGCCGTGTGTGTTTCATGTCATTTTAGCATAGGTTTTGATGTCAAAAAGGTGGATCATGATAAAGAGGAATCACTAACCCAGTCGCGAGCTCGTGCGAAGAGAAACTGTTTGAAAACAACGTTGAATATGACGTAATGGATTTGACAAATGTGGATTTTCAAAGTTTACTATGTTAAAGAGTATCTCGATAGGAGTCCATAGGCGCAAACGGATCGCAATTCGGAGTCCGGACGAGAGAGAACGGAGCGAAACGGCGAAGTCGCGCGCGCAGGGATTACGCCTCGCGAGCCGTGCTCGCGACCGTTGATCGCAATGCCAGGTCGCGAGGAAGGCCGAAATTGCAGCTCTTTTTGTACTCTTCGCGTGCCTCCTTCGCGGGGGAAGGATGTATGCACGCCCGCGATGTAGGGCTGCATATATGTATATTTATATACAATTTGAGCGGGGCACAGATGGGAATTGGATGTGAGATTTTATTCAAAGCATTACACCTTTTTCTTTGGAATTTGTTTTCTTCTGCACGTTTATTTTTATTTCAGAATTGTTGATAGCTTTGTTTTTTTTATTTCAATTTCATTCGGATTCAGTTATTTCAATTCCAGTTCATAGCTCAGTTTTATTTTCGAGAATTCAGATTTCCTTCCGGATTCAAGTCGCTACAATTGTTCTTCGTGGATTCCTACTGTTTTATTTATTTAATTCTGTTTATGTTATTTTTATTTATTTATTTATTGTTTTAGTAATTTAATTATGCGTAGCTAAATTTCGTATTGATCCTAGGGTTTGTATGTCTGACTAGATTCGTGTAATTTATCTGTTGATACTGTTTTGCCGTCCCTTCATGATTTATAAATCTTAGCTTTAATTCTCATGTGTTGGTATCTGATCAATATCTATGCATGCTAGTTATGTGATTAATGTCTCTGCGGAATTAATTGCATAATCGATATCTGGAGTTTATAATACAGTTTTTGCGTTGAGACCCGACGGAGATAGGTGAGTTGTAGGAGGTTATATCTTTGTGTGCTTTTGGGAATTAGCTTACTTCTCTTGAGACCCGACGGAGATAGAGTTTAGGCTAACCCACTACTATAGGTTGTCCCGACGGAAACTATAGTTACATTAGTGATCCTTCATCTGAATGTGGATTAAATTGGTAAACAGATTAATAGGTTAATTGTGTGAATTTGGTTAGGTTAAATACATCCCTAGGATCAGTCTTTCATATCTGGTTTATTCCTTATTTATTTTCTGAGTCTAGTTTTATAATATCCTTCCTTGATTTTGTTGCCTGGATAATAATCAAGATTCTGTGTTGATTATTCGCTGTGTTCTCGAGTCGCAGTCCCTGTGGATATGATATATATACTTGCTGTTTTACTATCAATTTATTTGGTAGGAATAAAGCGATCAATCAACTCTTACGTCAACGGACTAATTGCTCAGTCAATCCACTAATTGAGATTTGGTCGTGTTTATGGGTACAAGATATAAATATTGATACAGAGTTAACCTTAATGTATCCCGTCTAACTTGACATTCTTCCTACGCTTGTGGCTGGTTTTGACTTAATACTACCCGATTTGACTATTTAATTTTTTGCTACGTATCGTTTTACCCTAAAGAAGATTGGTGGCGAAGATTAATCTCACGTTTAATTATATAACAAAAATTTACAAGGAAACAAATTTGATTCCTTTAAAAGATCTACAAAATCACATCATTATACATGCATGAAAATTATTTACATTTGAAATTGAGAACATGTTCATACGATATTACTTTATTCGATTTTTTCTTTGATTTTTCATTTATTGAAAAATCACACCATCATTAAGGAAATAATTTGTATAAATATCTTTTGAAGATTTCTTTATTTAAAAATAAAATAAATAAATAAATAATTCATATAACAAACATAAATAATGTTTGATGAGTCCCTCTGAGTACATACGAGTATATGGGAGAGGGAAAGGGAGAGGGAGAGAATACACCAGTTAGGCAATTTTTTTTTCTTTTCACAAGACTAATCGCTCTTGTGGCGAGAATCGGTCGAATAACCGACAATTTAGTATCGAGTCAATAATGTTGGTCGATTCGGATAAAGAAGTCTTGTCTTCGAGTTTATCAATTAGCAAACCCATCGATTGTTGAGACAACCGGTCGATTGGACTAATAACCGATATGTGTGCGAATATGGTGATTACCGTATTTGTCTTCTTGAAAATTTGAAATGGCTTAAAATATTTAGTTGAATATGACTTAGTCGGTTTCGCTTTATCTTACCAAGATCAAATCAGAATCGATTGAGTGTTCCAAACGATGTTGTGCTGCTTATGTGCTGGTGATGACAGTTCAATAATATGTAAAGTAAATGTGATACTTAATGTAAAGAACTGATAAAATAACACTTGATTTTTACATGGTTCAGAGACATCAACTCTTACGTCAACGGACTAATTGCTCAGTCAATCCACTAATTGAGATTGGGTCATGTTTATGGGTACAAGATATAAATATTGATACAGAGTTAACCTTATTGTATCCCGTCTAACTTGACATTCTTCCTACGTTTGTTGTTGGTTTTGACTTTATACTACCCGATTTGACTATTTAATTTTTGCTACGTATCTTTTTACCCCAAAGAAGATTGGTGGCAAAGATTAATCTCACGCTTAATTATATAACAAAATTTATAAGGAAACAAATTTGATTCCTTTAAAAGATCTACAAAATCACATAGTTTTACATGCATGAAAATTATTTACATTTGAATATTGAGAACATATTCATACGATATTACTTTTTCGATTTTTCTTTGATTTTTCATATATTGAAAATCACACCATCATTAAGGAAATAATTTATATAAATATCTTTTGAAGATTTCTTTATTTAAAAATAAAATAAATAAAGAAATAATTCATATAACAAACATAAATAATGTTTGATGAGTCCCTCTGAGTACATACGGGTATATGGGAGAGGGAAAGGGAGAGGAGAGGAGAATACATCGCTTAGGCAATTTTTTTCTTTTCACAAGACTAATCAGCTCTTGTGTGAATCGGTCGAATAACTGACAATTTAGTATTGGAGTCAATAATGTTGGTCAGTTCAGATAAAGGAAGTCTTGTACTGAGTTTATCAATTAGCAAACCTACTGATTGTTGAGACAACTGGTCAGTTGGACTAATAACTGATATGTGTGCGGAATATGGTGACTACTATATTTGTCTTACTGAAAACTTGAAATGGCTTAAAAATATTTAGTTGAATATGACTTAGCCAGTTTTCAGTTTATTTTACCAGTATAAAACTGATACTGATTGAGTGTTTCAACGATGTTGTCTTTGCTTATGTGGTGATGACAGTTCAATAATATGTAAAGTAAATGTGATACTTAAAGTAAAGAACTGATAAAATAACACTTGATTTTTACATGGTTCAGAGAGATCAACTCTTACGTCAACGGACTAATTGCTCAGTCAATCCACTAATTGAGATTTGGTCATGTTTATGGGTACAAGATATAAATATTGATACAGAGTTAACCTTATTGTATCCCGTCTAACTCGACATTCTTCCTACGCTTGTGGTGGTTTGACTTTATACTACCCGATTTGACTATTTAATTTTTGCTACGTATCTTTTTATCCCTAAAGAAGATTGGTGGCGAAGATTAATCTCACGTTTAATTATATAACAAAATTTATAAGGAAACAAATTTGATTCCTTTAAAAGATCTACAAAATCACATCATTTTACATGCATGAAAATTATTTACATTTGAATATTGAGAACATATTCATACGATATTACTTTATTCGCTTTTTCTTTGATTTTTCATTTATTGAAAATCACACCATCATTAAGGAAATAATTTATATAAATATCTTTTGAAGATTTCTTTATTTAAAATAAAATAAATAAATAAATAAATAATTCATATAACAAACATAAATAATGTTTGATGAGTCCTCTGAGTACATACGAGTATATGGGAGAGGAAAGGGAGGAGAGAATACACCGGTTAGGCAATTTTTTTTTTTCACAAGACTAATCAGCTCTTGTGGCGTAACTTGTCGAATAACCGACAATTTAGTATTGAGTCAATAATGTTGATCGATTCGGATAAAGGAAGTCTTGTCTTGAGTTTATCAATTAGCAAACCCATCGATTGTTGAGACAATTGGTCACTGGACTAATAGTCGATATGTGTGCGAATATGGTGACTCATGTATTTGTCTTATCGAAAACTTGAAATGGCTTAAAAGATTTAGTTGAATATGACTTAGTCGGTTTGGCCATTTATCTTACCAAGATCAAACCGACATCGATTGAGTGTTTCAAACGATGTTGTGTGGCTTATGTCTTTGGTGATGATGATTCAATAATATGTAAAGTAAATGCGATACTTAATGTAAAGAACGATAAAATAACACTGACTTTTACATGGTTCGAGAGATCAACTCTTGCGTAAACGAACTAATTGTTCGATCGATCCACTAATTGAGATTTGGTCGTGTTTATGGGTACAAGATATAAATATTGATCTGAGTTAACCTTATTGTATCCGTCTAACTTGACATTCTTCCTACGCTTGTGGTGGTTTGACTTAATACTACCCGATTTGACTATTTAATTTTTGCTACGATATTTTTACCCCTAAAGAAGCTTGGTGGCGAAGATTAATCTCACGTTTAATTATATAACAAAAATTTACAAGGAAACAAATTTGATTCCTTTAAAAGATCTACAAAATCACATCATTATACATGCATGAAAATTATTTACATTTGAAAATTGAGAACATATTCATACGATATTACTTTATTCGATTTTTTCTTTGATTTTTCATTTATTGAAAAATCACACCATCATTAAGGAAATAATTTATATAAATATCTTTTGAAGATTTCTTTATTTAAAAATAAAATAAATAAAGAAATAATTCATATAACAAACATAAATAATGTTTGATGAGTCCCTCTGAGTACATACGGGTATATGGGAGAGGGAAAGGGAGAGGAGAGGAGAGGAGAATACACCGGTTAGGCAATTTTTTTCTTTTCACAAGACTAGCTCAGCTCTTGTATGATGGCGGTCGAATAACTGACAATTTAGTATTGGAGTCAATAATGTTGGTCAGTTCAGATAAAGGAAGTCTTGTAATGAGTTTATCAATTAGTAAACCTATTGATTGTTGAGACAACTGGTCAGTTGGACTAATAACTGATATGTGTGCGGAATATGGTGATTACTGTATTTGTCTTATTGAAAACTTGAAATGGCTTAAAAATATTTAGTTGATTATGACTTAGTCAGTTTTCAGTTTATCTTACCAGTATACTGATTGAGTGTTTCAAACGATGTTGTGCTGCTTATGTGCTGGTGATGACACAATAATATGTAAAGTAAATGCGATACTTAATGTAAAGAACGATAGAATAACACTGATTTTACATGGTTCGAGAGATCAACTCTTACGTCAACGGACTAATTGCTCGGTCAATCCACTAATTGAGATTTGGTCATGTTTATGGGTACAAGATATAAATATTGATCTGAGTTAACCTTATTGTATCCGTCTAACTCGACATTCTTCCTACGCTTGTGGCTGGTTTGACTTTATACTACCCGATTTGACTATTTAATTTTTGCTACGTATCTTTTTACCCTAAAGAAGATTGGTGGCAATGATTAATCTCACGTTTAATTATATAACAAAAATTTATAAGGAAACAAATTTGATTCCTTTAAAAGATCTACAAAATCACATCATTTTACATGCATGAAAATTATTTACATTTGAATATTGAGTACATATTCATACGATATTACTTTATTCGATTTTTTCTTTGATTTTTCATTTATTGAAAAATCACACCATCATGAAGGAAATAATTTATATAAATATCTTTTGAAGATTTCTTTATTTAAAATAAAATAAATAAATAAATAATTCATATAACAAACATAAATAATGTTTGATGAGTCCTCTGAGTACATACGGTATATGGGAGAGGAAAGGGAGAGGGAGAGGAGAGGAGAATACACCGCTTAAGCAATTTTTTCTTTTCACAAGACTAATCAGCTCTTGTGGCGATGGGGTCGAATAACCGACAATTTAGTATTGGAGTCAATAATGTTGGACGATTCGGATAAAGGAAGTCTTGATCGAGTTTATCAATTAGCAAACCCATCGATTGTTGAGACAACCGGTCGTTGGACTAATAACTTATATGTGTGCGGAATATGGTGACTCTTGATTTGTCTTCATCGAAAACTTGAAATGGCTTAAAATATTTAGTTGAATATGACTTAGTCGGTTTTCATTTATCTTACCAATATCAAACCGATCATCGATTGAGTGTTTCAAACGATGTTGTCTTGCTTATGTCTTTGGTGATGACAATTCGATAATATGTAAAGTAAATGCGATACTTAATGGAAAGAACTGATAAAATAACACTTGATTTTTACATGGTTCAGAGAGATCAACTCTTACGTCAACGGACTAATTGCTCAGTCAATCCACTAATTGAGATTTGGTCATGTTTATGGGTACAAGATATAAATATTTATACAGAGTTAACCTTATTGTATCCCGTCTAACTTGACATTCTTCCTACGCTTGTGGCTGGTTTTGACTTTATACTATCCGATTTGACTATTTAATTTTTTGCTACGTATCTTTTTTACCCCTAAAGAAGATTGGTGGCGAAGATTAATCTCACGTTTAATTATATAACAAAAATTTATAAGGAAACAAATTTGATTCCTTTAAAAGATCTACAAAATCACATCATTTTACATGCATGAAAATTATTTACATTTGAATATTGAGAACATATTCATACGATATTACTTTATTCGATTTTTTCTTTGATTTTTCATTTATTGAAAAATCACACCATCATTAAGGAAATAATTTATATAAATATCTTTTGAAGATTTCTTTATTTAAAAATAAAATAAATAAATAAATAATTCATATAACAAACATAAATAATGTTTGATGAGTCCCTCTGAGTACATACGGGTATATGGGAGAGGGAAAGGGAGAGGGAGAGGGAGAGAATACACCAGTTAGGCAATTTTTTTTTCTTTTCACAAGACTAATCACTCTGTGGCGAATGGCGGTCGAATAACCGACAATTTAGTATTGGAGTCAATAATGTTGGTCGATTCGGATAAAGGAAGTCTTGTCTTGAGTTTATCAATTAGCAAACCCATCGATTGTTGAGACAATGGTCATTGGACTAATAACCGATATGTGTTGAATATGGTGACTCTTGTATTTGTCTTCATCGAAAACTTGAAATGGCTTAAAATATTTAGTTGAATTTGACTTAGTCGGTTTTGATTTATCTTACCAAGATCAAACCGATCATCGATTGAGTGTTTCAAACGATGTTGTCTTTTATGTCTTTGGTGATGACATTCGATAATATGTAAAGTAAATGCGATACTTAATGGAAAGAACCGATAAAATAACACTTGATTTTTACATGGTTCGAGAGATCAACTCTTCGTCAACGGACTAATTGCTCACCAATCCACTAATTGAGATTTGGTCATGTTTATGGGTACAAGATATAAATATTTATCTGAGTTAACCTTATTGTATCCTGTCTAACTTGACATTCTTCCTACGCTTGTGGCTGGTTTGACTTTATACTACCCTATTTGACTATTTAATTTTTGCTACGTATCTTTTTACCCTAAAGAAGATTGGTGGCGAAGATTAATCTCACGCTTAATTATATAACAAAATTTATAAGGAAACAAATTTGATTCCTTTAAAAGATCTACAAAATCACATCATTTTACATGCATGAAAATTATTTACATTTGAATATTGAGAACATATTCATACGATATTACTTTATTCGATTTTTCTTTGATTTTTCATTTATTGAAAAATCACACCATCATTAAGGAAATAATTTATATAAATATCTTTTGAAGATTTCTTTATTTAAAAATAAAATAAATAAATAAATAATTCATATAACAAACATAAATAATGTTTGATGAGTCCCTCTAAGTACATACGGGTATATGGGAGAGGGAGAGGGAGAGAATACACCAGTTAGGCAATTTTTTTCTTTTCACAAGACTAACAGCTCACCGTGGCGATAATCGGTCGAATAACCGACAATTTAGTATTGAGTCAATAATGTTGGTCGATTCGGATAAAGAAGTCTTGTCTCGAGTTTATCAATTAGCTAACCTACTGATTGTTGAGACAACTGGTCAGTTGGACTAATAACTGATATGTGTACGGAATATAGTGACTATTGTATTTGTCTTACTGAAAACTTGAAATGGCTTAAAAATATTTAGTTGAATATGACTTAGTCAGTTTTCAGTTTATCTTACCAGTATCAAACTGATACTGATTGAGTGTTTCAAACGATGTTGTGCTGCTTATGTGCTGGTGATGACAGTTCAATAATATGTAAAGTAAATGCGATACTTAATGTAAAGAACTGATAAAATAACACTTGATTTTTACATGGTTCAGAGAGATCAACTCTTACGTCAACGAACTAATTGCTCAGTCAATCCACTAATTGAGATTTGGTCTTGTTTATGGGTACAAGATATAAATATTGATACAGAGTTAACCTTATTGTATCCCGTCTAACTTGGCATTCTTCCTACGCTTGTGGTTGCTAGGAAACCTCTGACTACTTACGAGTGCAGTCGACCTAAACCTCTTGCTTACAGGTGCAAGATAACCAAGCTTTCAGCAACTAACACTTTGTTGCCTATTTGCCAAAACTTCTACTTAAAATGGGGGTTTTTTGAGAGGGATTTTCCAACTAAAATTTGTGTTGTCGCATGCGATAAACTCATTATGTCTAGGCTTAAGACATACAAAATAATATCCTAGACTTAAAGTAAGTGTATACTGACACCTTGAGCTAATAAATATATTTGAGCTCTTAAGGTTTGCCGATAATATTATAAACTTCCTTCATCGAAATCGTTGTGCGATAGTTCTTAAACTTTAAGCTTTTGAATGCTTTAGACAATTCGAATGCGCAACATTTCGGTAAATCTGTGGTGATGGAAACTTTTCCAATCATTTTTCTCCTAAAGAATAACTTCAAACTTTCCCTCCGCTCAATAAACAACTTCACACAATACTTGTCATTCTAGTTGGAATAACTAATTGTGGACATATCCGTGCAACAAACTTTCTAAAACCTTCTTCTGAACAAATTTGAAAAGAAGCTCATCAAATATGATCATCTCGACGAGAGCCAATCTACTCTCTACTGGATCAAAACTCCAACCGATTAAAGATCCAATTCCATCTGTAGCACCACCAGGTTGGAAGCTCAACTTCTTGATGTTTTTTCAAACATTTGATAGTATGGTTTTTCAAAAAAAAGTAAGAATTTGCATACTTAATTATCATCTCACTTGCATTGCATACTTAATTTTAAATTGAAGACAATAGAAGCAGATATTACATTGACCATCTTAACATAATTTCTGCATTCAAATTTCGCATTGATAAAGAGAATAAGTCATTTACCAGTCACCAAAATTAGAGCAACACAATTACATGTACTTGCCTTTGATGTCACATGGCTGAAACCACTGCATTTTGTTCCATCCACAATCAAAAAAATTGACCATTAACTACTAACTTCCAACTGCCAACTGTTGAATAATTAGCAATCAGCTAAGAAAATTAGTTATCACGAGAGCAAATAACTTGGTACTGCTGAAGAGAGTAAAAGACCATTGATTTATATAGTAGACAAATAATAGCTCTAAGCCTCAAATTTATCTCGGTTACATAAATATACTTACGTTTCAAATCTACAACTATATGTATTGTCTTCTTTATTTGCATTTGCCTTCATTTTTTTTTCGTTATTGGTCAGTAAACTACCTAAGTTACAGCTATGTGTACTGTCTCATTCTCAAATTGGCAAGATTTACAGTGGAGGTGTGAAGCAGGGGCGGCCGTGTGCAGCGAGAGCGGCGCGCAACGATGTGCGTGTGCAGCGATGGCGGAGCGTGCGTCAGTCTGGAGTTTGGAGGCGAGCTGACGGCTGCCGGTGAGCGGGAGCAGGAGCACCGACGGTGGAGAGAGGGCATGAAGCAGAGTAAGGTGGGAGGGGCACGACGCAGACTGAATCTCAAATTGAATGGAGCGACGATGCAGAGTTAGTTAGCTACCGGAGCTCCAACGGTGGAGTGGACGGTGGCTAGAATCAGAGTCGCGTGGGAGGGGGCACAGCGGCGCAAGCCGCGCAAGACATTCAATAGCAGCAAGAGAAATTCTAATTCCTAAAACTAGGGCTCCACTCCATACGCACTACGCAGAACTGAGAGCTTAACTTCAATAAGATTTTAAAAATATATTAATTATAAAATTATATATATATATATATATATATATATATATATATGATTATTTTCGATTATTGGTATATCTATTCGGTTATCGGGTTCATCGATAATCGAAATTTTTGAAAATATCATATCAAATACCGAACTAAATATCCAATGGAATCGATTATCCGTTTAACCGATATCCATTGGTTCGATTCGATTATACAAATACTCAAATATCCAATACCAAATTCTCACTCTTAACATTGGATTTGCCCGTGATAAATCTAGTGTATGGTAGATATAAGAGATTTAAGAAAGGCAGTAAAGAACACAAGAGTTTTTACGTGGTTCGATCAAGAATAAGATCTACATCCACGGAGGTGATGATCCTCGATACTTTTACTATAAACAGATTACAATGAGTGTATCTAAAAGGCTCTAGTATTCAATAAGTTGCTAATCTTTTTACCGTCGACTTAACCACTATTTATACATATCCGTGGATCTCTAAAGATGTATCAGATCCCTTAATTAATGGGATCCAATCTCCTTCCATAACTGACCACGATCTCCCGCCTGTAACTCCACGATCTCAGCCTGTAACTTGGTCTTGATTAGGGTTTAGACACTGGGCTCTGGGCTTAACCGCGTGAGGCCCCTCCAGGTCAGCTCACGGTTGGGTGCATCACATGGGCACAGTGGTTGGCCATATATCCCATCAGCCCGCTTAGTGAAAAACTAGTACATATGAATCTAAATTCTCCCATGTTTCCTTACTACAAAAATCGAAAAGGAAAAAAAAGAACAAAAATAATGGGAAAATATACAAACACTCTTTCAAGGTATTAAGCCAAAATTTAAAACTTTATTATCGCTTGTTTTGGACCAATTACAATTATTTTGGTTTTAACTTTTTCGTATATTCTTCCATCGAAAACAGATTATTAACACCCAAAGGCAAAAGAGATAAGTGGCACGTTAAGGGGGTTTTAAGTAGGGGTGGAAAAAAATATCGAAAAACCGATATACCGTGTTTATCGTATCGAAAAAATATCGGAAATATGGAAATCATCGGTATACCGAAAAATCGGTATGGTATGATACCGTATCGAAAAATTTCGGTACGGTAACGGTATCGATTTTGGTGATACCGCGGTATACCGAAAAATACCGAAAATTCGGTATATACCAAAATTTTGATATATACCGGTATTTCGATATTTTTCGGTATACTGGTATTTATTTAAAATTCGGTATATTGGTTTAAAAATTCTAAATATACAAATATATATAATATATTACTAAAAAAAAAACTAAACCCTAATGCACGTACATACTCCTTTCAGTCCTTCTGCGCCCCGTCCACCAACCCTCATTCTCCCATTCACAGAAATCCAATTCACTCTAAGTTCTAACTTCTAATATCCAACGGCTGCCCATCTCGACCTCCTACCAGTCGCCGCCAACGTCGTCCCTCCTCGCCGGTCGCCGCCAACGTCGTCCCTCCTCGTCGGTCGCCGTCACTGTTGCCCCTCCTCGCCGGTCGCCGCCACTGTCTTGTGAGTTGTAACTTGTGAAAAATGGAAGAAGCATAGCATGTTAACCGAACAAAAATGAAACTTAGAAATTAATATATAAATGTTTGTCGAGTTTAACTTAATAAAATATTAATCATTTTCTGCAGCAATGTAATCATAGTTAGAAGAAATAAAAAATCAGTGGCGAGGGGTTGGATTTTGTGGATTGCAAAAAACTAATGAATTAGGCATTTATTTCATTTGTTGTTTCCTACCCTTCCCCAACTACATTAATTTGACTTGATTGTTTCTTTCGAAAGGGGAATTACTTGCAGAAACCCCTAGCCTGTTGTTCATCAGTATTTGGGAAAGATGTTACAAACCCATCATTATTTGTTATAGTTTTTCGCTGCAATTAGCCAAACTTATTAACTGTGTTCATCAAATGACAATGTCTGGTCCTCTTTGGAACAATCTACATTTACTGAAAATGGACAGTGCAGTTATAGGTTGTTTGTTATATTTGTGTGATGATTAAAATACATTAAAATCAGTAGTTGGATTTTGTAGATGAAAGGCATTATGGAAGGAAGACATTCCAATTAGTTCATTGAAAGTTTCTTATTTGTTGTTGATTGACAGTAGTTCATTGACAATAAGATTTGGAATTAACTAGTTCATTTTGTGGAGTGTATTTTGATGTACATGTACTAATGAGTTACGAGTATTTAAAATTGTTCTACTTCATTAGTTGAACTCGTAGAAACAACTTGGTTATGCCTTGTAGGCCTGATTATGGATCCTATTGGAATTTTCTGAAAATGGGCTTATAAATAATAATATTGGATATTTATTGGATGTAGTGGTAGTGTTAGTGGATTTTGGGCCTGTTCAAGATCAATTTTTTAGAATTTAGATAAGTTCGGTATTTTCGGTATACCGAATTTCAGTATAGTATACCGGAAAATCGATACGGTATCGGTATAAAAATTTATCATACCGTATTTTTTGGTATACCGATTTTCGGTATACCGAACGGTTCGGCACGGTATCGGTATGAAATTTTTCATACCGTGCTTTTCGGTACGGTATACGGTACGGGGAATTTTTTTCGGTATACCGTACCGATCCACCCCTAGTTTTAAGTTTGACGGACTATTTCAAAGGAAGAGTGACGCATTAATGACTGATATATATGAATGAAATTAGATATGAATGAAATGGATTTTAGAATGAAATGATGATATGAATAAAATGTAATTGAATATGTGATTAATATGACGGTATGTTATATGTATAAGGAATGAGCGAATAAGAATGTAATAAAATAAATAAAAATAACTATTATTTTTATAATTTATTTTATTATTACTATAATAATAATAATAATAACAATAATAATAATAATAATAATTAAGTAATTATTATTAATATTATTATTGTTGTTGTTGACTTGTTATTACTATTATTATTAATTAATTAATATTAATACTATTATTTTAATATAATGTTTATTGCTATTTAGTTATAATAATAGTAATTATTGTTGTTATTATTATTATTATTTATATCGATGATGATGATAATAATAATAATAATAATAATTTTAATATAACTATTTATTATGTTGATATTATTAATAACTATATTTTTGACTATTATTATATTATAATTATTTATTTATTATCATTATTATTATTATTTAGTATTATTATTATTATTATCATTATTATTATTATTATTAATACAATTTATAAGATAACAAATAAATAAGAATAATTTTGTTAAAAAAAATGAATTTGGATAATCCTACATTTACGGTAATAGCTAATACCATGAGGGAGGAGAGAAATGACTAATCTTATGTTCATGAGAATAAGCATTTCTTTGGGAATAGTGATTCTTGTTAAGGGTGGTTATCGGGTTCTCGGTTCTCGGTTATAACCGTAATCGACATCGAAATCGTCGGTTACGGTTAACCGAAAACCGAAAAAAAGGGGATCGGTTCGGTTCTCGGTTTTCTTTCCAACATGTAATCGGTTATCGGGTATACCCGAATAACCGACGGGTATATCCGAATAACCGAATTATTTAATATAATTATTTAATATAGTATTTTTATTTTTATTATATTTCAGATTAAAAACTAGGGCTCATTAGCCTCATTTCATTTCACCCCCAAATCTGAACTTCTCTCTCATCCTCTCGACCTCGACTCTCTGCCGCCGTGCCTGAGGCTGAGCTCCTGTCGTCTCTCTCTCGTCAATTTGTTCAGGTCGCGGCAGCCCGACGAGCGTCGGCGAGCAATCCCGGACGAGCATCGGCGAGCAGAAGCCGAAGGAGGTAAGCTTCTCATGTCTCTCGACTCTCCTCTTATCTTCTGATTTCTCTCTGTCTCTCATGTCTCTTGACTCTCCCTGCCGCCTTGCCTGTATACATAATACTAAGTTTTGATTTTTCGTAGCATGGTTTGGGTGCTGTATGAAAAGAGCAGAGAGTTTGCCATTCTTTTTTTAATTATGTTTTCTTGGGGAAATAATACATCTTTCAGACGGCGTACGGCATCTATAACAAATTGACAATGGTTATTATTTTACAAATTAATATTGTGATATGAGAATGAAGGGACAGTTTCAAGAACGAACCATTCTGCTGCAATCCACAGCCATAGAGACAACCATCTTGATTCTTGATTCTGCATTCTGCATTATGAATTGAAATGTTGTGAATTGTGATTTTGGAGTCGTCGAACATGGGATAATCAAAGAAATAGGAAAAGTTTTTTTTTTTTTTTTAAAATTTTCGATTAACAGTGAACCGAACCGACTAACCGATCGAGGTCGGTTTCGGTTATATGATTTGTACCAACTCGGATAATCACCCCTAATTCTTGTCTTAAAAATCATATCAGCCATATGATTGGGAATAAATGCAGGAATCACCATTTCATTCATGCATATCTCCCTCTACTTTCACATATATTAAGATTTAGAAATAAAAAGAGAGAAAATAGATATATACATATATTAACATTTATTGATAATACTTCATTCGTCCATAAAAAATGTGTAACTTGATGGATGTCATGAGTTTTAATAAATTTGATAGATGTTATTTGAGTGGATAAGAAGTCCCACCATAGATACTTTTTAAGTGGAGAAATTATGATTTTTTTTTAAATAATGATTGGTTATGAGGTTGAATAATAAATGTTGATTGTTTTTTTGGTAAATAATGTGTGGTTGAACTATAAAAGTTGAGTGTGGGAAAGTGCATAAAAAAGAAAGTAACACACTTTTTGTGGACATCGAATAAGACAATTGTGATACACTTCTGATGAACGAAATGAGTATTATTTACTGTTTCACTTATTTATATTAATGTACAAATACCACTCTAAAAGTATTCAATTAAATTCAAAAACTCCCTCAAGTATCATTTGCCCTATTTTTATCATCAGGGGCGAGGGAGAAATATATTGAAAATTTAAAACTATAAAGATGTAATCGATCAAAATAAACGATATGATTTTTATTTTTATTTTGAATTTCACCTAATATCTTGGGATATTTTCACCTTTTCCCTAAAATAATTAACATTATTATACCTCGCGCAACTTAAAAGAAAAGTTAAGTTTAGAGCAAAAAAAAAAAAAAAAACTTAAAAGAAAAGTTAAAAATTAAAATCGAGACTTATTTATACTGTATAACGTAAAATAAATAAATAAATTTCAATTGTAATATCGAAATAAGAAAAAGGCTCAAACCCCTGTTAGGGTTTAACAATCAAATTGATAAGTTTCATTTTCAGTAAGATCACAATCCGATTCAAGATACAAAAGTTAAGCATTGGAGAAATCCTGTCTTAATTAATCTGTTGGAGCTATGGAAGATGGGAGAGGACAAATAGAGGCGCTCACTCTCGTGGCAAGAAAACCCAGTTTCTCTCTGCCCACAGCTTGCCCCAACTGTCTGCCTGCTTACATTTATCTTAAATTCGCCAAGATCCCATTTACTTTGGAATTCAATCTCATCCATCCTGATTCTGGTAATCCATTCTTCTGTTTGCTTTTTTTTTTTTTAATTCTATCAAAACTTTTTCGTTTTTCCTTTAAATTGTTGCTGCAGATTTTCCTCTTGGACTTTTATCAATTTATTATGTCTAGCTGGTTCAGATTCTTTTTGGGTTTTTGATTTTATATATGTTCACACCTTTACTAGTGATTTTAATTTCGCGCTCTCACACAATTAGTCTTCGGGATTCTGATACATAATAATTGGGTAACTACCGAATTGGCTAAAAATTGCTAACACGAAACGAGCCTTCTGCCATGGTTACTTTTGGATTATGAATTTGTGGATTTATTGTTGTTGCCTTTTTAAATATTCTGCAATGAGTATCTTCAGCTTAGACACATTATCCTATTTGGAATCTGCAGGATTTAGGTTGATTGTGCTTGAGCATTGCTGTATTTTGGATTTTGCTGTTTATGCATTGAAAATCATTATATTTTTATAAGTATGCATCTCTGCTGCTACTCGAGGCTGTAGTATACTTGTCTGAAATAATAGATATGCATTGTATCCCTACCAGATCAGATACCCTTTGTTGAGTCTGGTGATTATGTTGCTTATAACAACGAGAACGGTGGCGTCATTCAGAAATTAAAGGAAGATGGCATTGTTGACTTGGATGCTGAGGTCAGTGGTGTACCTGAATGGGTATCATTTAAGGCGATGGTTGAGTCGTGGCTTGCCGATGCAATCCTGTATGAACTATGGGTGGGTTCTGATGGCAAGTCAGCACACAAGATTTATTACTCTGATCTCCCTTGGCCAATTGGAAAGATTTTGTACTATAAGCAAGTCTATGCGGTGAAACAACTACTTGGGATAATATCAGGGAATGCAGAAAGAAGGGAAGAAGAGGTATTTCTGTTTAGATGAATTTCGCATCTACTCTTTTGTGTCTAGTTACGTAAGCGTGTCTGGTCTCCGTTGTGAAACAACTACTTGTGATTTAAGCTGCTTTTCTCTATTGATATGTGCACTCTTGTGAGGATGCATGCGTACACATGTTGGATATGCACATGTGCACACCGAGCTGTAGATTCTGTACACAAATGAATTCACGCAAATCCTTCAAGTTATAAGGTTCTGGTGGAACAATGATTAGCCTGTTTGGTTCTCAGCATTTGAAAATGTCTGCACAATGACCAAAAATGCTTATTATCAAGAAGACACACATATGTATATCCACATGTATGCATAGTTTTCAACTTTTCATATGCATTTTGTGCAAGCATGGCTTATTGTGCTGCTTTTACGTGCAGATATATAGAAGAGCAACTGTGGCATATAGCGCTTTGTCAGCTAGGTTGGGGGAGCAAACCTTTTTCTTTGAAGACAGGTAATTTCCTTTGCTCTGTAAACCTGAATGGTTTTTCTTGTATTATATTCAGTAACTGCTGTGTAACACAATGTTTCCAATGCAGGCCAACAAGTTTGGATGCAGTTTTTCTCGGGCATGCTCTGTTTGCGCTTCTTGCTTTACCTGTGAGTACTTCTAACGGTTATATTTGAATCATCATTGTAATTGGAGACTTCCTTTCTGAAACGAGTTTTGCATTTTCGGGAATCTATTTAGCTCTA
This sequence comes from Salvia rosmarinus, assembly GCA_036937905.1. Classification (NCBI taxonomy): domain Eukaryota; kingdom Viridiplantae; phylum Streptophyta; class Magnoliopsida; order Lamiales; family Lamiaceae; genus Salvia; species Salvia rosmarinus. The sequence goes on from CM072816.1 coordinate 94,780,194, forward strand.
CAATTTTCAAATATAGAATGATGAACTCATACTAGGGATTTTGGTGGATTATTTTCTACTTGTTAAGATTTTGTCATCTGTTAAACATTCGAAGTTTTTTTTTAAAAATAATATTTTTAAATGTTGTTCATGTGTTGAGATATGTGTGTGTGTAGTTTTATTGGTATAACAGAAATTTTACAGTGAGCTGACTGTGTCTGCATTGTCCTAAAACAGCCCCTTTTTTGTGGCTTTCGGCATTTATGATACCATGCTCTCAGATGATCTAACGTTGTAGTAGTCCATGTATTTTTAAAGCTGTTATCTTCAAGTCTCTTCTACTTAATCTTAGGAATTGGCAAATCTGAGAATATAAGTGATCTAGTTATTATCTGCAATATTGAACCCAGTGCACGCACACACAACACAAGCAATATGGTGAAAATTCTGTTTCTATTTGTTTATGTCTGCAAAGAACAAAATCTGAGGTATATGCCTTAACCTGAAAATTAAATGTAACAAATTGCCGTGCTTATTTGGTGTTGTATGCGGGGTTGAGTGGCCCACACTTTGTCAGCAACTTGGTACTGGGTTGGCTAGTTAATACATTAAGATATCGAATCCTGTTCCTTTAATAGGTATATATAGTGAAAAACTGAATAGTACATTTTTCTCGTGTTCTTATCTAATAGGAAACATCTGTTCTAAGAAGCAAACTCTTGGGACATGCTAATCTTGTGAAGTACGCTGAGAATCTTAAACTGGAGTACATAGATGCCAGTTTGTCATCTTCGTCAGTTCCTCGGTCAGATCCCTCATCATCAGCTTCAAAACAAGGCCCTTCATATTGGAGTGAGTCGCTTGTAACTATGTTGCTCTCCAGTTTTACTTATTACATAGTCTATCTGTCTATGCTGATCAATCCATGCTGGTTGCTACATTGTTTAAACTTGATTCGTTCTCATCCAATACTAAAGGTCTTGGAAACATACCGTTGAAACATGATAGATTTCTCTGGATACAGCATTGGAAATAGCTGAGCAGCAATATACTTTGCGCCACTAATGATGAATGAAATGGCTTCTTGAACTTAGCTTTTATAAACAATTGAATGAAGCTATTACACACCTCCTGTGAGAAACTTGTATTTTGATTCTTTTGGAGTACCTACTACTATTTAAATATGTGTATTGGTGCTAGGTATTATTTTGGTTTATTTTAAAATGTTTGATCTGGTGTATGTTTGCAGTGTTTTGTTCCAATTTTGGGAATATATGTTTTTGCTAGAAATGCCTGCTCTAGTTTAGTGGTTGTCAGTTACCATTGCACATTTGCACCTAGAGTTTTTTGTCTTCTCTAGAACTAGCTTAGTGTGACTTCATGGTTATTCATAACTATTGGTGTTAAATGCTACAAGCATTCCTATAATACGATAAAGCTACTTGGCGGAGAAAAATAAATCAGCCGGAGTACTGAGTCATAGCAATACTTGATAGCTAAATCATTTTCGTGGACATGAACTAAATTTGGATTTATTGTGTTAGAGCTTACGGCATAAGGGAAGAGAAAAGGAAATCCACATGAGCTTTGTGCTATTTTATTTTATTATTATTGTTATGTTTTTAAAAATTCTTTTTAAAGAAGGCTTTGAGAAGTTTTAGTCGGGAGTATAAATCTTGCTGTTTTTGAAGAATAAGAATGGTAAAAAGTTGTGTGGATAAGAAAGAGAGTTACTTGTGGACAATGTTGGATAGATTAATTATTACCATAGCAATGGGGATTTCCAAAATAGAGAGTTTTAAGTATTTTTTGTGTGTGGGACATGATTACGGGCTTGACTTTGAGCTTTATCGTCAGTTTCTGAACATATCTGTTGGAATGCCTCGTCTCTCACCTGTACAGTTCCGAAATAAAATTTTCATTGCTTCTCAAAAAAGAAAAAGAAAAAAAGAAAGAAACCATAGATGCAAAGAGATGCAGTTATTGTAGGTATTCAATCTTTCTATTCAGGAATGTATGTGGCCTTATAATATCTTGCGCCTGTAAGTGATTCTTGTATCAGCTCTTGTAGCTGATTTTCTTCCTTCAATATTAGTATTTTATTGCATGTTTAGTGGAATTAACCCCATTTGCAACAAATTTAGGTTCAAAGCCGAAGAGCAAACCTACTAGGGAGAAGACAGAGGAGGAGAAGAAGTTCAGGCGACGCGCTAAATACTTTCTTGCTACTCAGCTTGTTGCTGTTTTGATTTTCCTTTCCATTCTTGGTGGATCTAATGATGCTGAAGTGGAGCTTGGCGATGATGATGACGGCTTCGATTATGAGTAGGAAGTAACCTCTCAGAGAGATTTGTTTCTCCATTGTTCGATTTTTAGGGTTTGAGAAAATCTGCATATGTGCAAGTCATTGGGTTTCTATTTTTTTTGGCAGTATGATAATGAGTTTTAGACAAAGGGGTAATTATTTCTTGTACTTTTAAGCATAAATTGAGCATAAAGCAACATACAATTTTGCCCATCGGCGGAGATGGACTGGTAATTGTCAATTGCTTTCGTTATTGAACTAACCAATTGTTTGTTATGCGTCTATATTCAAAGTGCATTTGATGACGTTTGCCATTTAGTTTTTCGTATTAAAATACTTTTGAAATGTTTGTGTTCTTGCTGATGATCACTTATTCATCCAAGTGGTGTATTTTTATAAAGTGTTGATATTTTTATTTTTTTTATAAAAAGTACAAGATGTATATAATATCAAGAATTTTAAATTAATATATTGTAAAGAATTTTGAAATAAAATGTCCAATATAGTACTTTCTTCGTCCCAGTTTGTATTTTTTTTGTTTTCCTACCGAATTTAGCTCATTTTATTTAAGAAATATTTATTCTTCAAAGGTGTATTTTCTACTTACTTCAATCATTTTAACTTTTTTATATATTTTTTTTATCTATTTATTATTTTAATAATTTTATATCATTTTCTTAAATAAGTAAAAAAAAAGCTATGTTTGACAAAAGGAAAGAAGTATAAACTAAATCAAATACCACATAAAATGAAGTTACAATCTATATATTGGTGGGACTCCAATTAATGACTTTTTTAATAATAGAATCTTTGATGCTTTAATTTTGCCACGTGAATTAGGCATCCTCAGCTCATAATAACATCATATCACAGAGAAAGATAAACACTTCAACTAGTTTCTTGCCAATCTAAAATATAAAGGAACATTAATCTCAAAACATACGATGTCATAGAAAAAGATAAAAACTTCAACTAGATTCTTGCAACCTAAAATATAAAGGGACACCATTCTCAAAACATATTAATTTTGGATCTTTTTTGCTCTTTACATAAATATTAAAATTCATTTCAAAATAAATTTTAACTAAAAATTAATAAATTCTAATTGGAGATTAATGTATAGATAGATGACTCATTTTGTTATTTATATGGAGTAGACTAATATATATATATATATATATATATATATATATATGAGTTCTCAGATCTCATGTTTCAATTTTTTCATTCTTGGGTCGCTCGTGTATTATGTAATATCCAATCTAATTACACATTTTAAACATGTGGCTCACATTTACATAAACCGACAC